>NNCF01131295.1:70609-122218 GCA_002313205.1 Laupala kohalensis | reverse complement strand
GGCGTAATTCAGACTAGACAGTGTGGCAATATTGTAGTTCCTTTTCGAAGAACAACAAATGTACAACGCATTACCCAACGAAATAACAGTGTCAATCATGACTTCGTATAAGCGTCTCTTGTCATGTCACGCGCATAAAGAGTGCTGACGATACCGCGATCACGAGCACCACGGTGTTTTGTTTCATCACTCGCTTTCGGCTCCGCGGCATCCGTCAGCGAAGTGATGAAGAATGCTGACATTCAGCCTTGTAATGAACATGCAAGACATTATTCTTTATGTAAATAAGTAAATAATTTAGACACGTAGTAAATNATATATATATATATATATATATATATATATATATATATATATATATATATATATATATATAATGAAAAAATAACCGAGAAGGCTAAATAAATGATCAATCACAATCAAGTCAATTTGGTTCATCCATTCCATTGTTAACATGATGTGTTTTCTTGGGAAGGGAAGAATGGGAATAGAAGCGGAAGAAGAAGTTAAGATCTTGCATTTTTATTTCTATACATCAACTGGAACTGATGCAGACAGCTACACTTACCTGGTTTACCAGAACTTTGCTGGTTTACGTTTCCAAGAGATTTTGCCAGTTCTATCTTTCATAGAAGTGGGTTCTATAGCAGAATATTTTTATTTGAAACAAATCTTATTTGTACAATTTTTTTGTAAAACATTTATGTTCTTTTTCTTTAAATTTATGAGTTTGGTATGTACATAGAAATTATTTAGTTTCTTTTTCGTGAAATTATTTGGAGTCCCTAGAAATATGAAAGCAAGGAGCATTCAGGATTCAAATCAAATGTTAAGCATAATAATGTTAATCGAAATGTCTGTTAACACAGGAAAAACCTTTTTAATTCAAAGTTTCATGGGTTTCATAATTGTCAAGCATTTGATAAATCCTCATGCACATTCTTGCTCGATGTGGTACAGTGAAATATATTGAAACATTTAAGTGTATTCATTTCCTTTTTGAAAGCATGTTGTACATTTGCTTATAGTAATTAATGTAAATAATGACTGCAGCCTTTGTACTTGTAATTGCGAGTAATAATTTGTCAAGAGTAAAAGCAAGTGCAAAATAATTGTTTCTAGCCCAAACAGTGAGATAAACGTATTTATCTGTTGTGCCTTATCTTACATCAAATAGATCATCATAACAAGTTTTCCACGAACTGAACAACAATTTAGGTCATTCTTATTAAGATGTGAATGAATATATTTCAGTGATGATCACTTGTAATGAATGTTTAAAAAAACCTACTAACTCGAACCTAGCACGTCACTTGTTTCTTGTATTTAATTGAACAGTATTGAGTAAACTAACATTTAACTAAAATAATTTGTTTCCATAACCAATAGTGTTAATTTTAGAGAGTATTTATTATCTATCCCTTTTTTTACCAGAAAAAAGTACCTTGCTAATTTCAATAATGCTTTTGTCTCCAATTTTATAGTTGTGCCTTGATATCTATCTGGTGAGAGAATCTGGAGAATTAGCTCTTGAAGAGGACTTGTTTGCTAAGCTCATCTTCCTCTACCGATCGCCTGAAACAATGATAAAATGGACGCGCCCCCGAGCTGGTGATGAAGCAGATGTTGAAGAGGAGAGTCAGGCACCAGCTGTATCTCAATGAAAGTGCAGATCAATACGGTTCACAAGGTTATAGATTGTATTTAATATTTCATCCATAATGACGTTACTTATACTTCCGCTTAATACTATTAAAAGAATTTGCTAGTTAAACAAAACATGTCCTGGGTGACAAGATTGAGCCCAGTGACGGCTAGTGAATCTCACTAATAGCAAAATATGGGGATTTCTCACCTAAATTTTTTTGTATGAGTAGAAACTAAATTATTTTCCTCACAATCGTAAAAAATTAAGATATTTCCTTCATTTTTCGTCCATTTCATATACATTCATTCTGCCGTTCCCAAGATTCGCCCTCTCAAACTCTACTCTACATAATTTTACAATGGAGTATTAGTTCGGGTATCAACAGCAGGGAAATACCAATCGCTGAATTGTTCAGTTAATGATTATAGCAGTGTAAACGGGTGACCCCTTTCTCTGTCCCTTTCCCTCTGCACAAAGGTGGGAGGTTCACTGCTCAAGGGAAAAGTGTGGGATTCCAGCAGCTCTCACTTCTATAGTTGATTACCTTATTACGATTGTGTTGTGTAAGTTTCTAAATAGTGAAATACAAACGTATTATGCATTATCTCGTTTCCTTTACTTCTACAGTAAATATCGTGTCCTTTGTCACTCTTTTTGGGAGACCCCCTCAAAGCAATGCTTAGTGTTCCCACAATACCCACGTATTTCTTCCTTTTCTCTAAATGTTTTAGCCATGTAACCAAAATGTTGACACCGGAAGCATCGTAACAGAGTTACATCCTCCATAACTCGCACACTTCTCAAACACATATAGACTCTTCCTTGAGATTTGAGACTCCTATTATATTCAATAGGCATTTCCACTATCCAATTCTCATATTTTTCATTTTTGTCTTTCACGGTATATTATCGTTGTCCCCTTCCTTAATCGTTCCCTACCTTCGTCAGTTTGGAATTTTTTCTCTCCCACCTCCATCTTAAATCCTGTCTCTTTCTACACCAAATATTCGTTCGCGAGGTCGTCTTCCCAGATCCCTGTATTCTATCCTTTATTGTGCGCTATTAGTTTCTGCAGCTCTTCATTCTCCTGCTGACTTGGAAGTACTACTAATAGCTCGCCCCGTGTTGTCTCACGCAGTACATATATTTTTGCCTTTATACTATGTGCATCAATTACCGTTTTCAATAACCCTTTTGTCACCCTCTATGCATTACCTTTCTTTTTTAATTTCAATGTTTCCTTTTTCAGTACTGCCTGTTGCTTCCTTCGCTGCAATACAACAGCATACATATTTTCATTCCTGTCTTGCTGTTCTTTGAATCCCCTATAATACGCTGTTCTGATTTTTACACCTACTTTCCTAAAGTGTCAATCATTTTTATGTTATCCTACTTCTGTCTACCTGTGACTTTCACTCCCCTTCCACCTACCTTTTCAACAATATATTTAATATCACTGCACTTTCTCGCTCTTGCTATTGTCTCGTCACATTTACCCTTTAATCAGTTACACTTATTGTTTCTATATGCTCCTTCCTGACTTCCTCCATCATATTAATTTGACTCTCCTGCATATTTTGTATAATATTTTGTTCTCCGCGCTACCGAAACTTTTTTCAAATGCACCCCCCCGTTTTTCAACGTTTTTCCGGTTACTAATCCCTGCAATTTTTGCACCTCGTCATGGACAGGCACGCATTTTTCTAACTCTTCATTTGAAGCATGTATACGCCACAATTCCATTCCTCCGTTCCATATGGTATTCTGTGCACTGGCCTTCAAATGACTGTACAAATCTCCCTCAAATATATCATGCAACTATTCCCCCTTATGCATATTCGTATCTCAATTCCCCTCTTCTCCAATTTCGCCCAGATGCTTTCTCTTCCCCCTGTTTTCAGTTCGTGTTGGTGTTACATCACCTACTTCTGACACTCCATCTCTCATTCGATCACTTAATACTGGTAGTATATTAGGAGCTTCCTCCTTTTCCACTATATTTTTCGTATTATTTCCTCCATGATGCAAGTATCCCTCAGTTCTCTCTAGCCAATCCTGTCCTCAATGCCTCAGGCTCGTATATTGCCGAGGACACTTCCTTGCCCAACACTACTCACCGTTTGAAGGGAATATATTTTATTTACAGATACTACGGTTTGTTTTTGTCCTGCTAAATATTACAAAAACCATTTTATTACAGACGCTCCGATACCTTAAGATTCCATTTTTGTGAGCAAAATATCATGATTAACTGAATAATACGCCTCGCTAAATTCAACAAGGTGGTCCCTATACTTGTACCTGAACTGAAACCGGATGTTAATGATATTTTTATGATTGAGATAGTATTCCGCTTGATTCCGGACCACTTTTTCCAATATTATCGAGAGAGTGGGCAGAATACTGATCGGTCGATACTCCTTTTATTTGGAGGGATGCGATGTTTCGGGGAGAAGGTGAACCAAGGCAGTTTTCTCCACTGTATGAAAGCAACCACTGGAAAGTGAATAATTGACAATATCCTAAATAGGTGAAACACAGAAGTCAATTAATAATTTTAATATTTTCGCTTTTAATTTATCTGAACCCGAGACGTTTAACTTGAAACTCAATGTGATCTTTACATTTGCATAAGTGATAGATGTGAAAGAAAAAAGTTTTCTGAGTAAATGTGACAGTTTTGTTATGACATGCATATGTCTAGCTTTTAAGATTCAATTATGCATGATGTTTGACTTTCGAAATAATTATTTAAGGTACTAAATGTATACAGATATCGAACGAAGTGGAGGCCTTGCCTAAGCTAATACTTTTAAGAGTTTCCGGAGTGATTTACTATCCCGGTTTGCACCCAAAATATTATAATGATTTTTAATTTTTTTCGTAGTAAGATTTTTTAAGCTTTTGTATAGTTTGATGCATAATATACTTGCATAAACACTCGTTAAAGGCCACGTTTGGATCCCCTTTAACTGACATTTGCATTTTTACAAGAAAACCCTGTGAGTTGTAGTGATAATTTTTGTTGCATAATTGTATCCAATTTCCATTAAAACCATTTGTGTGGGTGTTCACTGAATCAATGAACAAAGCACAAGCCGCCTCTGCTTTAGCTTGTATCACTATCATTTCTGAGGAAAAAATAAAAAGTGGTTACCATCATAATTGATTTATTTTCATTTCTGACCTTTCTGAAATGATAAATACATCATAAGAAGTGGATATCTTCTAATTTGTTCACTTTTTTCTATTTCAAACAGGTCTATAGGAGTTCAGCTACTACAGAGCAAGATTCATATTCAAGATTTTAACTTCATTGTTCTATGAAAATGATTGGAATGTGCTGCGAGGGCATTTACTTTAATCCTTCAACATTATGAATCTTTGTTGTAACTGTTGTATATGTTATATGTGAAAATGTTGATTTCTGCAGTTTTACCGTGACAGTGTCACCGAATAAGATCATCTGTGTGGAGCTGTACAATGCATGCACAGACAAATGTTTGTATTTGAAAAATATAGGACATTATAGATTTCGTATATTTAGTGATGTTTTCGTATTCTCTTTTGTACATTTGTGTATGTGTAACTACGTGAACTATGTAGAACAGTGTTAGTAATTTTTAAGAATTGAATGTATTAACTCGGAATTATTTTGCTGTATAATTGATGATTTGAACCATGTGTCTCTGGAATAAACTAATTATGATTTTGTAAATAGAGATAAATTACCTAACATGTCATAAAGTGCACAAATCTTTTTATTAGTAAATGAATAATATGCTGACAAAACAGTTAAACACTGTGTATGACTACGTGGATGACAATTAATGTCTTTACTCTCCAGAAGCAAGCAAGGAACCATCATCAAATTCAATCCATTCAAAATGGTGGGTTTTAATATTCATATGTCCCAAGGCAATCATGACATGCGCCCCCAAAAATAAGAACAAAAATGGTTTATGAAACAAGTTCCAGAATTTTAAAATTGTAGAAAAAGGTTATATTGTTTCAGGGTGCTGTTACACGAAATGTAACTCTTCCACTTGCAATGTTTTGGACTCATCCATTAAATTTCTTAAGAAAATTACTCTATTATTTTTTTCTGATATAGTCATGCTCTGACAATGATTTCTACTGGCTGGTATGGATCATATTGAGACATTTTTCTGTTATAATTAAATAAAATGTTTGTTAATATAGGTATGTTAAAGAGAGATATAATGATATACATTTGCTTGATGGAGGCTGCGAGGTTACCAGAAAGCAATGAAAACAAAAACAAATATTTCGTATATAATTGTTCAACACATTTAGCGTAGAATCTAAGGAAACAACCATTCACATGCCATGCGAAGGAGAAGCCAACTCATGGGGATGCCAATAATGTTTTACTTCTAAAAATTCTGTAATTGGTGAGATTTGCATTGGCTTCTAAATAAAAGGTGTAGTCAAAACGAAATAATTTATTCTGTCTAAAACCGCTTTACAATGTTTACAATTTATACAATATAAGACATATGTAAATAATCAACATGTAAGTTCTGACAATATGTTACTTTATATTGTGATGTCCTCTTTCACCTTGAATGCACCGCACGTACATAAGAGTTGCACCAGTAAACGCTCCAATATTTTACTGGAGGCAACTCGCTGTCTTCTCGGCGAACAACATCACGACGAAAAATGTCGGGGAGATTTTAGCTGTACAAAAAATACAAGATAACTAGATCAGTCATACAATGTTATACTACCAGTTTGTCGAGTGTTGATAAGTAACATATCATCGTAGCATAGCGAGTACTGGTACACACGAAACTTCCCCTACACTATAGGAAAATTCATAAAACAGTATACACCAAATTTGGGAGAACTGCCAACCTACACAATTGNGTTCAGAGTTCACTGCAGAAGAGTATTTTCCACATGTACTCGTTCATTAAGAATGACCCTCGTGAAAAGAGTATATTTGATACTGGTGGTGAAACGGAAGTTTTGGTGAGAATTGCCCAACTATTAGGTGTAAGTATTTCTCTGCATTAACTATGATTTCATGTTAATCGTAAGTTATCAATTAAAATACTATGTAATACAAGTATGTGCATTTAGGTTAACCAACAATGAACACTTTTAGTTCAGTTTGCGTGTTTTGTTCGATATTATGTAGTCAAGTCAAAGCGAGTGTCGGGTTTTTGTTCTAAAATATTGGTGGTGGCTGCCCTGAAACACCAATCGAGTCCGCCCGGAGTCAGCCATCTTGGTGTTTTTGGTGTATTCTCTTACGGTAACTTGGCTATAGCAGAAGTTGGGAGGAGGGGTAGAGGCGGCGCTCGGCGATTGGCGGAGCAATGAGGCACGTCCGTCCTCCCTTCTGGTGATGTTGCTGGACACTGTTGCCGCGTTGTACTTGCGTGTCGCCTGGGGCGTAGGTAGAAAAAACTGATTATGAAAGATAATATAGTTTGTGAGATTTTCACTGGTCAGTGAAATGCATATGAGCTCATAGTTACGTATTATATTGCTCCTCTTGTATTCAAGAGGAGCAATATTAGTGAAAGGGAGTTTTCTTCTTCCCCGACGACTTTCTTGCACTTGTTTTGCGAGCGAGTTTTCTGTTTGATAATGAGACTGCATTAAATGCAATATCTCGTCTACTCGCTCATGATCAAAAATCAATCTTTTTCCAATGGTATTAATTAACAATGAAGCTATTCTCATGAGACTAGCAACTTCAGGTAGTAACTTATTTTCGAGTTCATGATCAATTAATATGAACTTTTGCTTGATTATCCCATGGATATCTTCGACGGCCCACCGCAGTTTTTGGACGTATCTAGAATCATTGGACTCCTGTGTTGTGAGTTGTGCTTTTTTACCTTTTTACTTTGAAGCCGAGTTCTTTCAGATAACCAACGTCTTGAAGACGATCTAAAATAAAGGTCTTCCTTCTGCAACAATCTTCTTAGAGCACTATTTGAGCCTCTTAATACATTTTTGAGTATGCTTGCATCAGTTTCACTAGCCAAGTACGGACGCAATATATCTACCACGTACCCGTTTGTTGTGCAGGTTGTGAAACGCTTACAGAGGTACTTTCTTTTGCATAGAATAAGACTTCCGTTGGTATTCGTTATTCGAACTCTTTTGATGTCGAACGTGTGTGCCACCACAGACAAGAATGAGAGTACTGAAACCATGCAGTTTCTGTGCCACTATAGAATTTTCACTGATCATTTTCTCCCGAGAGAGATTTTCAATTCCAAAATATTTAGGAAGAACGTCGTTTTCAAATGATTGAATCACAGCCCTAAAAATATTCGAAACTTGTTGAGAGTATTCGAGACGTAGAGTAGAAGCAACAAACTCGTTCGAAATACCAGTTCTGAATTTGAACAAGAAAACGATGAGCGCGTGCTTTGTAGTTCGCACATCAGAATTCCTCATCGATGTTAACATTTCCTGCAATTTTTCTAGTTCTTCCCAGGAGAAACCGGTTCGTACCTTGAGACGTTCTTCCGGAAAATTGAAGGCTTCTAATTGTCCCACTAGGTCCGTGTTAATAGAACTAGCCGTTGTATCAAGAAGCTTAGTAACTTCCGGAACAGAGTACTCATAGTAGAAAATATTCGAAAACTCTCAAGTTCATTTATAAAAAATCACTTTTTAATCAAATGATCCATATAACACATTTTTGTGAGGAATAAAAATTCTCTTCTCAGCAAAAGACTGCAAACGCACTTCACAAGGGACTGTAGTCATATTGTTTCTATTTCCAGAACCACAAATGAAGCAATAGGAATGCGTGGATACTACTCGATTCAATGGCATCTCAACAACTTCTAGCTCTTCATTTTTGGGAATAGACAAAGTGTGAAATGATGGATCGTTGATGAATCGGTTGAAGTAGTTGAACATAAGGACAATTCTGGTTCCGACATAGGAGTCTTCGTGGCAATAGAATGGCTGCATTGAGGATATTGTTGCTTTACAGACGAGAAACTCTTCACCATCTTTTCTCTGCAGTAATTACAAATAATATCACCGACTTTTATTTCACTTTTCTTGTAGAACCTGCAAACTCTTGACACCTGATGGGAGTCGCTAAGTATATTCTTCAATTTACCTTTCAGTTTACGTAAATATTGGAGACATATAACACATTTTTCATTAACAGAGCGTTTATTATCGGCCATAATGTGATTTCCCAATCAATTTCTGAATATGTGGTGACTGGTGATAATAGTAGTAACTGTAGTCCTGGAAGAAAGGTTCTATTTATTAAATACATGCATTAATTTAACCTCACGTGAATATCAAATATTGCAAATTATTTGGATCACTGCATCAAGCTGTTAATAAGAAAAAGATATTGCATTACCGTTAAGAACAATGTATGCTTGCTAAATCGAAGTTGATCCGAGTGTATTTTGCTGTTAACATTTTCTCACTGTTGAACGATCAATTATTATTACCGGAGACGTCCGTTGGAGGCGTATCCTGCAGTCGACTTGACCTTGAATCAACCAAACGAGCGAATGTAACCTAGAGTGGTTTTAGCTGGGTGCCGGGACTGTTGCGAGACTACTATACGCTGTTGCAACAGATTTCTTTCTGAAGTAGGAATAAATGTTCAAGTGTTATTGTCTCCAGAATTTACTGCAGCAATCATTTATTTCTTACTGCAATCTTAGTTGTTTCATTATTTCTTTTATAGATAACCATTGTTGACTGTGTAAACTGTAAGCAATTTTGCATTGAAATTAAGGAATAATAAATTACAATTCTACAGTAATCCTGATTTATCCCGGCTTAAGTTTATGAATGAAAAAAAGGTTTTTCAAATGTATTATTTTCAAAAACATGATTTCCTGTACATATAGGTATTGATGCGTTTGAGCCGCAGACCATACATTTGCATGACGCTATTGATGCTAAATCTTATAATTGCTCTGTAATTGCTTTATCGAGTACAATCCAAATGAAATTGGATTGTTTGTGCTCATATTGCTGCAATCATATATTATCTATTTCATGCAAGATACCTGAAAAAAAAGTAGTCAAATCAGCTGAAATATTGAGTAAATTTGTTTTGAAAGATGACAAAGTGGTATGTATTGAGGACTCGGACAATGATGAGTGGATGTACTTTCAATTATTAAATCAATGAATATTATTTTCAGTATAAATCGTTTAATTCATTATTTATATCTTTATTTATTTTTCATATTCTTACACCCATTGCAAGTCCCACAAATCCCGGCTTACGTTTAAACTTTGTTTAAGGAAGGGAAACAAAGGTTTTTTAAATTTTCAAAAGTATAATTTTCAAAAACACAATTTTCAGTGCATATAGGTTTTGTTGCGTTTGAGCCGCTGACCGTTCATTTGTATGACGCTATTGGCTGACCGTACGCTCTTGTTTCCAGCTAAAATATTAATTCCATGCAAAAAATATACTGATACTTATTTGACATTAAAAAGAACATTTTACTTTTGAATTTTTTTACGAAGTGGAATATTTTCCGAGATATGTACAAAAAAATGTATACCTCGCAAAAAATCGAAAAATTGACAAAACGTCTTTTCTAAAATGTCAGTACGTTGTCGCACTTGGAATTTTTAAAAATGGATTTTGTTTAACAGTTCGCCAGAAGAATTACTTTTGATGACAAATCGAATGAGTCATGTTTTATAAAAATCGGTGTAAAGGGACTTTTAACCATCTTATCCCTTTCACAGTAGTACTGATAGAGATTAAATAAACGTCAAACTATCAGAAGATAATTATATCTACCCGACAGCTACAGAATTTAGAAAATTCGCAGAAATGGTAATATGGAGATACATTTTCAGACAATCATTGGAATGAGATATTTGTGTGGTGATATTGTACAGGATTTCGAAATTTTTCAAAATAGGAAAACAAAGGAGATAAAAATTATCGAAGATTGGTAGCAAGAAAAATATTTATGAGAGAAACATTTGCACTTAGAATTATTTTGAAGAATAACTTCTGGACATTGAATTTTATTTCCCAACATAGCACGTGAAGGAAAATATAATACTTTGTCAATCAGAAAATAAGGTATATTTTCAAAAGATTGGAGTCTTGAACATGGAATTCTCTTCGATCAAGGGTTTATAATACTGTGGTTAAATCATTATATGGATTTTGAAATATTTATGAACATGAGAAAACGAAAGATAGAGTACATGGGAAACGGAAATTTAATATCGAATAATTTAGAAGAGTTACGGGTTTTAAAAATTTTATCTCCACAAATGAAGATAGTATATTTTAGAATGCCTACTAAATTGTTGGTACGAAATTTCTGAAGGTTTGGTACGCATGGTCAAGGAAAATGTCAAACATATCAAAGTTACACTTGGAATAATTCTGGCACATTGATTGTTGGGCTTCGAAATATTAATTCAACCACAATGAAAAAAATAAGAAAGAAGATTTTAATGAGTTAACGAATATAAACTAAAAATATTTTTAAAGCGAGTCAAGAGGAGTTAAAATGACCCAGTTACGATAGCAGGAATGGCGGAAAATAATTTTATACGAAACACGGTATTGAATGCGACATCTAGCCAAGTCCAATCGAGAGAAGAGATCTCCCGACAATCCAGTACTAAATTGCTAAGTGGTGTTGGGCTTGTTTACTGATTGCTAAGTGGAGTGGTGGTGTGCTGATAGAGCTCTATATAAAGATGTTAGAAAGTGATATTTATAAGGGGTTGTGTCGGTTACATTCAAAATAAATTGAAAGATAAGTATTTTTGGAATCTGTGGCTAAAATTTGATGAAAATAAGCCCCTGCGAGCCGACAAAACTTGAAAAGGATTTTTGCATACGAGGATGTTCTTTACGTGCACATGTCCAGTGGGTTATTGACATTCTTGGATACATACGTAGTATCACGAAACTGCGTGTCATGGAGACGTGTTTCCTGACTGTCATCCAGAACTTGGAAATGGTTGGTGGTATCTGAGCACTGTAAACGGAGTTAGATAGGGAATTTTAAGCTGAATAAACTATATTAGGAGTTTTGAAAAAATTGCAATCTTCAAAAAATCCTTAAAAAGAAAATAGAAAAGAAAAAACATAAGGAAAGACATTTGGTAAGAGAATAGATGTGTTTCATAAGCAATATATGAAAGTGAATTACATTCATGTATACAAGTGTTATAAAGCTAAGAATTACTAAGACAGAAATAATGTATGAAAAGGATGGTATAGATAGAGGATGATCGAAGCGAAGGAGGAAGTGAAAATGCAACGTCAGTAACAAGGAAAAAGAAGTTAACACAGATAGGGCGGTGGTATAATAAAGTGATTGCTGCGTTAGAAGACGAGAAAAGAAAGGTAACAGCAGGTAGTATAAAATAGATCAGTGCGGAAATAGATGATATGAAAGAATTATATAATGAGCAGGAAGAGAGGATACGAGTTAAGGAGGAAAACACTTGAAGAAGACTAGACGAAGTAGTATATCGGTTGAAACCACGGCGTTTTGTAGTTGGAAGTCACGCTTTCATATGAAAAGGTAATTGCATGAAGTGCCGAGTACGGTACATTGCTTGCGTCAGTAAAATACCAGTGAGTCATGTTGAAGTGCGCGTGATATTGCCAAAGACTTTTATAGCACAATAATTTTTTATTATTGATGTTAAAATATAAAGACTCCAATGCAAATTATGTCAATAACCTAAAGAACTCCAAATATGGTCACTAATTTGAACAGTCCGTGAACTGGATTTATTCGCATGAAGTGATCACTGGAGCAGATGTGTTGTGTATTCTTGTGTAGCTATTAAGATTGTGTATTTTGGGGGATATTTTGAAATGGGAGTGTGTAAGTGTTGTATTTTGAAGGGAGTGTTCTAAGGGTCATATGAAGTGTAATTTAAATGTTAAAAATTAACCAAATTTATAAGTGTTGTGTTTCCTTTACAAAGGGTTTATGTATATTTCACAAAAAAATGGACCGAACCCCGACCTTACTTTTTTTATCATTTTGTTCTGGGGCATCTTGAATGTTTCAGCATCTTGAATGATTTGGCCAAGTGGGCTAGTTAAGTGGTACTGTTATAAATCATTAATCATTTTCAAGAACCCATTAAGTTTATGTTATTATTGACGCCGCAACGTGGGGCCTTGCATTATTTTAACCCGCAGTAACAACTATTAAATTACAATTACCGCTCTAACGTGAGGCTAAGGACAACCATTAAATTTCCTGTCACATTATATTAAGAAAATTAAATATTCCCGTGAATTATATCTTTTAATTAGCAATAACAATTGTGATTATATCCATTTTGATCTTCAATTTGACAAAAGATCAAACATATTCTGCCCAAATATAACATTTTATATAATTTATGATTTCGTTCCTGATGACCAAACATATTAATTGGTATTATAAAAATTATCTCGTAAATAAAATGGAATATTTTAAAAGTAACCAGAAAGTAAAAGAGTAATAATAATAATAATGTGTAAGCGACAAAAGAAAGGAACCGAAAAAGATTTCTAAATGGCAAATGTCTGGGACAGACACAACCACTTATGTCCAAAAGAGCTCACTACGTAAATAGACGAATGAAAGGAAAATGCTGAGGACATCTCTAGATGGCTTCCGGGAATAAAATAAAAATTTTGCATGCCATACATAGACGGCATGAGCAGGTAGAAAATAAATATTTCGAACGTCTCCAGACGGCATTCCGCGAACATGACCGATTTTCCTCCTCACCCCATAAGCAGGCAGAGGTTTTAAAAACTCTCGCAAAGAAAGTGGTCACCTTCTTCTCGACTCCACGCGGAAGGGTTAAGACGCAGTACCCTTGCAACGACTATGTTGCAGGCAAGGTTAATAGCAGGTTTAAGTCATGTAACTGTAAATGTGTTAAAATCTAAAATATGTAAATAAATAAAATAAAAACAAAAAATACTAGTCACCAGATGAACGAGACATAGTGTAAATGAAACAGAACAGAGTCCCTACAGACGATAGAAGCCCTTTGAGCCCTTCGAAGTATCAAGTGAGCTATAATAAGGTTAACACGGAATTAGCTGATGACAAATTGAATCGGGTAGCAGGAGGAGCGGTGCAACGACTACGAGAATTACTTGACATAGTGAATGAGTAATACGAGAAGGGTTACAAAATGATTAAGGAAGAGGAGAGGGATATGTGTTAGGATTCATTGGCGCAGCTAATGCTAGAAGGGATGGGAGTACCGAAACGCGAAAGAATAGAGGTGCTACAGAGAACCTTGCTCGGTTGAACAAGAGGAATAATAGATGTTATAGGGGAGATAGATGTCATGGGATCTTCTGTCATCGAAATCCAGGGGCGAGGGAGGCGGAACGATGATTTTGAAGGGTAAACGAATTGATAGAGATGAGACGCTTCTCAGACGCAGTTCAGATTGAGATTTACATGAGATTTTTCATATTGTTCAGATGAGAGTCGATTTTTATGAGAACTGATTTTCAGTCAGAGGAGATTCGCGAGTGACTTAGGAATGGGATCATTCACTGCTCGCGACTTATTACGCACTCAATTTCGTACGATACGTTGAGTAATGCGCGGAAATTCATCCGAGATTTAGAAACATTCGATTGTTAATTTGGAACATCAGAAAATTTGTTTATGGAGCATCGTTTCTGATTTGTAAATGATCGTTCAACACTTCAATATTCCGAACGATAAGTATGAAACCAGGAGTCCAAACTGATCGGAGGATCGTTTGGAGGATCGATTGTTCCTTGAAACAACTCATCAGAACTGAGGGGATCGTGTTCCTGAGATGTGGATCGTGACAGGAAGAATTTTTGTGACATCTTTACCAAATGAATGGCGACGTTTGAACGAGCTGGGTGGAACGCGAGGCGGTTGGCTCTATGTGTCACAAGGGGCTAATGAACTGTTCTACACCACCGCTGCTGGTCTTTTAAATCTTCGAAAAAAGTAACCTAAATGCTGGAATGCATCCAGTCACTTGTGCGGACAGCGAAGAAGAAATACGCGTGCATGGAGTATGAGACTACCTTGGCCCAGTTAAAGACGTTAAACAAAACATTAACTTTGTTCAAAAGGGTCTAATCTAAATGATAAATGGTCAATCACTTAATTTTGTGTAAATTTAACCATGACGTACCTTCAGCATTGGTGAGATCCAGTGGTGAGATCAAGTATGGTATCATTGATCGCCAATATTGCTGTGTTGCGTTATTTTGGGGGAGTGAATATGCGCCCTAGGGAAGAAGAATGCATGATATTTTTAAGTGCTTTGTAATATTGGTGAATAAACAAATTAGTTCTTTTATTTGTAAATTGCGTCTACCATGAGGAACCCTGTGTGTTTCTCCACCTCATTAAATAACTCGAATCCTTAATTAAAATTTGAATACCCTGAGATGTCATGTATCCTAACTTCCTTAGAAATTTCTTTAAATTAATTGCTCTAATTTTGGGGGGTAATTTGGCGCCCAACTTTCAACACCAGCTTCATTTAAACTCATGTTCATCGCTAATAAGCTGGTAAATTCCACCCCATCACAATATATTGTACGAGATGGTGAACGAAAAACGTATAATAGATGCATAAAGGAAAAAATATTTTCCTAGATCATGGAAAATATGCAAAGTAAAATATTTTGTAAAGAATGTGCAGAAGTACCCTCAACTGATTGATTCATATAGTCCAATTACTCAATTACCGGTGTTAGGTAAGATCTCACATAAGATACTAACGCAGAGTTTAACAGCGTATCTGAAGACAGAAGGGAAACCGAAAGATACACAATGTGGTTTCCGCAAGAGTCGTGGTACGGAGGATTCTGCAGAGAGATTATCGGACAAATCTAAAAAGTGTGAAAAAATATGCAATATATATAGAAAATAGAACGAAAATAGAGCTAAAATAATGTACCTGAGTACATTCAAAAATTAATTAAATATTTTATAAAAATTTCTTTGCCTCGACTAGCTCTTTCTCAGGGGTTCATTCGTGATTGGGTTCGTGTTATTTTTAATCAAGGGAAGAGACCATACTGGGGTTCCATAGACAGGAAAACGGTTAATTGACAAATTAACTCACTAATTTTAATTAGCACTAAAGACACATACAATATGAAAATCCTCATGCTAGCCCCAAAAACACGTAATTTCCTGCCAACATATAAAATACAAAATCCACTGACTTTACCGCCGGGTTCGGCTTCTCAACAACAATATGCACTTAAACAAATTAAATTTATAAACCAAATTGAAATTATTTTTTCATAAACAAATACCAATAACATTGAAGTTACAAACAAATTTGGCTTCTTGAAGACACAGCTACATTTTACGATTAACATGGAAAACAGAATTAGGCACTACTCTTTTTTGACGAATGGCTCCTCTTCACGATTCATTAAGTTCAGTAGTTCAAAGTACGAGATAGGCATAGTTGTTCGGAGTTGTAGTAAATTCTCCGAAGCAGATCGAAATTACGGTTAAAAGATATTTTTTCGAGTACGTATTATTTTCTGTCATGTATAAAGCGCTCCAAGTGAAGCACCAGATGTCCGACTGTATAACGCGAAAGTTAAAACGCGACTTGAGTTAAAAGCATAAATATGCTGATGAATACGAGAATTCGCCGCGGGCTAGAAGCCGTCAACAGTAGGATCGTACGGTGGGTCGTCGCGCCAACGAACAGCAAAGACAGGCGTCGTGATCAAGGTCCCAGCCCTGCAAAGAAGGGACGAGCGGTACGAGGCGATCAGCTGCGAATACGACGAAGTCGTATATTACGGAGGAGGCTGTAGGACGAACGAGCTATTTCTACACACGATTTCGACGAAGATCTATGGGTTGTCAGTATGTCTCTGTGAGACGAAACTTAATGGATCAAATGATAGGGACTTGCAATATTTGTAATTCGATGAGGCACAAGTATCTGTTCTCAGAGAACGGTCCATCGAAATAAAGAATTTCGTAATGTATTTGTTTTGTAGAAGAGAGGAGAACTTCAAGAATAATTTTAGATGAACTGTTTTATTTTTCTCTGCGTTTAAATTGTTTAAAGAGCTCATAACGTGCAATGTTATGTTATGTAAATTTAAAGAGTAGTAGTGATTCTTTGTATTATGAAAGTTAAATGCACGAAAGATATTGAATAAGAAGAACGTTTGTGACAGTAATATCGCAGAGTAATGTTTACCCAATTGTTCTATGGAGAATAAGTATTTGTACAAGTCAATTCTGTGTGAATATTTTTAACTTTAGAAATGAAAATAAAAATTGGGATAATCTGCATCAGAGTTCTGAATCCTTATCTTTTCTTTAATCTGAATGTGTCTGTGTAATTTAATTAATTGTGCTATAATTTTTAATTCCAGCCAGGGTACNATATATATATATATATATATATATATATATATATATATATATATATATATATATATATATATATACACACATTAAAGAGGTATTTGATAATTCAGATTGGGGTGTAATGATATAAAGTAAGGCAAGGAAAGGGGGGGGGGTCTTACCTTATATATTAGATATGTAGTGTGCATTTTTAAGTGACAGACATGTTTATGTTGAGTAAGGAGGAGAATGGATAGTAAAAAACATCTGCGTGCTTAGACATCTAGCAGTGGTCCATTACTATGGAATATCCCAGTATATAATTTAATAGATACGCTGGAGAAATAAAGCAATGGTCTTATCGCATATGTAGATTATATTATGCTATTTGTGGACGGGAATAGTCGGTTAGAAGTGCGGAGGAATACTCAAATTGCTATACATAAATGTGAAGAGACACGAAGATTAGAATTAGTAATATCAGACACGAAGACAATGATGATGTGGTTTGGCAATTACAGAGAGCAACGAAGGAACCCTATTGCGACACTTAATGGAAAGAAGATAGGAGTAGAAGGAAAATTTAAGTTTCTCGGCATAGAATTAGATGAGAAAGTGCACTTTATAGAACATCTGAGAATTGTTGAAGCTTAAGTTCAACGAATATACAATACAATGATCAGAATACGGTATTTGAAATGTGCGATAACATCTGCGGACATGAAGCACCTTTACGGATGGAGAAACGGACAAAGAAATGATCAAAACTGAGTCCATATATAGAGGCAATAACGGGACATGGCGATTTAGCAACTCGAAAAGATTTGGAAAGGTAACCGACGGACTATTCACTTGCAGACAAGTCCAGGTAATGCGTGATCTTACCTTTTGGGAATGTGACATATAATATGGACCAGAGAGAGGACAATTTATCAAGAGAATTAAACGACTAGGACTGGCGTCATTAAATGAAAGGAGCAATTTACTAGAAACAAAAGTGATATTTCAAGTTTTTTACATTATGTGGACCAAATACGAACAATAAAGGCAGCGATACATGAAACAACACCTACTAAAAACCAGGAACGCTGAAACAAGCGGCAAAAAGGTAAGCCCAAATGGAAGGAAATGTAGCAAAGATTGAAGAGGTAAAACGGAGACCCCGGAATGACTATGTTACAAACGGGCATGTTATTAACGATCGTTGAATTGAGTTATACTGTGTATTGTTAAAATTGTTGAAAATAAAATAAATTGAAATTGATCTGCTCTTCACCTCATTTCCGGGGCGAACTCGTATGTCTTTTGCTGTAATAACATTTCAAATTTATTTTCCAAGTCTTCTAACCTGGCATCTACTATTTAACCCGGAATCTGATGCATCGAATCTAGGATTTAATTCTCCTAACTTTGCATCGAATCCAGTTTTTAATCTCATCAACAGAGTGACCAAGGCTTCGAGTGTGACGTTGCTGCTCGTCTCACTTTGCGGAGCGTCGTCACCTTGCACACACGAAGCCATGATATATTCTGACGTGGTCTGCGCGCACATCGGCTCTTCAACATCCTTTCCTCAGACTCTGAACTTGAAATGTTCACGACTTTCCATAACACGTTTCGATATTTTTCGTAACTGTCGCTTTTGCGATACATACCTTACGTTCTTTCTATTTATTAATGCCACTACCATTGATTATAACATCAACCTGTTGCGTATTCCAGTCAATCCCTAGCTTTGTCACTTATCTTCTGCGAGCATTGTTAATAGACAGGTAAACGGCGTACTTGACATTCCTGCGTCCGCCTAAACAATTTCTACTAATTCTCGAGACCACATGTTCCGGGCGCCAGAATATGTTATTCCCCTTTTCACTATTAGAGCACCGCATAGGGGTTGCTCCAATACACGCTCCAACCTTTTACTGGACGCAACTCGCTGTCTTCACGACAATCAACATCAAAAATGCGCGAGAGATTTCAACAATTGTACTTTAATGTACAAAATAAATTTTGTTCTCTATAATTTTGTATATAAATGTAAAATGATATCAAATGTTGGCGTATTTTCTTTTATGTAAATAGTTTGTTTTGTGTTAAATTGAGTATTTCTTGAGTGTAAGAAAATTTTTGGAAAGTAGTAAATGTGAATGAAACTTTTTATATTATCGTCTGATCAATCTCCGTGGGGGATAAATGTTAGCATTGAAGAGAAGTACATGAAGTAAAGAACAAAGTTAATTGTGAGGGAATTTATTGAGGTTTGAGAATGTTATGGTATACGAAAGATAATTTAAGTGTTAAGGGTAAAATATGTTTCATGAACGTTAATTACGAGCAAAGAGACTTGAACTGTAAGAATATAAGAACATTAGTGATTGATTTAATGACTAACTGGTGTATTGAAGTTTGTTTTTAAAAAGATCTTGTACGTTGTATAAATAAATTATATATTAATTTTGTAGTATTGTAATAATCTTCCAACATTTCAATAAATGATCCAGGTCCACACTCGGAAAACTCGACCTTATTATTCGCTTTGCCCGTGTTGGTCATTCTCTTTTTCAGGAAAATTAGGGAAAAGAAAAGGGGGGCACTAGCAGAGACATAGGACTCTTCAACGACGGCGGTAAATTCATTGGTGAGTGCTGAGGTTCTAATATTCGAGACGCTTCACTTTCACGAACCAGTACGACCGAACTTAATTGAAGGGGGTTACGTTGCATTACATATTTTTGGCGCCCAACGTGTTGGACGAGTGTCTAATTACAGTATTTAGGACCACTTTGTTTAATTTTGGAGTGGAAATTTTATATTGTCATATTTCTCATGTGATTTATTGACAATTAGATATACATACATAACAACCGCCGTGGAGACGCATAAGAAAATATGCTCTGATAATTCTAATGGAAAATAGTTCTTTAAATTCTTTATGAGTTCTAATTTCATAGCCAAAACAATATTAGACCGGTGCGGAGACATTGGTATTAAGGGAGAAGTCGACAGAGGCGCTGTGTGTGCTGGGATCCCGAACGGTGTGATGCAGCGTGGTCATGAGACACTGGCTTTGTGGCTTTTGGATGGAATCATCGATCTTAAAAACCTGTTAGAGTGGCAAACTATTTGCCAGAAATACACGGCTGGTTTGCGTGAATTAATATTACAGAGATTTATTATTCGTACAGTATGTTTACGTCTTTAACGTCCATTGTTTACAAACAAGACATTAATCCATGGTCCAGACATGTGAATAACTTGCGCCTCTACATGACGGAATATAATATTGCGGGGAACAACAAATGAAATATAACTTTTAAATAACGACCACGCAATTATGTATGTTAAATAACACAGAACATTAGCACTTAAGTGTTTAACATTTTGTGATGTAACTAACTGATATGGATAAAAAGATCATAGACGCGCGATGGAGAATATGATGCCCTTTGTACAATAGGACGAAGACCATACCGCGGAACAAACGCAAACACCAACTGTGGATAGTACCTCTAATAATGTGTGCGTAGAGAAGCACGAGCCAGAAAACAGCAAAGCGCACAAGAGATACAAATGGAATAGGGAAAGCGATCATGAAGGAAGATAAGAAGAAAAGAAGTGAACTGAATAGAGTCCGAAAGAAGTACGAGAAATTGAGATGAAATTTTTAATGGTCCGATGAATATCTGGTGGCATTCAGGAGCAGTTAAGAGACGGAGTAGAGGAACTCTGATGCCATGTATTTGTACAAAAAGATAAGAATGATGAACTCAAGGATAAGCTAGCATTGATGGAAAGTGTTCAGTCGTATCAGGACACTATAGAACTCAAAAAACATAATTGAACTATCTGAAAAGGCAGACACAAGAAAGTTGGAAGAAAGAATGATGAACTTAGTAGTGAAATTAGAGGGTGAGATTATACGATGTAAAAGGGAAAGAGAAGCAGAAAAAGAAAAAAACAATTATTGACGAACTTCTGAGTATAGACGTTATTGGTTTAGAGCGACGAATACACAAAATTGAAACGGCCATTAATCAGGGTATAGAAAAGAGCATAGAGCTGGTAGGACTGAGGTGAATGCAACTACAGATGGTAGGACTGAGAGGATTAAGGATGCAATAGAGCAGATAGAGGCTATGATACTTGCACCAAGAAATGAAAGTAAATTAGAGAAACTCGAGAGAAAAATAGATGAAGGACTAGAGATAGCGAGAACAAACTTTTCACATTCTGGAATAGTCAGGAGGTGGAAAAACATTTGAGAAGACAGTCTTCAACAAGGATAACTGTCTTCAGCAGCAGTACAATCGTAAAGAATGTAAGATAAATTGAACTACAGAAAAGAATTGACAGGGAACGGGCTCGGATAAAAATAGACTTATTACAGGAAAGGAATAATAAAGATGTACGTATAATTATATCTAATTAAAAGAAAAGGAAATTAGGATACTTGCATTGGAAGAGGGACGTATAAAGAAATCCGTAATAAATAGTATGGCGGTGGAGAATTTGGAGGACGAATGTCAGGAAGCATTCAAACAGCATGTAAGAGTAGTGTATCGTAAGAAATTGAAGAACACAAATTGTAAACATTGGATTATAAACTCTGAACCAAAATCTTTTAAAACCATCATACAGAGGGGGTGTATCTATCTGAGATTGAGGAGCTATTTGCTGTTAGAGGACTTACAACATATCCGATGCTACCGCTGCCAGAAGTTCAATCACGTAGCTGCAAATTGTAAGTAGTCACATTGCGGATTGGAGGGGCACAACATTTCTGATTGCACTCACAGAAAAGACACCTCAAAGTGTGCCAATTGTGTAAGATACAAGCAAGAAAGTAACCATCATACATTAGATAATATTTGCCTGGAGTTTGAACAAATGGTAGAAATTTTGAGACAAAACACTGATTATGGCTCTTAATATTATACAGCAAATTATATAAAGAGGGAAGCAAGACTCAAGGGAACTTGGTGAATATTTGATATATAATGGTATAGATTGCAAGTTTACAAGAAATACATAATTATAAAGGGAAAATGTGTCATATATGTGTAAATAAGATTCAGAGTAATTGGACCGAAGAAATCATGGTCGAGTATTGTAATACAGGACAGCAAATGTGAGGTATTATTATTAAAAATATCTTAGTGACACTATGCAAACGATTAACGTTAAGAGGGAAATAATCGATCTTGTTCTCGTGAATATCTACTGTAGATATAGTGAACCACTATCAAGGAATATAAGAGCACTGGAAAACCTATTGCAGATGAACCAAGCAGGTGATATCTTCATAACAATGGATGCAAATTCCAGGTTAGGACAATGGAAGGACAGCAAAACTACGAAGCGTGGACTAATTATGAAAAAGTTTATATTACGAAAAAAATGATACGGACAAAATACGTTTTCCATAGAAGTAATGGAGAATCTGTGATCGACCTAACGCTCTAAAATTACCTGAAAAAGACGATTTAATCAACTGGAGACGGGTGGTATGATTGACTAGTGACCATTGCGCATTAAGATTTAGTATTACTGAACGTAACGAGGCAGGAAACACTCACTGGTATAATGAATAAAAGAGCTTTAGGCGAATGAACTTGACCAAATACGAAGCAGAAGTGAATCTCCATGAGAAATATTTTCAGGAATTAGAAATAGACCAGATTGACATTAATCATGCAGTAGATAAAATTCAACTGAAAATATTGGAAATACGAGCTTCATGCATAAAGACATGCAGATAGACGGACGAATGTGGTGGAACAAAGAGTTAACCCAATTAAAAAGGAAAGAAGCAGGTTAAGGAGATTGTCACATGCAGACAGCATAGCGGAGAAGAGATAGTCGAGATAATGAATTTTATTTAGAAAACAGGCATATTTTTCGAAATAGGTGGAGAACGTATAATCGAGGAAATCAGTGTGGGTTGTCCTCATGGGTCTACATCGGGACCTGTTCTATGGAACCTTTTATTGAATAACTTCCTGGAGGAGATGAGTGTAGCTAACGTACCGTGTATCGCATACGCCGTCGATGTAGCATTTGTTGTGGAGAGGAGAAACAAAAGACAGTTGGAGAAAAGACACAAGAAGTTATAAACCTGGGTGGAACTATATGTAGCAAATTACGGCTTGTTATATCAGAAGAAAACCAAAGATGATGTGGTTTGGCCGCTCAAAACAGTACAGACGGGATCCAATAGTGCGAATAAGTGGAAAGAAATTGGCAATCGTATGAGAAATAAAATATTTTGGAATAATAATAGATGAAATGGTGTTCTTCTGGAGTCATCTAAAATATCGAACAAAAAAATAAATGCATTTACTATAATATGAGGAGAATTAAGAATTAGGAAATTTAATATCACGAACAAGGAGCTGAATTTTTTGTACAGGGGAGGGTTAAGATCGATCCTATGTTATGGCTGTTCTGTATGGGGACACGGAGTAGCTAATGTAAAATTTGAGAGAAAACTACAATCAGTACAGAGATTGTGCCTCTTAAGTTTATGCGGTTGTTACAAGACTGTGTCGGCTGATACTCTGGAGGTTTTGATGAGTGTGGACATAATTAGAAGTTAAAATTTAGAATATTGATAAAAAAGATGGGAAAGTAATACTAAATGGAAAAGAGGTGGAGCAAGGAAGGAATGGACGAAATGAATTAACTAGGGTTCTTTTAGTTGGATGGTAAAAAAGGTGGGATAACAGGGAGAGAAACACATAAATATATCCAATATTTGACGTAAATCAAGAAATGGTTCTGCCCAAGCCCACCGTTCATGGAGTTTCTACCAGATCATGAGAATTTCCAAGACTATTTGTATAGAATTGGAAAAGTAATGGACAAATAATAATTGTATGAAAGAAGAGGAGACACCTGACCATATATTACGGAATTGTGATCTGAAAGATCAAGATACCTGAAGGAAATAGTAGGGAAGAAAATTATAAGTTTAATAGATAAAACAAATCTGATTCGTGAGAAGGAAAGTTACATTAAATTTGAAAATTATATTTGAAAATAGGGATGTAAAGAAATATTTTCGCAGATACAAGATGACGGATGGTATCGAAAGAGACGGGTTCTGGAACATGAAGCAAACGGTGCAGACAGAAAAGCCATATAGAGTAAACAAAACTTTGTAATTTTTATCTCGTAGACAGGGTAGTCACAATTGACAGTGACCAAAATAAATGAATGAAAATATAATTATTGGATTGTTGGAGTGGTTTGTATTTTTGTGTATATCTTTAAGGTATTTTGTGTTATATTTAAGTATAAATTGCAAAATTATTTTTCAAGCACAGTCAGTATGACAGACCATTTCAACGTTAGTTGGAATTAGGAAGAGGTCGATATAAGCGACGAGGAAGCGAGTGAGGAAATAGGAGGAGAGGCTTCAATTTTAAATTTGGAGCAAGGGGAAAGTTCAGTCATGACAAGTGAACAAATTCCAGCTGTTATGATACAACAGGAAACGAGTGTGGGAACAGATGCAAATATTTCCCCGACACAGTTCGATATGCAGGTAATTACGCGATTGTTTCAAAGCTTAAAAGCTGACAATAAATTAAATTTTGACACCATGAAAGCTGATAATAAATCCAGTAAGGCTGAGAATGATAGACATTTTCAAAGCTTAAAAGCAGACAATAATGAATTTCCGTAAAATTTCCGTAAAATTAAAGAATCAAAAAGGGATGGACGCAAATGCACGGACCAAATCACTATGGGACAGGTGCACAACTACGCGAGGAAGAAAACTTGAGACATTTACTGTCAAAAATAAATTAATATACAAAACTAATATGGGAAATGACTTTCATAGGAGACAGAGGAGGATCACTGACAGGCTTAACATACCTAGTAATAGACCACAAAGAACAAAATGGTGGACATATATTTTGTCACGCTTAAAAAGAGAAGTCAATAAGACACGACATACATTACAACGAGGAGAGAATACAGACGATGCAGTGAAGTAAGAAACGAAAACAAAATATAAAGAAACAATTAGGGTCGAGAAGAAAAAAGCTGTCAAAACTTCATAGGAAAGGCGGAATAAAAGTCAATATAGGGAATTCCTTATTTATTGAGTGTAGATAAGCTTTGACGAAAGAAAATATGAGAAACATTAAAATTAAATGGACAGCACACGAGAACATGGAAAGAGACAAGTGAAACTACTTTAGGGGAAATTTATAAAACAATAGAAGAGGACTGGGAATACGACAAAATACAAATAACAGAAAGAGACAAAGTAACAACGCAAGAAATACTTCGCGTAATATAAGGTATGAAGGAAAATAAATCACCAAGTTTCAACAATATCACACACGACATGTTACGAAACTTAATAGATATTATAATAAATCATCTTCAAGACATAAAGAATGTATTACAATGTCATTTTACCCGAAAGCATGGAAAATCAGTATAGTAAAGCTATTTTTGAAAGGAAATCACAGACCTCCCGACCAGCCGAAGTCATACTGACCGATTTCACTGCTACCGACGTGTGGAAAAATACTGGGAAAGATTGTGAGTACAAATGATGTAGTACAAATGATGCATTACGTAAATTGATATCCTACACAACGCAATTGCGAAGAACGATATTACGCGTGCATTTTTCTGGATATAGAGGGAGCGTTCGTTCAATGGAAGATAATAGTAGAAATTTTAAAAGAAAAGAAAATTCTAATAAATATTATACAATCGTATCTGCAGGACAGACACATAACGATGACATTCGGAAAAGAGAGAATATTGCAAAGGATAACAGTTGGTTGTATACAGGGATCCTCCATCAGCCCTTCTCTGGAATATTGTTTTAGATAAAGTGCTATGCTCATTAGAAGAAGCAGGAATTTAAACAGTCACCCATGCGGGTGACATGGCCATAGTAATACCGGGGAATTCGCGAGGACAGATACAGGTAAAGACACAAAATGCTTTGGATTATTGTAAACAACGATGTGAAAATAGAAGCTTCACATTATCAGAAACCAAATCGAAATTATTGTAGATCGGAAATTTAAAAAAATAACGGAAGAGATTTCCGAATAGATTTAAATGGGAAGAAATTGGAAATAGTTAACCAGATTACATATCTGAGAGTAGTAATGGATAACAATATACAGAGTCCATCAATTACGTAAGACAACGAATACAAAAGATACTGTACAGCATGATGCGTATTGGAATCGTGAACTACGACATCCAACGCAAAGATTTGGAATTATTATATGAAGGCGCATTGCGGCCCATTCTTGCATATAGGCAGAAAGGGCGATAAATAAGACGTTTGAACAGCGCATACGCAAAATAGAACATGAATGTATGTTACAAATTATTGGCTGCTACAAAACTGTGTTCACAGGGGCTTTGAATGTAATATTAGGTATCTTATCAATTGATTTGTATGTTAAAAGTAGCAATTAAAAGTATTGATATCTGCTTAAAGCAGAAAGACGAATCACAGTGAACAATACGATAATAACCAAAACAGAAAAGTTTTTTAAAGTGGGGCTTTAAGGCTGACACACTCGATGGAATGTAAGTGAAAAGGGGCGAAAAACATGTAATTACATTGAAGACGTAAATTTTGTACAGAATCACAAAAAATGGTTCAGATCATCTAAACACTTACTTCAAATATTGACGGGTCATGGAAATTTCAGAGCATATCTCAAAAGAATAAATAAGGAAGACAAAGACATCTATAAATTACTGAACACGTTCTATGTGATTGCCCATGGTACAGTCCAGAGAGGGCAAATTACTTGTAAAACCATAGAAATGATATGACATACTGACAATCAACAATGAGGAAAAATTGATTGCGACTGAGACCAAATATAATTTATTTGCAGAGTACCTCGGGAAAATAATGACCATAAAACAAAATCTCAATGAGTAGAGAATTCACGCCTCCATGTTGGCGGGGTCGAATAACGCCACTACGACGGCAAAGCTGCGCAGCCACAAGACCAAGAAAAAGAGAAAGATACAATGCCAACACCTTGTATTGCGATGGCAACACAAACAAGGTAGCCAAAGAGCTTAAACACATGGGTAAAGAAAGCAAATACAAGGAAAGTTAAATATTATTCAAAAAGAATTTTTCCTTTAATTCCGTAGAGAAGATAAGAATTTTGAAACTGATGACCCAAATGCTACCCAGAAATGTAAAGGTATGGATAGATACGCTCGACAGTTATCCGGAGACGCTTGTATTAGGCGGCTACGACCGAGTAACACGTACAGATCGGCTCCCGGAATTTAGAGAAATTTCAGTGGGAAATAGAAGTCGAGTGATATCGTGCTTAGATTTGTTTGATTACTCAAATGTCAGTGCACAGTTTTTACAATTAAATTTTTAATCTTCTTTTCAAGTTTTCTTTATATTTCTTATTTTGCCATGACAAACAAGAGGAACAACTCTAACAAGCATCCTGCTCCAGCCAGTGGAGCGTAAAAACATGAAAATCTCGTTCAAGCGCTGCTGAGTGCGTTAGAAAACGCTGAAATTAGATCCATGCTGGCAGTCTTTGCCAGACCAAGACACGCAAGTCGTAGAACAGCTCCGACATTCTATCCAGTTCTGTGCCGGTGTTATCGATGACTTAAAAAAAAATTCAGGAAAAAGACACATAAATCAAATCTTTAAAATCGAAAATGAACAATTGTTTGACGAATTGGAACAATATTTAAGACGAAACAATCTCCAAGTGTTTGGAGTCTCACGAGTCTCAAGTTGAGAATTGTAAAAAAAAGTAATCAGTGTTTTAAAAAGAGTGAAACCTGACCTTAAAGTCACCGAAATTGAGCGAGTTCATAGGGTCGGCCCACGTGTGAATGGTAAAGTTAGACCTGTAATGGTAAAGCTGGCAAATTACCGTGTGCGTTCCGAAGTGTTTCGTAATAAAAATAAACTTAAGGGGCAACGCGAATTTGATAGAGTAGATCTTACAGCGGTGCGCCACGCCATGGTTAAGAAAGCCATCTCGCGCTACGGGCTACACAACGTGTGGACTAAGGACGGAGTTGTAATGATAAAGAAAGACAATGTTTGTAAGTGCAGCAAGGATGCAGAATATTTGAACATATACCGGGTGCCAAATTCTCCAAGATACAGAACTAAGACTTACTGTTCACTTTTATCTTCTATAATTATATTAGCTTCTTGTCTATTTCTTTACTGATCTTAGTGAACATGTCTTATTATCTGTTTCTATTGATTTTTATTTCGTATTGTTTAGAAGTGTTTCTTTCAATCTTCATGTCAGTATGTTAGTGATGGTCAACTGGTTATTTGCACCACATGTAAGAGAGGTGTCATTTTACTTCCTTATATTGGCAATGGATGACGAGGAAAGCGCTGTTGAACATTCCACAGAGGTCGACCACAACCCGCCTGTTTCCCCACAGCCACTTTCCGAACAACGACGTATTTTTCAACGCTACCGACCATTCCCACCCCCTCACCCTCGGAAGAGTTGCGCTCCGCCGACCTTAAACACCCTCGAAGCCTCAAAATCATCCATCTGAACGCCCAGTCCATTCCCACTCATTTCAAATACTTAAACGAGAATTTTTGCAGTTGGATGTTCTCATTGGAGTCGTTTATAACCCCTTAGGCAGTAACAACTTCACTGAACTTGAAGAAGCAATTTCCGCATGTTTCACTAATTATAATAATTGTATTATAATGGGGGATTTCAATATAGACGTAAACAAATCGTCACTGACCAAAGCCGTTCTAAACACTTTCTTTCTTACAACTTAACCGCTTGTCCACTTCAAAACACCTATCAAGACCATGCCTCCACAGATCCATCTTGGCTTGATTATACATTTACATAAAAAAAAGAACATATTCTTAAGTATGAGCAACATACTGCTCCCGGCCTATCACACCACGATATTGTCTATGCCATATTTTTTCTGAAAGTACCGAAACGTGAACCACGTATAGTATACTCTCGTAAATTTAACAATTGTAATGAGACAACGTTTTTTCAAAGGGCAAACTCCATCCCATGGAATCAAATCTATGCTCTTAACAATCTGGATGATAAAATATCTTGCCTAAGTCAATGTATAACCCAAGTATTCGATAGCATCTGTCCTATAAAAGCAATAAAAGTGAAGTGCTCCCCAGCCCCGTGGCTTAACAATGAAATTCGATTTCTAATGTTCCAAAGGGACGCAGCCTTTCGTACAAATTAGATACAACTCTAAATATGATCCTCCAGTCACATAATATTATTTTTCCCTATACAAAAAGGTACGCAATAAATGTACTCAATCTTCCAGAAACGCAAAGAAAAGTTACGCTAAATCCCTTCTAAGTACAAGTTCTTTTTCCTGTATATGGAAATTAAAGAAATTAATATAAAGAAATTAATTAGGTAATAATAAATTAACTTATAACTTATGTGCTCCTCTAGATGATCTGAACTCCCATTTTCCTCACAACTCAAACGATCAGTTAGTAGAATACAAAGAAACTATCATTGAAGTGATACGGAAGAACGCTGCTCCAGGGGAAAATTTTATTTCTCGAATGTGACTGTTGATGATGTCTCTAAAGCAGTTATTAAAATCAAATCGAGAGCAACTCGCATTGATGGTATCTCCGCCATCGTGATTCATAGAATTTTTCCGTTTATTATTCATATTATCACGGACATCTTTAATGAGTCACTTAACTCGGGCTTTTTCCCGTCAACATGGACACAGTTTCTAGTCACACCAATACCCCAATGTGCTTCCGCCTCATCTTTAGATGATTGCTATCCCATCAACATCTTACCAACACTCTCAAAAGCGTTAGAATATATTGTTCGCAGTCAAATCACCGAGCATATTTTCAAAACAGATAAACTGGACATGTTTCTGTCTGGATTTCACCCTGGTCATAGCACACAGACGGCTCTTAAAATTTCTGAAGACATCAAGATGGCCTTAGATGCAGGAGATCGACTTCAGCAAAGTGTTCAACACAGTAGACTTCGATATTTTAGAAGCTAAACTATCTGCCTTCTTTTCATTCTCCAAACTGTGCATCAAATGGCTCAGCTCCTACTTACAAGGACGCACTCAATGTGTCACTCACAATGCAGAGTTTTCTACGTGGTTGCCTCTGATCAGCGGAGTGCCCCAAAGCGGTTTTTTTTCATCTTTACGCTTCCAAATTCCGTACTCTCATCATGCAACCACATCTACGCCGATGACTTCCAATTGTACTCATCCTGCACTCCACATCAAAAAAGCAACAATATACATTTAATTAATGATAAACTTGAAAGAATCCGACTGAGGTCACTAGGTAATAATCTATTAATTAACCCCAGAAAATAAGAGGCAATAATATTGGGGAATAAAAATGAACTCGGTCGGTGCAGATCCACGCTTCATTCAGACATTTGTACTGGCGATGTGAAAATTCCGTTTTCTCCAAACGTAAAATATCTCGGAATTATAATGGACAAAACACTATCATGGACAGATCATATCACATATATTTGCAAAAAAGCTTATGATTCTGTGCGCTCTCTCAATCATGTGAGACACATACTCACCGAACCCATAAAACAAATTCTCATTTAGTTATTAACCCTTCCTCATCTTGACTACTGTGACATTATTTACCAAGATCCCTTCCACTCTCGCAGACAGAGTTCAAAAGATTTAGAATACATGCATTCTCTTTACTTTCGGACTGAAACGATACTATCACTTGACCGACTACAACAGGAGAGCAGGTTGGATGAAACTGAAAGACCGACGGAAATTCCATTCTCTCCTTTTCCTTCATAAAATACTTCAGACTAAAACCCCTACCTTTCTCCATTACTTTTTCCAATCTCTTTCCGATGGACATAATCTAAATACTCGTTCTTCTTCCAAATTAGTTTTTTTAATTCCGACACAAAAGTCAGAAATTTTCTTGTTCTTACTCTATCGCAACGGCCAAACTGTGGAACAACCTTGATAATTATATAAGGAATATTTCAACGAAATACTCGTTCTCCAATAGTAGGGTACTTGTAGCAGTTCGAGCACCGATAAAAGCTAAAGAGTTGCGCACACCACCCCAATTGCCCACCACTGCACCAACCCCATTGCCACCCCTATCAGTGCTTGCACCGGTATCTAGAAACCGCGACTTCCGCTGATAAGCACTCACCAGCTTTTATCAGCTCTTATCAGTGCTTGAACTGGTACAAGAACAAAGGGGGAGGAAGGAGAGGGAGAAAGCAAAAGACATGACGCAACATTGCGTAACAGTATAGGAACATGGCGTAATGATCGGAACCATAGAGGAGGGGGAGGGGAGGTAGGATGGAAAAAGGCATGACGTAATTGCGCAACCCAGTGCGTATTTGAACGGATACAAGAACAAAGTTGGGGAAGGGTTGGGAGGAGGGAGGAAGCGAAAGACATGATGCAATATTGCGTAACAGTGCTTGAACGTGGCGTAACTGGAGGAGCATGACCGAACCATAGAGGTGTGAAGGGGGTTGGAGGAGGGTTTTCCAAAAAAGGTTTTTAAAAAATGTGAAAAAAAGAGTCGGTTCCAAAAAAACGATGAATGCTCAAGAGAGAGAAACTTGCCAGCGACCACCATCCTCGACGACAGCGCAAGAGAGACTACACTGTCAGGGAGCGAAGCATGACCTTTCTAGAATTCCTCATACCACATCTCGCCCCATTTCTGACGTAATTGTTTTTCCCTCCACCACGTGACTCAGGAGAGCAATGTGGGAAGGAGAGAAAAGGATATGGATTTCAGGTCAAATTTAAGAAAAGCACTTAGAGAAAAAATATGCTTCAGGCTTTGTTCCGATTCCGCTCAGTCCTAATTATGAGAAAATCAAAATAATTGGAACTTGCTATGTCTTTTGATTTTTAAAAATTGACATATACATTTTCTTTAAAAGAAGATTCTACCCATTAAAAATAATTATAAAATTATAATAAAGTTACCTAATAATTTCTATTGAATTTCCATAGCAGAACTGTAAACACCCTAAATTATTGTAATTTATTACATTAAATAATTTGTTTCGATACATGACACTTTAAATTATTACAGCATTTTGCTTTCTCCTCCACATTCCAAGGAATATTAACTTAATTCATGCCTGAAATGTCTGACAGGCGGAAATGAAAAATCTTTTCTGAAACTTTGGCACCCATGTATGCCATGTCAACAGGGAATATTCATAAAATCTTGACAAACAGGGAACTTACTTCATATCCCCAAAATTGTGACATTGTTTTGTAATATTGAGAAAGTAACCTTTTCATTATTCCATTGAGTTACTGTAACTTATATTATCTTTCCGCATGTATAATGAATTGATATGGACTTGTTCACATGCAAATGCTGCTCCTATCAGAGTTAGCCGTGCCCGCATAGGGGAGATTTCTATATGTGAGAAGATTGACAGCCGATGATTAATTTGAGAAGAAAACTTACATTATACATATATTTAATATAATTACCTAAAGTTATTATCAAAAATATATCGCTATTTATTATATTTTGGAGAATAACATGAACTATAAAAATGATGTGGATATCAAAGAGATGGAGGATATTTACCCCATCTGTTTCGTGAGTGGATTAGGTTTAAAATGTTCATTAAATTATATTATGTGAAATTGTACTTCAGTACTTCATAACATAGAATTAAATTTACGACACTAATTGTTTATGAATGATTACGAATAATTATTATGATGATACTGCAGAATCCTTTTCAAGTTAACAATTTTCGATAATTCCTTTTAAAGTGTTAATCAATTCAATTTCAATTCAAAATATATATGGCGGGGCTTAATACCCGTGCGCCTTACAGAGGCCCTAACATGTACTGTGGGCTGTGCATACTATACCCTAGTATTCACTCTCAATGAACTGAAACAGTAACTAGAATTAGAGGAATTAAAATATTTCGATTATTTGGAAGGTAAATGGTATCAGTACCGGAAAAAGAAATTAATAAGTGTTAATAATTATAATAAGAATTTTCTTACTGTCATGACTATTTTTTAATATAATTTTAATTTTTAATCTCAGCTATTGTTATAATACTTAGGAGACTGTTTCGTTCATTGAGCACCGTTGGGAACCACGAAAAACCAACGGTTAGGGTAAGCACGCTAAGCATAAAAGAATTTGATTGATTACTGGAAACCTGTAACAGAACAAAAAAATTCGGCGGCAGAATCAAATAAATTCATAGAAAGAATACATACTTATCTTCAGTGCAAATAACATACGCATACATACCAACATACCCAAATAAATCGTGTTTACATATTTACCCATATATACTTACATGTATCCATATCCGCACATGTACACATTTTTAAATCAATGAAAACAGACTAAAATAGAATACTAATATTACTACTACTATCACTTATATATAATAATAACAATAATAATTTAAACAGATATAAATTAAGTGTGTTCATTCTGGTCAATCTCCTTCATCAGTTCTGCCTCCCTATTTTGTCTAACCATACTCAGAAACTAGCCAAGGAATAAAGTAACAGAGATTCTATTATCTCGAATTTTTTCAGAAGCTAGAGTGTAATTTCTTGGTTTACGATTGTATCCCCCCTCAAGAAGCCACTTTTTTCGACCTATTTACTGAAATAACGCAACTTAAAAGAATGTGGATCCAATCTTCTTGTTCCGTGAATAAAGGGCATTGCGAATCTCGATCCCCTCTCAATTTCCTTAATTTCCATCCCCCAAGTGGAAACCAAGCGTATCCTGCACTTGCTACCTTGTTTAATTTGTCTATGTACGGTTTTCGCCCCAGTCTCCTGCCACAATATTCTGCACGATTAGTGACGTCTTTTCCTGTCTCTCAGCCGTTATGTCTTGTTTCTCTATGTCTTCAAGTCTCTGAATAATTAATTCATAATCAGATCTCGCCGGAGCTGTCTGCCAGAAGTGTCCTAGACCGGCAGTTTCGATTGTAGTTTTAATTTTTTGACCCCACCCATCGTTACACGTTATCTCGTGGCAATCGTATATATTGTTGTTCCTTTTCCCATTTCTTATTGAAACCCAATATTTAATGGCCCTCATCTTAATTTTTACTTCTAACGGTAAAACTCTGAATTCCCAAAGAGTACCACAGTTAGCTGTACTCGGAGTCACGAGAAGAGTATTTTTCAAGAATTTATTTTGGAGCGAATTAAGTGATGCGCAATCCCCAACACCCCATATTTCAGCTCCATACGCTACTGCAGGTAAGAATAGTGACGTGTACATCGTTACTACAAAGTGTTAATCAAACTCAGCAATTCCTAAAATATTAGTTTAAAATATGAATAATTCAAAACCACTAATATTCCAGAATTTATAAATATTATAAACGTCTGCCATTAAGGAGTCGCTTCATTTTATTGAGATCGCATAAGATGTTATTTGATATGTTGGAAGCTTTTTTTCCTTACCTAATGAAAGGTAAAATTACCGTTGTAAGTCTTATGCATTAATGCATTGTTTTGTTAATAATGTCGTTTCTTATTAATGAACACCCGAACAATATGGTGAGCGCACATCTATAACTTCATACTGTTGTTGGTGTATTATCCTTTCTACCAGACAACAGAAAGAGGGTTTACAAATTAAAAGAATACTTTTTCACTACATGTGACAATATCACTGTGGAATAGGAGAGAATGTGAATATGACATCAACAACATGAATTTGTGAATGGTTTAGCTCTGGAAAAAGATTATCTGCGCTTTTAAATCTCTTATAAGTCAGCTTTTGTTCCTTTTACCCCTTTACCAAACAATTGACAAACGCGTATTTTTATTTATTATTGACTTGGCATTAATCATCTGTGACTCTGTTTCAAAGTTTGTTTTTAACAGATAATTTGAATTGCGTCATCATTCATAGCGTTAATACGATGCTACACAATAAAAAACGTACGAACTACCCACTTAATAATGGAAACACTAAAGAATACACAACTGCTTGGTGTTCATCATGAAATCCATGGGTAGAGAATTAAATAATTCTCTCATTAAATACATGATTTTTGTAATTTTACTGACATAATTGTATTTCCAGTCCAGATTTCTGAAAACGTCTGAGTAACACATTATTTACCCTATTTTCCACTATAAAACAAGAATGCATTATTCCAATTTATTTGCAAAACTTGCGTTGTCAACACGCCATCTGAAAAAACACTAGTAGAATTCAGAGGTCACAATATTGTGTATTTCTCTTATTATTGCTGTAAATATTAAGAGCGGTAAACACAACTTACTATTCTCAGAACCAGAACTATATTATAAGTAAGAAATCTTCAATATCGTCAAATTTATCTTCTAACAATAAATAATATTAATGAACTTCATTGCCAAAAATGCAGTTGCAAACTGTGTGACCGGTGGTGAGGGGGCGATACAACTCACCGGAAACAAGCAAGGGATCCTGTTGCAAACTTTGGTAGTTTTCTATATTTAACTTACGTTTCTATATTTAACTTACGTTGAGAGACACCATCCACCATCTTCGTCTTCTGTTTCTTTTAATTTTACTTAACAGCATTCCCGAAGATACAACAACGTGTGCAGCAGCAATTAAGTCGGCTCCACACATTCGCTATTCGGCGAACTCCGAGCAACTGCTCGCCGAATAGCGACTACTGTGGATGGATTACTTTACGGTAAAGAACATAGAAGTTCATTTTTTCTGTGTTCTAACACTTTTACTGCCACACAATATTGAATAGTACTGACACTGCATCTAAAAAATGTAGAGTTATACGTAAATGCATAAGATGAACAACTTACCAGGAACGTCTTTGATGGTTTCCGAATTATATTTTTTATTTTTCCTAATATGTTTTATAAAAACATGTTTTCACATGTTGTTTAATAATATAGTGGAACCACTAACTTGAATTTTGGAGCGACTAACGTAAATTTTGAAGGGATTGGCTCGCAGATGGTTTCTTGATGGTTGATGGTTAATGAAAAGACACGTAATCCATGTTACATGGATAAGCACACACAATTCTGAGTAGTTTTAGAACATCTGAAATACACCGTTTACAATGAGAATGGGGAGGTAGGGGGTACATCATCAGATGTGGGAGGTATTTTAAACTCATCTAATGGAGTGTATATTACAGAGTCTGTATACATAAAATTATTTCTCCCCGACATTTTGAAGTGTGATATTTTGCTCGATTCTCTCGAAAAATGCATTTCTGTTCACTTTAAGGGTGTCCCAGCGCGATGGGGTCGGTACAGACAGCTCCCAATAAGGAAGTGTCTTGATAAAACATAGGAGCTTCCTTACCATAAATGTCACTCTAATACATTTTAAAACATAGAAGTTATGGAGCGATGAATTTACTGCGTCACCAATTTTGTGGGGCAGTGTAATTCCTCCCCAAAGATGCAAAATAATAATGAAATTGAATCTCTTCAAATCCGCGGGAAAAAAATACCTTCTGTACCATTTCTTGTACACTACTAATAACAAAAAAGGGCCCATTTATTTCTTTAAGTCCCACGCTCTGACCAGTTTTGGATTTTTAAGTTTGCAACGCCTCTCTCCTCCTGTTTCCCCTTCGACTGGGGAAGTTTCGTTCGACCAATCGTAGGTCTATTTGAAACGGCGCCCATATTTGGAAGACTAATAGTACCGCTGGTAAATCGTAACGAGATAAAATGTTTCATTACACCGCTATTAAAGAAATATTTTGTATTTTTTTATTATACACATTTTGGACTTCTATAACAAAAATATTCTGTATATTCTTGACTTCAATAAACTTTACCATTCTCTATATTTAAACGACATCTCGAGATTCGTTGTCTCGCAAGGTCTTCATAGGCAATGTAAAAGATATTAGAGTTTCTGTAAAAAACGTTTGCGTAATACTGTGATAAAATATAGTTTTTAACAGAATTTGAATATAATTGCAAGATATCGTATGGAATTGGTATAATTCGAATCACAAATTACTTATAAATATTCCTATAATTTCTTATATTTATACAGTGAAGTAAAGAAATCAAATCTCATTGCCTACAAATGATGTGTATTGTCGAAAGTAATTTCACATAATTTGCGATTCTCTTAAGTTTTTCATATATGTGAAAAGGAATTAAATAAATATAGAAAACTTTTGTCTAAAATATGAACTAATAACACAAAAGTTTAATTCTCGAGTTATAAATAATATAAAACTACTTAAGGAACAAATAAATTACATCTTCTAGTGACATATTTATCCACGATATAACAATTTGGTAGTAATCGTACAATCTAAAAATTATCAGAGATCAATAGTATGAAAACCTCGTTTCAGATATGAATAAATAAAAAATGACAAATCCCTTTTATTTATTCCAATAAAATTGAAATGTATTAACTCATATTAATACCATAGGTTCTTTTTTCTTTTCATTCCTACTTCTTCCACTCTGTCACTCGTTCCTTCTTTCCTTTTCTTCTCTTTTCGCTTCTTTCTTTTTCTTTTTTTCTCTTCCTTTTTTTTCTTTCTTTCTCTATCTTTCATTCATTCTTTCTTTTCTTGTTTCTTTCCGCGTTTTGCCTTTCTTTCTTTCTTTCTCTCCTTTTCTTTCTTTCTCTCCTTTTCTCTCTCTCTCTCTTCTCTGTCTTTCTTTCGTTCTTTAATTCTTTTTTTTCTTTTCTTTCTTTTTCCCTCCATTCCCTTCTTTCTTTTTTCTTTCTTTTTTCCTTGTTTCTTTCCGCGTTGTGTCTTTCTTTCCTGTTCATCTTTATTTAAAAGCAAATGTTTCCAATATCTTATCTTATCTGATCAGACAAGCATTAGAACCCTCAGTCCGTGTGAGGTTCCCCCTCCACAGAGAAACACGAGGTCTAAAACTATCCAAGTGTAATAAAGACGTGTAGTTTTTCAACCTCTGTATTTCTATTCTTAGCAAGTCATACAAATACGAATGCTATTTCAATGCTACGAATACTGTTAGTTTAATTCAATAAGTGCATATAACCTTTTTCTTTATTAAATTTTGTGCTCCAAATGTATAATATGATAAATCTAGATGCTATATGAATGTATTTTTATTGAAAATATTGTTTGGATATAAATTAGACAACTTAAGGCATATCCATTTCCTATTCAATATTTTTATTACAATCAAGTATACTTTTACATAGTTCCAACTTCACTAATGTTGGTGAGCGTAGTAAACAATGCTATGGTGTATTAACATATCACACTTACTTTTCAGTCAGAATTAGAATCTCTCGAATTGCTTTTTGTATTATTGTTTTCTTTAAATATTTGTAGAATTGATTGCTTTTTAATTCAATACTGAATAATTTCTGCATGGGTTAATTGAAATTACAAAAACTTTTAAATATTCCTTGTGAAATATATTATTGAATACTATCATTCACAAATGAACAAACTAAAAATAACTTAAGAGATCATGTATAGAAATTATTGAAAAGAAACGTTGAACTAATGAACTAAGGAATAATTACTTAGGAAACGTTTCAACGTAATGCAGATGAACTTCGAAAGTGTTCCAACTTTTTCTCCTTTAGTAGCTAGCCACATTGCCAGTTGGTCGTAATGCGACGTTGCCGCATTTCCAATTGCTCAGCGTATGTTTTAAGATTTTCCTAAGCACTGTGAGAGCATGAATTAAGGTTTCGTTCATTACAGCTCCCAAACAGATATTACAAGCTGAATTGTGGTATAAACCATTTTCAAAAATCAGTTCACAAATGTCACTGGGATTCGAACCCACTTTGTGGTGAAAGAACAATCATAGCAGTGCTTTACTGTTCTCAGCCAATTACACTTTTGCTGGAGGAGGTAAAATGTCTGTTGAAAAATTTCAACAAATAAATAGCCACTCAAGTCCGCGTGTTTTAGTCGGTTTGACAATGAATGACATTCTTTTTTTCTTGAATTGCCTCTTGCAACGTTGCGGGGTTGTTAAAAGTGTTATTCATATATGAAGGATTATTTAAATTAAACATATTTAAACATTATGGCTTATTGATATAAAATATTCAAGTTTCTCATAACTGGAATTGAAAATTCTGCTCGTTTAGTACCTTATTTGTTTATTTCGAACTTATGTGCCTTTCTAAAATCGCGACGTTTAGAGTGCAAAACTACAAACTTCAAAGAAGGGTCAGAGCTAGGCTGTTAAAAATGTTTCCGTTTGTTTTACTTTAATTTCATAAATCGTGGAAATATCACGAAAAATCTATTCAATATTTATTCTCTTTAACGTTGGTGTATTTTACGTGAGTTTTTAATGATTTTAATCTTATTGTTATTTGTGAGTTAGATATAAATTATTACAAAATACGCTATAAACAATAAATTACTTGTGTTTGGTATTCGATGATTTTTTTTTGCAAACTCAATGGAATAATGAAAAGGTTGCTTTCTCTATATTACAAAACAATGTCACAATTTTGGGGATATGAAGTAAGTTCCCTGTTTGTCAAGATTTTATGAATATTCCCTGTTGACATGGCATACATGGGTGCCAAAGTTTCAGAAAAGATTTTTCATTTCCGCCTGTCAGACATTTCAGGCATGAATTAAGTTAATATTCCTTGGAATGTGGAGGAGAAAGCAATATGCTGTAATAAATTAAAAAGTGTCATGTATCGAAACAAATTATTTAATGTAATAAATTACAATGATTTAAGGTGTTTACAGTTCTTCTATGGAAATTTAAGAGAAATAATTCGGTAACCATTATTATTCAATAGAAATTATTAGGTAACATTATTATAATTTTATAATTATTTTTAATGGGTAGAATCTTCTTTTAAAGAAAATGTATTTGTCAATTTTTTAAAATCAAAAGACATTGCAAGTTCCAATTATTTTGATTATCTCATAATTAGGACTGAGCGGAATCGGAATGATGTCTTAAGCATATTTTTTTCCCTAAATGCTTTTCTTAAATTTGACCTGAAATCCACATCCTTTCTTTCCTTCCCACATTGTTCTCCCGAGTCACGTGGTGGTGGGGAAAACAATGACGTCAGAGATGGGAAAGATGTGGTGGGGGACTTCTAGAAAGGTCATGCTTTGTTCTCTCAGGGTGTAGTCTCTCTTGAGTAGTTGTCGAAGATGGTCGTCGCTTGCATGGTTTTCTCTCTTGAGCAGTCGTCATCGTTCAGGTATGCATCAGTTTTTTTTCAATTTTTTTTCGGAACCCTCTCCTTTCTTCACATTTTTTGAACCCCCCACTCTTTTTTGGAGAACCCCTCTTCTTGTTTGGTGAACACACTCTCTTCCTCCAACCCCCTCTTCCTATGGTTCGGCCATGCTCCTTCTGTTACGCCATGTTCAAGTAGTCTTACGCCATGTTGCGTCATGTCTTCCGCAATGTTGCATCATGTCTTTTGCTTTCTACCTCCTCTCCCCCTTCCCCTGTGTTCGGATACGCGCTGGGTTGCGAAATGTTATGTCATGCCTTTTGCTTCTTACCTCCCAACCCTTCTTTGTCCATGTATCGGATCGCGACCCTCTCATCCAACCCCAATTTATCCCTCAATGGTTCGGCCATCCTGTTACGCCATGTTCAATCAGTTATGTACAGTTGCGCAACTTTTTTGCTTCTTACCTCCCAACCTTTCCCCCCTTTGTTCTTGTACCACTTCTAAACCTGATAAGAGCTGGTGAGAGCTTATCACAGGAAGTGGTGATTTCAAGATGTAGACCGGAAATTACCACTTCTGGAGCAGATAAGCGGTGGGCAATGGAGGCGGTGCGGTGGGCAATGGGGGTGGTTCGCGAACAACCCCCATTTCCCACCCTGCACCATCCTCATTACCCGCCACTTCCTGGCCTAGAAGTGGTAATTTCCGGTCTCCATCTTGAAATCGCAACTTCCGGTGGTAAGCGCTTATCAGATCTAGAAGTGGTACAAGTATCGTATTTCCAATACAATACTATCCTGTCTGCTCTCGAAATTGCATTAACACATGGACTACTCAATGATTGGTGATAAATGAATGGGTGGATGAACGAATTATTCTTTCCTTTCTTATACCTGTGTTACATAGTTATTTTACCATGTAAATGTATTCACAAAGAGGTTAAGTGTAAGAGAAGGAATTTGCCTTAACTTCGCCTTCAAATTAAGATGCTAAATTATTATTATTCTGGATTAAAGGAAAAATTTCTTAAGAGGTATTGGGGTAAGTAAGAGCAACTCAATTTTAAGACCTCGTTGATGAACGGATATTATAGATCGAACATGAGTATGAGAAATTATGGGGTTTGAAAATAGTGGTATTAAAAATGTACACTCCTCAACTATGTGAAGCGGAAATCATTAATATCAGGCATTTTTTGCCCATAATACAAAATTCATTAAAGAGTGTGGGAACGGTGTCACTGGAAAAATTCCAAAACCTACAAGGAGAATATGATGCTACGTTTGAGGGGGCAGAGAGTACATCTCAAGCACCTACTCGAAATGTGAACGTCATAAATATTCAACGAAATGTAGTGCGTAATTCGAACAGGATAAATGAGGGGCGAAGGATAAGGTTGGAGAAGAAAACTATCGTCCAAGTAGTGGTGGGAGAGAGTTTTCAAGTATACTGCGATGTAGGGGGACGATCAATTCCGTTAGATCCAGTAATGAGCAAACTAGCAGTTTAAACGAGGCAATTTCGTCCGGGGTGGGATCAACAGGACGGACAGTCGAGTCAGGGTGAAGGATCCCAATAAAAACCATCGCGATAGTAGTTTATTTCCGCTAATAACTTAAGGAATTCTTTTCCCTTCTCCTCTTTCTCTATCCCATAAATTTTAATGTGCAGTTACTGTCGGGCACAATCCTGAAATACTATGTTATGATGATTACATAATACTCCCATAACCCTTTGTTTCTTCCACGTGTGGCAGTATCAGTAGCATCTCCCCATTTTGTGTTTGTCGGGTTGAATCACATTTACTTTCTTCTCTGCTAAGCATTCCGCAGTCCTTCCTCTATTTGTATTTTGCCATTTTACTTGCCCCGAAGCAATATTGCTTCACGGCGATATCTTCGTGAACTTTATCCCTCCACTGCTTGCATATATGCCCGTCACATATGCTCTTGTGTATTGACTCTCAATGCTGTTCTGTTGCATCTTCCACCTACTGTGTCACGTTTCAAGTTTTCATCATCATTTTATACTCTTGCTTAATCGTATCTAGTAAGCTATCTGCTCCCTTCTTAATTTCCTTACATATCTTTTCATGTCCAAATTCTAGTTTTCGATGTACCTTATCCTGTAAATCATTTAATCGCTTATCTAATAATTTATTTGTTCCGCGCTGTGTACCTAAAGAACTCTGGTCAACTTCTACTACATGTCTGCAAATCGCACATCAATTCTACCTTCAATATTTCTTTTAGCAATATTGTAGCATTCTCTTACACTCTCCTGTGCTACTTCCTCATTCGATTATTTTAGTAATTGCTGCCCACGTCCTTCATGAACTGCCTTTCCAACTTCTACTTCATTAATTTACAGATTCTTGTTATATCTATGGAAGGAGCGGAACGAGAATACGACAGGTGATGAACACTAATTTATTACAGAAAACAACAAGTACACTACTCACATACAAATATATAAAATATTAGCTACTAAGCTATGCGATCCCGGGTCGCATTGTCCATGTTGCCTCAATTTAGACCCGTGACACATGACACTGTCTCTTTTTCCGTGGTCGCCGTCTTTAGTCGGCATAGTTAGCGCTGTCGGCACAGGCGTGAAGTCAACTGACATCACACCTGATCGCTCTCTATGAGCGTTTACCACATCCCTCCCCCCTTAATAGGGACTCCTCGTGGATCGTATCTCTCGTGGCCCGAAGACATTTGTTCGTCAGCTTGTTTGATTCGTGCTGGATTCATGCGATTCCATCTGGTCCTCTGCTTCCATTTGTGCATGATCGTGTGAATTTTACTGTGTGTGCTGCTTCTCATTTTCAGTCTCGATTTCTGGTTCGCGTGTAACCGACTATTTATCATCGGTCGCGACATTTTCTGAAACAGGCTCGGGAAAGATAATGTGAATATCAGGCACTACCCTATCCTCAACAAAACTCATTCTTTTTGTTAACTGGTTTTGATGCCTGACACTCGTGCCCTTTCCTGTAAGATTTACCTATACCATTTTTCCCCTGCTAATTACTCCGCATTCCCACCAAGTAGCTCTAATATCGTACATTTTAACACATACCTTGTCTCCCTTATTAAATTTCTTTTCATACATGGGCGTCCTTGGCTTTCTTCTCGGAACTAATGGCATTCTTCCTTGTTAAAATGTTCTTCACTTCCCGCTGGCAGTCGTGACAGGGCATCCATAGTGGCATTGGCAGATGATTTCCTGAAAGTCACTTCATAGTTGTAGTTAGACGGAAATAGTGGCCATCGCTGCAATTTTTTGTGCTGGCCTCTCTGGTATTCCTTACTTCTCACCGAAGATTAACCCCAAAGGTTTATTGTCCGTTATCAGCTGAAATTTGTTACTATAGTTCATGAAATTTTCTGACCCCAAATATTATTGCCAATCCTTCTCGTTCAATTTGTGCATTGTTTACTTGTTGTTTGTTCAATTTTTTGGATTCAAATGTGATAGGTTTTGCAGATCCATCGTCGTATTTCTACAAGAGAACCGCTCGCATACCGTTTTGTGAAGCTTCTGTGTCAAGTGTCAACTTCACTCTCGTATACAAATGCACTAACTTTGTAGCCTTAACCAAATTTTCTTTCAACTTATCAAATTCCTCCTGGCATTGAGTTGTCCATTCAAATTTCTTATCCTTCTTCTTTAATTGATACAGCGGCGCTGCTATTGATGAACTGTCTGGAATAAATCTTCCATAAAAATTACTCTTTCCCAAAAAACCCTTTAGTTGTGCAATGTTTCCCGGTGTTGGTACAACTATGATGGCTTTCACGTTCTTTCCCGTTGGACGCACTCCTTTTGCACTTAGAATACGACCTAAATAGGAAATCTCTTCTTTAAAAAATTTACACTTTTCTAACTTGTAACGTAATCCTATCTCTCGTAGCACTGTAAACAAGTTCTTCAGATTATTTGTGTGTTCCTTTTGTGTCTTGCCTCCTACTACAATATCATCTAAGTTATTTACACATACCGGTACTAATTTCTTTAATTGTTTCAAGTATCTCTGATAGATGGCGGGAGCTCTACCCCAAAGGGTAATATCTGGTACTGCATAAGTTTTAGCTGTGTTAACCACCATGATTATTTTTTACTCTTCATCCAAGAGAATTTGCGAATATGCATGTATCAAATAATTTTTTGAGAAATATTTACTTTGCTGTAAATGTGCCTCCATGTCCTCTGGTCTTGGAATAGGGTATCTGTCAACTTCAATTTGTTGGTTCACGGTTATCTTTAAATCCGCACATAACCTCACAGATCCATCTGGTTTGGGTATCATAACTAAAAGTGTCGCCCATTGGCTATTTTTGATTGGTTTTAACACTTCTTGTTTAATAAGGTGATTTATTTATTCTTCAACTTTTTCTCGAATTGCAAACGGTACGTTTCTTGCTTTACAGTATTTGGAGACTGCACCTTCTTTTAGTTGCACATACTCTTCAAAATCCTTGCATTTACATAAACCGTCTCTAAAGAACACTTCATTCTCTTTGCACAGATTATCGATTTCTTCCGATATCATTGTAACTTATTCTGCATTCTTATCTTCAATTTTGAACTGAAATAGATAAAAATTGTCCATTTCAAAAATATTATTGACCTCATACAAGTTTACGACCAATAATTTAAACTTCCTCAATACTTCCTTATACTTATCCTTCACAAACACACAACACCGAATTGGAATTTCCTGTTTTCCATGTGCATGTAATTTATTTTGTACTCTATTTATGTGTGGTGACCCAATCTTTTTAATATGTTGCCATTTTAGAAAGTGACATTGTTGCTCCAGTATCTACTAAAAATTCAGTTAATTTGTTCTTAATTTCCAGGTTCACAGTGATTCTTTTCATTGTCCCTGATTGTTCTATCACCTGTCTTTCATTCTGTCCCATTCATCCTTCCTGTCGTCCCGTAATATCATCGGTCGTCCTAGACCTTCTGACGCGTTTCCTCGCTTATCACTATTACCAGCCTTTTTCCCTCTTGTATTATTTCTCAAACACACTTCTCTGATATGACCTCTTTTACCACAACCGATCTTTCTGACTTTTTAAATATACATTGCTCGCGTGAATGTGTTTCGAAACAATTTGCACACGATTTAAACTTATTCTTAAATCTTTTGTTTTCGAAATTCCTAGTGTGATTTACTGCTGATACGTCCGTACTTGTGGTTCTAGATGCAGTGTTCGATGTAATTTCTTCATTTTTAGCTATTAACATTACTTCATCTAAGGTTGGATTTAAATTTCCAATGGCTCTCTTTCCCACATGTTCACACGGTGTATGTGGAACCATCATATCTCTAATTAATGAATCCTGATACGACGTGCCACAACCTTCTTTACTACATGTTGTGACATAATTTAACTATCCTATGCCTATGGTGAATTACGGATCATTACCAGGTTAATTAATTACAATAAAACACCATAAAAATATAATTAATTTAATTACTTTTGCCGCAGGTCTACTCTCATCTCAGGGTATATTATATTTTATCATGGATACGGGCATAAGTAAGCCCCACATACAAAGTTCCTTATTAATTAGGAAACGCTTATGAAATAAAATTTTCACTTAATTAATCTTATAATTAAACATTCACGCCATGCACAAAGCTTAACCCCAAAAAATTCACATGTGTTACATACAATGAAATCATTCCTAATTCTCTTACACAAAGACAGTCTTTACCAATAACTTAATAAAAAAGGAGAATTTAATTACATTAATTTAAACATTTTGACGGACGCTCATCATTATGCAGGCCTAGGTAAAATTTATATAATAGAACAAATGTTCTGAGCGTAGGCCGTTTCATTCTTTTCTTCCGCAGCACTTTTGTTTTTAAGAGTTGGCGCGGCCACTTGGAATGTTCACTAACTGGAAAGCCCCAGTTTAAGCGGATTACCTTCGTGATGGGATGGTCAGATCATTCTAAAGGCACCTGGCAGATGAGACCCTCGTTGGAGTCCCGCGGGTTGAAGCACTCCCCCTGTTCTGCATTGGTAACAGCCTTCATCAGCGATCACGTGCGGACACTGTTCTCGTTCTCCCCACGAATCAAAAGTTGTTCTCCGACTGACTGAGCACTGTGCGACTATGGTGACTGGCACTTCTCACCATAATGAACGAAATGTCGAATTTCCGCGAAACTCGATCTTAAGTTTTTTTTTCAGAATTCTCGAGCTAAATCTTTGAGTCTCCGAAAATAACATGGAGATTGCGGATTTTAAAATTCATCAGACAAATCTGAATAAACGTCGGATATTTAGAAATTCCGATGATGCTGTTGAATTTCTTAGCATAAGTCTGAAAATAACCACAAACTTGTAGTGCTCGAAAAAATCTCCGAATTCAAAATAAAATCTCCGAAAATACTGTCATCTCTAAAAACACCAAAAAAACGCGTCTAAAGACCTCCGAAAACATTTCTGAAAAAGCCGTCTCAGAATCTCCGACAAAAAATACCAACCAGTCGTCTCGAGCCCCTGCGGTTCTCTATTTTATCTCTTCTGTTTCCCCTCCGTACCCTCGAAATTCTCTCACGTGATTTACATTCAAAAACCATGTGACTGTTTCTAACCAGTCCCCGTGATTTTTCCCTTCCTTCGTCAATGTTATGACTGGCTGAACTCTCCACTACCGGTTCCTATTTTCAGCCAATCCACTTGCTCCGTTTCATAAAATTTTTCTCACTTCAACATTTTCTTTCGGACTTCACGGTCTTCTTCCTAATTTTGAATCCAACGTCTTTTCTAGAACAAAATATCAAGCTCTCGAAAGTTCCAGAACCTTTCGACCGTTGATCATTGTCTTCAAATCGTCTCTTCTTTCCCCATCTGCGCCACTCACAACCGCTGGTCGGTACGTTTGTGCTTCGCCGCCGCCGCCTCGTAAACAATCGTCCAGCCCCTTCTTGACAAGTGCGCCAAACGCATTCGCACCCACATCTGCCGTTGTATACCGCCGAATATTCTTTTCCCTTTACACTTTTAAAAGGAGACTTCCTTATTCCCCATCCCCCAAACATGTGCTCCCTTGTTCAGGTCATTTAATTCCCACAGCTATGGTACTAGCATCTCACCATTTTCCGCAGACGTTTCTTACACGACGCCGACGCTCGCGTCTTACGAATTTCCCTCTCTCATCCCACTTTCAAACGAAACCCGTGCGTCATTTTTCGACCACCCGCGTTCTCCGAACTCCCGTCTTTCGGACATATTTTATTATTTCTAATTTTGTTTTTATGTTATTATTAATCAAGAATTATTAGATTCTTACAATGTGAACTTGCATTCCCTGACTAGACCCCATAATTCTGTAGCTCATTCTGCATGCGTTTGATTTTCCTTCATTCTACATTGGAAAAAGTTGAACCTTGCTGCTAACACATGCACTCTCTTGTCGAATACTGGTTTAAGATCTTCACTAATACCGTATAATTATATTCCGTAGGGCATTTAACTTGACAGAACTTTGTTAACAACTGAAATATTTCCTGTCCAACCCATGTTAACAAAAACGCGCGGTTTTGGTGTCCATCAGTTACCTTGCACATTTGAAAGTGCTGATAAAGTCGAAGTCGTTTTATGCATCCTTGTCCTTGTTGTACTCCAGAAAGGACGGTAACGGATGTTCCTTTGTACTGTTTTGGGTCTTTCTTTGTTATTGTAGCATCACTTAAAGGATTTGATTCTCTTGTTGCATGTAAGCATCATAGTTATAGCTCCTCCATGTTAAGTTCGAAACCTCGTCGCCAATTGTTATATCCGTAGAAGGAGTGGAACGAGAATACGACAGGTGATGAACACTAATTTATTACAGAAAACAAGTACACTATTCACATTCAAATACATAAAATACTCGTATAAGCTACTAAGCTATGCGATCGCGGGTCGCATTGTCCGTGATGCCTCAATTAAGACCCGTACCACGTGACACGTGCTCGCCGTCTTCAGTCGGCGTAGTTAGTGCTGTCGGCACAGGCGTGATGTCAACTGACGTCAGTCAGAAGGCTCTCTATGAGCGTTTACCACACTTCTAAATTATCCTTTTGTGTTCTTTTTCACGTAGCTTATCATTTAATAATCTTAAGCGTACTATTACCTTCCAAAAATCCGAGACCCCGTCCATAATATCTGTTTACAAGCTCACATTTAGATTTTTGTTTATGTTCCCCTTAAATATTTCATACAGCTGTTCCATCCGACTATGCATGTTGTTCATATCCACACTGTGCGTCTCAGTTTCTATTAACTTGGTAATATACACCCACTTCGTCTTTCTCCGTCCTAAACGAGACTGCAGTTTCCCTACATCCTTCAAAGATTGTGTTCCGCTGTATATCGTACTGCGCATTGGCGATCCTGTTGGAGAGACAGAATTCTTGGGCGTCCTCTCCCAGAAATCGACCTATCAGCGAAGATCCATTGATTTCTGTCGTCCTCGTGTCTCCGTAATTTGTTGTTGCTATTGGAGGTATTATCTTGAAGTACTTGTTCTTGTCAATAGATGCTGTCTAAACGATATTTAAATATATCATTCTTTCAGTAATTGTCCAGCTAAATATTCGTGTTATGCTGTGGTAATGATGTTTTACCCCGTAACACGCGGATATCCCTCCCGGTAGACTTCTGTACCCGAATTCACGAATCATGAAAATAGATCTCCCCTATCCCCACTATGCTTTCACCGTGTTTGACCCTCGTTGTCCTATCCTGATCTAAGCTATGAGCTAGTGCAAATTCCTTGCTATACACGTGTCATGTTTTATTGTTATATTTCAGTGGGTAATATCATTGGCCCTTACCACCCTCTTGGGCTATGTACACTTTACAATCACCTACCATACGTTACTTATTCCATGGATTTCGACCTATTAGTTTTAATGTTATAGCCATTTATGACAGATCGTTCGGTTTCCTGAGACACTTGTTCGTTCTCCCGTTAGGCTCCCATGGCTAAATTCACAATTCGTGCACGAGGGTCTCTCTGGGTGATGCCCCTCTACACTCTCTTCACGTTTTGCACACATGGACATTCTCAGTACTTGCTATTTTTTATGAACTTTGTCCTTCAATTCACGTGTCTCGTTCTTCATCACTATATCGGGTCCCCTGAATCTAAGTCATTCTGACCCCTAGTATCTTCATGTCGGTGTCGCTTGTCGCCATTTATCAAAACTTATCCTGTAACGTTTGGCCACTTTGTTCTCAAGTTATAAGCGATAGATTTAAAACGTACGTTCTTCTGGGTCACAAGTTCACTGTCATTTATGACCTTATGCAATATTTCGTATTTACGACACGTGGTCGTCTCGGGGCTATGCCCCTCGATGTGCCCCCCAAGTTTGACCCACGTGACTTGCACCTGACCGAAGCAAATGATCAAAAACTATTTCCCACGTATATAGTTCCACTCTAATATGATGTGAAGCGCTCCATACACTGCGTATACTTAATGTCACTTCATCGTTATTGTCTGAACCACTTCCATATTGGATATTTCATGCATGCATATAAACAGTACTTATGATCGTTAATCTAATTTCCAAAATGCAATATTTTCCTTCTAATTCTGGAGCCACGTTGCCTAGTCGCCATCAACCAAAAAGTATGTCATCACGTTTTGGACTTTAAAAAGGCATGTGACAGATAGAGCGAGAATCTCTCTTCGAAACACTAGCAGAATTTGGACTAGATCAAAAAATAACAATCATCATAAAGGAAACACAGAGACCAAATCTAAAGTTAAATTTATGAGAGAACAAAGCAAAGGATTTAAAATAAACACGTGTGTACGACAAGATGACGGTCTTTCTTTTCTACTTTTCTTGAAAACGGCTGTAAGAGAATGGAGAAAAACAGGGGTTCCAAAACATCGACTAGGATTAAAATTCAAAGGTGTAAGCTTGGACTGTTTAGCCTTTGCAGATGACACGGCACTAATTGCATAAGACATTCAGGTGCACAAAATCAACTTGACTAGCAATAGCGAAGTATCCCGCGTTAAAGAATTCAAATACCTAGGAGAATAAGTTACTGAAAATTGTAATGAAAGTAACTCCATGGAAGCTAGAATTCGGAGAATGGAAACCGCATTTCAATTAACAAAAAATGCTTGTCATGGAACTGCAAAATTCGCCACTATCAAACTGTCATCTAACCGGATGCACTCTACGCATCAGAAACGCTCAACCTTCATCATAGAACATTAAAAGAAGTTAGAAGTTCAAGAACGCAAAATTATGGGAAAAGTCTTGGCCCTAAAATCAATAATGAAATAAATACCTGAAACCAAATGAGGAAATCTACAAACAAATTCTCAAAATCACAGATACCATACGAAAGCGAAGAACCCAATTTATTACATTTAGAAAGACTGGATCCCAACAGGCTAACACACCAGATTCACACCTTTTTGAAAAATAAAACAACCAGGCCGATTGGTACAAACAAACAGAAAAGGAACTTGAAGAATTAGGATCTCCAAATTTACAAGATCGTGAAATAATTAGAAAAAATTATTAGATCACGAGGTTTTGAGGACGAAAAGAAAACAAGCAAACAAAGTAAATGGTCTGAGCAACGAAAACAGACCCATTAGTTGTGTATGAGGGTTTACTGGGCTAAAAAGGAAGGCCATTAAATTTTGATTACGCGTGGTCCTAAGCGACCCATTCACGAAGAAGACTGAATATGGCAATCATAGGTCAAAGTTTTGTTTAGAATTACTCCAAGATTTCGAACTTCTGAGTACCACTAACAGAAGAATTATTTAGTGAAATGGGAGACACGTTGATACTCTCTAAGACTATATGAGAAAGAGCGGATCCGACTCTAATTGCTTGTGATTTGGAAGGATTAGGTTTAAGACTATTTCTAGTGGACCAGTCTTCAATAACACTGAGATCGTGAATTACGTTTTTAATACGTTCATTTATACATATTTTTTCTTACCATTACGTCAATTTTCAATTACGTCATTTGAAAACCATCAGCAAACATATGATGCAAAAAAAGTTCATTAATAATAATAAATTTATTGTCAAGAAACAGTACAAACTGCGTATGACCACGTGGAGGACAATAAACTAATTTACACTCCGGATGCAAGCAAGGGACCATCCCATCAATTCCGATCAAGGGCCCTAAGGCACAGGCGGATTCAAACATTTCAGAAATAGTTCCTAGATAAGATAAAAAGTTAGCTGCGAGTTATAATACATATATAATGTCAATATGTTTGTAATTTAACGCAAATATGTTTGTAAATTTACATGTACAAGTTATTATCGAACTATAGATTATTCTGAGTAT
>NNCF01131295.1:0-70460 GCA_002313205.1 Laupala kohalensis | reverse complement strand
ATATATATATGAGATATATATATATATATATATATATATATATATATATATATATATATATATATATATATATATAGAGAGAGAGAGAGAGAGAGAGAGAAATAACAACGGCCCAAGGATTGATCCCTGAGAAACACCGCTTGCTACTGAACTACTGCTACTGAATGGCTTCTAGCCGAAGAAGCCGAATGGCTGCAGCCGAAGAAGCTTCTTAGCGAAAGAAACAAAACAAGAGTAATATAAAAACGTCATTGAAAATGATAATTACCATTCAAAGTGATAATTAACTCTATCAGTGAACAAAGTGAAGTGATGAATCGCTTATTGACCGTTTTGAAAAATCGTAGGTACTTAAAATATATCACGACATTTATTTAAATCGTGCAGTATCACAAAAGATCATACGCACGTATAAAGCGAACGGTAACTCTTCCGGTCATAACAAGTGTAACGCTGCTTGGCAATACGAGTATAAGGCAGGTCTGGCGAAAAATTCCTTTGTAGAGACTGACTGTAAACCTCAACAATTCTCATGGCCATTGTGAATGTTTTAGCGAATTGATTTTCTTTTTTTAATTTCAGTCAGAAATAAACATGTTATATTTTTAGCTTAATTAGCAACTTGATAAATCTCGAAAGAGAAAAATACAACGTTCCATAAAAAATAATAGCGACGATTAATATGTTATCAATAATTTTAATTAATGCTGGTTCAGTGTCAGTTATTCGAAAAGTTTTATCAAGTTCTATAGTGATCTCAAAATAATAATACTCCATACTTCTCACTAGGCAAAAATTCATTTTACGTTTGAGTTTGATAAGGCGCGGAATGTAAATTTTTTAATGTTTTTAATGCTCTTTTCTTTTAAAAAGTCAAAGTTGCATTTCGTATGGGCGAATTTTTTTATTACATGTCAAGTATCGTTTCGTAAATATAATTCTAAATGTATTTCAATCATGTTTGTATGTACTATAGTCAACATACAATCATTTATTATACTACCTGTTAAACAATAATATAGATACATGTGAATGACACATAATGTAATATTTCAGCATTGCCCCCCTTCCGTTTTATTACTTTTGTAATATTGTAATGCAATTCTGAAATTAATAAAATTATAAATAGGGTAGTGGAAAACACTTACCTCCAAACATAAAACCTAGCTAGCTCGTTCTAATGGATTTCTTAAATGAGTTCGTGTTATTTAACTAAGTGGGAACAACACATAGGGTTCCTTAACCCAGAAGGAAAACGCATAATAAAATAAATTGATTGAATTATTTATTCACAATAGTTACAAATTGACTTAAAACTACCATGTTCACACCCCCACAATCACACAAAACAACCCCCAAAACATAAAATGACATAAAAGTCCCTAGAAATCCAAATGCCTGGTATTAATTACTAGCAGTTAGTAATAACCTCAATGAATTTAATGACTACTGTCATACTCGGTCATCTTCTTTATGCCCTCAATATTTACACAATTGCAAAAGTTCTGAGCATAGGTCTTAATCATTTTAGTTCTTAGCACACCGTCTTCTTGTCGCTGTTAATAAATCTAAGACAGGATGCAAACCAGTGTTTTCAGGTTACCTTAGCATTGATGACCAGATTAGTTCAAATAATGAATGCGGAGATACACGCCCTTGAAAACAGCTTCAGCTTGTCCATTTCGTTCTTCCTCGTCTCGGCCAGCCATCCATTCAGTAGACCAGCCGCGGTTCCAGGAAGTATCAGCACCAGTTGGGAGTTCACCGCCCTCGTTCCGTTCATTTTTTAGAAGAAGTTCGTTCAACTTCACGCAACACGATAAACATATTTACTACCACCACTAGTTGCAAAACAAAACTGTTGAAATCCGAATAGTACTCGGATGAGTCCCGAAGTTAAACTTCATGAACTCTAATATTACATGATGCTCCGACTGACTGCTGTCTCGAGAAATCGAAAAAAGATGATTGAATGATATTTCTCGAAAGAATCTCAACGAATGCTCTAAGTAAATAAGACCGAATAAGATTAAATGAATCTCCAAGTCCTGCTGTTATCACCTCATTCTCCACTCCGTCCCTCAGAAGCTCGCTCACGTAATTACAATTTTGAAAGACAATGTGACCATGTTTCGCCAATACTGTTAAATTTCCACCCCACGCGGAGCTCGAATAATTGGGTGAATTTAGATGACGAGTGCCAGTTCCTGGCCACTCAGAACGTTTCTTTTTGGAAAGTTTCGTTACCACAACGGCCTCGTCTCTTCCAAACGTCTCCTTACTTCTACGCTTTTTAGAATAATAGAAACCTAAATTTGGACGCTTTCAAACATTTAACTGCTATCCTTGTCTCCCACGCATCTCTTGCCAACCGCTCCTGCGACGCACGCCAAACGGTCACGGTCTCGTGGCGTTTATTATCTTATTGACAGTTGTTCCGAGCTACGGGTCGAGCCGCCTCACACTCCGCTCCCTGGTCGCTGCCTTTTGTGCTGCCTTTAAGTTAGTAAAGAGCTCTTTATTTTCATTGCTCCCACGCCATGTGTTCTCCCCGCAGTTGTATCTTAGAACTCGCATCTATTTCTAACGTCGACCTTGTCTCTTTCAAAATATATTTTGTAATGTTCCGTTGCTTCCCAGTTTTAATCTAACGACGCCAACCCTTACGTTAACAATTATTTTGCCTCTCACTTCTTGGCCAAAAATAAACTCGTAGCTGTCGAGACTATTCCCTTTCGTTTCAACTTTCATGGCTCTTCTCTCAGATAAAGCCGGCCGTGCGTGGTTTAGTTATGGTTAAAATCCTCATCTCCCCCTCCTACAGTGCTATGGCAACGTTGTCGGTACTTTTCCGCTTGTCAGCGGACATTTTTAAATTCTTGCTACATTTATTAATAATTAAACTATTCTGACCATAAATCGTTAGAGGATTTATTAAAATAATTATAAACAAAATTACAGCGAAAACAGAGTTAATTAGAACATAGAACCCAGGGAGAAATGAAATTTAAACTTAGCGCCATGTGGGAGCGCGTTCTTCCTTGCGCGTATAGAAAAGATTCTCAGGAGATAAACATCAATGTAAACACACCTGTAACGTCGGCGCCAAGACATTCCATCAATTTGTGAAATATTAATATTTTTTTGCATTTTCCAAGCCGGATGCTGTTAATAAGCTTTCAATAAGTGGCCGGTCGGCGCTAAGACGGAAGTGCGACATATTTGGGACCCACCCTAAGCCTCTTCAGTTATAAAGGTATTGTTTGAACGAACACCTTTCACTTTTAAGCAAGGTACAAGTGTATTCGGAGAATGCGGCCTGCGACGTTGACCCGCTGAAATTTAGGTGTACCTAAAGAAAAGAAGAATTCTACGAAGACATGAATGAAGTACGTTGCCGAATATAGAACGCTCTGAGAAAGGTGCTTGCGGGCGTCTAGGTGACGCCCATGGCGGTTCGTCCTCTACGGCGCAGTCTCTGCGTTCCTAGAAGTCGAAGGGGTGACCCAAAAGGAGTGTTTACACGGTGGTGGCGAAGGCGTGGTTATTTGCTGATCACGTGACTTCTTGTACTGTATATATTGGGAGGAGTGAAGATTCTCAGGGACTCTTACGTGGGAGGAGAGTTCGCCTGCACTGAGATGTGACGGGACTAGACTAGGTCTTGGAGACTAGATGTTCGTTAGGCTGCTGCGGTAGTCTTAATGAAGTCATTACTAGTTGCGAGGGTCGTAACTTGTATCTGTTAGTTGTCAGGGAAAACAACTTATAATTTGGAAGGTTCAGATAACCAGAGGGTTTTTACAATATATTTGTCTTCAACTAAATTTATCCAAGAGTAATTAATGCTTTCCGATAGCATTACTTGTGTAATAACAGATTATTAGATGTATTAATGATTTTGGGAGTTTGTCTCTGTTGTAAATTCAAATGTCTAGTTAATTTGTATTAAATCATTATTTATTGTTATTACAAGTGTGTTTGATTGCCTGGGAAACTGGGCTGGTGGCAGCGACAAAAACAACCATCGGGATTGTGGTATTTATGTGGATCCCGCTTCTACCAAAAAATACTAACATCGCATCAGGGCTTGAGGTGTAATGTTACAACACCCTTTGGGAGTTAGCCGCGCGTATTTTTTTTGTAAGCACTCGATTGGCTATTATCTTAGCACATGATCTAGATATCATTGGGAGTGGAAAGACGCGAGGGGAAAAGAATACAAGAATTCGCCGTGTATCGTTCTCACTAGTCAAAACCGTCCGTGGAGGTGGTTCTTCTATCGCGCTCACTATTAAAAATCGTCTGGAGGAGACGGTTTTACAGCTCACTACAATCAAGACCGTCCAGGGTAGATGGTTCTCATTACAATCAAGACCGTCCGGGGGAGATGGTTCTCCACCTATCGAACCTTTCGGGACTTGTAATCGTTCGAGATAGGCATAGTTGTTCGGAGTCGTAGATCTCCGAAGCAGATCGAAATTACGGTTCAAAGATATTTTTTTGAGTACGTTTTATTTTCTGTCACGTATAAAGCGCTCCAAGTGAAGCACCAGATGTCCGACTGTATAACGCGAAAGTTTAAACGCGACGTGAGTTAAAAGCATAAATACGCTGATGAATACGAGAATTCTCCGCGGGCTAGAAGCCGTCAACAGTAGGACCGTGCGGTGGGTCGTCGCGCCAACGAACAGCAAAGACAGGCGGCTTGATCAAGGTCGCAGCCCGGCAAAGAAGGGACGAGCGGCACAAGGCGATCAGCTGCAAATACGACGAAGTCGTATATTACGGAGGAGGCTGTAGGACGAACAAGGTATTTCTACACACGATTTCGACGAAGTTATATGGGATGTGAGTATCTGTCACTGTGAGACGGAACATAATGGATGTGGTATCAAATGATAGGGATTTGCAATATTTGTAATTCGATGAGGCACAAGTATCTGTTCTCAGAGAACGGCCCATCGAAATAAAGAATTTCGTAATGTAATTGTTTTGTAGAAGAAAGAAGAAGAAGAAAGAATATATATATATATATATATATATATATATATATATACAGTGGCAGAATTAAGATTTAAATATCTATAATAATTATAAACAGTAATGATGCTTCGTCTCGACTAGTTCTTTCTCAGGGTGCCACTAGTAAATTGGGTTCGAATTATTTGTGACAGGGAAAAACCATACTGGGGTTCCACACACAGGAAATCGTATTAAGACAAATTCATTAACTAACTTTAATTCACATATATCTTTTTACAATTTAAAAAGAACCTCTCATGCATTCCCCCAAAAGACACACGTGATTTCCTATCAACTCTAACAAAAAAACACACACAGATGTTACCGCCGACTTCGGCTTCTCTACAAAAAAAACATGAACATTCAACTAATTTAACTCCTAGATCACACATTACAATAATTTCTCTACACTTCTAACAAATACAATACACACTGGCTTTACAAATATTCTCTCTTCTCGAAAAAGGCTGGTACATTGATTACAAATTTAATGGACGTAATTAAGCGGAGTTCTCTTTTTTATAATTGGCCCCTCTTCACGAGTCCTTAAGTCCAAAATTCTGGGCCTTTCTTTGCAATATGATCCGCAATTGTTGTCTCGCAATAGCGCGTGACGATATGGGTTGTATAACACCCCCAATCGTACAAATACCTCGTCAGATGATCAATCAAGTGCTGCAGTGGTGAGTGGAGGGTGCGCTGGCCTTAGACAGCTGACCTGGCTTCGATCTCCGAGCGCTTCCGGGTTGACGACATAGCTACAGCTCAACCAGTTGTGATTCCTCCCCTCAGCTTCGCGGCCTGGGGCCCCTCAGGCGTCACCGCTGACAATATTCGCCAAAACTATAGGCTTCGCTCCGAATGGTAGCGGACTCAGGCGACTCATTCGATGTTACGAATTACTCGGAGGTCTTCGAAAATAAAAACGGAGTAGTGGCTCCGATCACGAACAATTTATAAGTCACGTTTGGTGCTCCCGAAAAATCGACAAAGTTTCGATGAAGAAAAATATCTCACATGCCTCGAAAAATCTTTGAAGTCGTGAGCACGCGAAAATTTCTAGAAGCAAACTGACTTGCGCACGAGATGATAATAGCTCGCGAAAATTTCTAGAAGAATAAATGGGTCGCGAAAATTTCTAGAAGCATAATGGGCCGAAGGAACAATTTCCATTTCTTAAATGGGTTTTCTACCTTCCTACATGTTTCTCCCCACTTCCAAAATCTTCAAATTTCGAAATCCACGTGACGGAAGGCTTCCAATCACGCAGATGTTCCCCCCCTACCGCGCCACGGTTCTGATTGGGGATTTTGGGTATTTTTGAACGTTCAACCGTTCATTTGCAACGTCTTTTTTCTCTAGAACAAGTCGCAACTTGTACCTTCGGCAGGGCGTCCCTTTAACCACCCTCAGTTATTACAACCAGACAGATCGTCGTCCCACACCCTCGCTCACCTACCATTTCTTTACAGCAATAAACTCTTTCTCCAACAGGTCTCAGCTTGCTCTATCGCTAGATGTGGGCATCGCTTCGTCGTTCAACTCAACGGCGGATTTTTAAATTTCGTGGAGTAAAGAAAGCTCTCCTCCCCCGCTCCGTCGCTCGTTCTCCGAATTTGAACGACCGAACAATGCTGATTTTTTAAAATTTAATTGTTAAATTATTCAAATCTCACAATATATATATATATATATATATATATATATGCATAAAACAATCATATACCATACGTACAAACGTGAGATCGTCAATAAGCGAAGACCCTCCTAATGCTTCGTAGCCGTGGACGATTGTGATTCTCGATAGAGAATTTAAAATATTTCCAGTCGTCTATGTCGCATCTTTGGAGTTTTATCGTACAATCAGTGATAGTGAATGTTTCCTGGAGTGATCATTATCTATACTTACAAAAATAGGAACATTTCGGGTGTGTTTTTCATCCCCAAATATGTTTCCAGGTAAACTAAAATTTAAGTTTTAAATTTAAATGTAATATGAAACAGTGTGGCTGTGGCACTCATGTTGATGTCCAGCGTTGAATTTTTTTCAGTTTTTTTTAAATATATTATATTTTTTGAGAAAATAGCAAGAAAAAAGTGACACTTTTTGGAGAATGACTGAGAACAGTTTTCAATTAATTAATGCAAATGAAATGAAGAAAACATTTTGTTGCCCAAACTATAATCAACAATCACACAATATAGATTTTTTGACCAACGTATAGAAATAATTATTATTTTAGGTATTTTGTACATGGATAACAAACTTTGTTTTTCTGCATCGGTTAACAATGTTGATCTTTGTTAAATTTGAATGTACTTAATTTGATAAGGATTTGTATTTATCTGCCTAAACAACTCTCGCATCTATTTTTAAAATCTTTGGGTAATACAAGATAGGATATACTTTTTCTTAGGACTATTTGAGGTAAACAATGTGAAATTCAATGTTTTCAAATATTATTATTGATACAGCGCACGGGAAGATAACATACCGACGAGTTCTTTCTGAGTTTTTTACATTTAGCGTCATAGGTGGGCTAATTTACCCAAAATATTCACAAACGATACGGTTGAACCTTCCTCGAAAACAATGCCTTCTGTAGACGATTTGGAGCGGTGCACAGTGGAGTATAATGAGGCCAAAACGCGGACAAAAAGAAAAAAAAATCAAATGTTTCACAATATTAAATTTTATATCACCGAATAACTGATTAACTGGCGCGTCTAATGACATTAATTTCCAGAAATTTGGTTAAAACTGACGTCAGCTATCACCGAATGAATGTAATGTTTGCATGTATGCTGATGTTATAAAATTACAGTTCTCAGCGTTTGTAACGTTTTAGTATTAAATTTATACAACTCGTATGGATCGTTAGATTGACTTCAAATTTTACACAGGGATAAATAAAGATACGTACTTTCGTTATTTTTATATTTTATTATCACTCAAATTAAAATCACTTTTATAAGATATCTTTATTTGAAAATTTTTTAATAATTTGTTTTCGAAAGCTAATATTTAACGTTGATTTTTAAATGTGTGTCTGGGCCTGTCGCGCAACTTTGAGACCACTGCATTAATATACGATATATGTAAAATAGATTCCACAAGAAAAAATTCGCCGAAAGTTGCCCAATCCTTTTTTTTAATGAATATTCTAAAAACTAATGCGCTTGATTACGTTCATGAAGCATAGTGAATTTAAACACCAGATTTTTATGAAGAACTCTTGTGGGGCGTAATGTAATTCTTTGTATACATCTCTTTTTTTTTTCTTTTTTTTTTGTGGGGCTTTAGGGCTCGTCAACATCGAAGGTCATTAGAGCCCATGCAAGTAGGGAAAAATGCAGTTTCGCACCATAGAGAAGAGCCGTAATGACTCTTCCCCGTGTGTGGGACTCGCCGAATATCTCGACCATACCCACTAAAAAACCCTCCTGAAATCAACAAGTATCTAAATAGAAAGATTGATTTGGAATATTAGACAGACCTCAACCCCCGATTGGGACGGGGGGGGGGGGGCACAAAATTAAATTGCCCCTTTGGAGAACTGTGGGATTTGCAGGAAGGTGAACTGTCTTATATCAGCAATAGGTAGGTTTTTATTTTGTGTGATCAGTTTATAGTATTTAGAATACAGAAAGAGAAGAGATTATTGAGTGTTCTGTGCTGCTCGCCCAACACTTATTGTATAAGTCCAGAGTTATCTGCGGACCCTTCCATTCAGCTTCCATTCAACGCCCTTCACTGTCTCCAGGGAGTTTCCTTTGAGAAGTAGTGCCAACGATGTTATTACTTCGACAAGGAAGTTCTTTTGAAAATATGAAGCAGGTTTCGTAAGCGTCAAATGATGAATTCTATTATGTCGTCAGAGTGAAGCTATGTCCAGAACAGGGACTAAGTAGTGTTACTGAGAGGAAAGCCACCGTAGTGTACACATATTCCGTAGTACACTTTATACATGTGTGCTAAGTTTTGCAGTGCTTTGAGATAAATTGAGAAGTTTGGTTATTAAGTGAAACTCTTTTTTCTGAAGTGAACATTTTAAATGATATATGAATATTGTGCAACGAGAGCTGGATATTTTTTTCTTCGGTGATTGTATAACCTTTACCAGGGGTAAATTCTGAAATTCTTCATCATCATCGATCTTTTTTCCCTTATACGTGATAATAGGCAGAGTCTTCGTGACATCGAACAATATCACCTATCTCTCAATATAATCTACAGTATCTATCACCAATCTACCGGACAAGATTGAATATGTCCTGAGTTCTGAAGAATCACATTAACTCCTGGGTCAAAATATTTTAATATATAAATAATATAAATACAGCAACTATAACTTTTCTCTTATTTTCTTTCGTTAAATCGTTTTATATAATTTTTAGTAAATTGCTATTTATATTTTTAATTGAAATTGTCAAAACAATCATTTTTGTAAATATTTATATAAATTAAAAACTTCCATGAAATGTCATTTTTTTGGGGGGGTTTAGTAACATACTATTATAAACACATATATGATACAAAGTAATTATCGGTACTTTAGACTAAAAAGAACTAGAAAATAATTTTGTCCGCTTTTAGAGGGCAAATACGCCACAGTGCGGTGGCCGAAGAGTATGAGTGAACTGCGCGGGAGGGGTGGGGGGTGGTTGGTACGCAACGGGACGGACGGTTGACGCGATTTCTTGTCAGTATGTTTCACATTTCTCGTATTCTCGACGAGACTGCATTATCTTTTCACATTCTAATTGCAGATTCATGTCTCATATTAGACAGGTGTCTCGGTATCCACCAGATTTTGTCAAAAGGGTGAAGTTTCGAAAAATAATTTTAAAAAATCACTGTAAACCTGAAATAAATTTTTCAAAACACAATTACTTAGAGTTCTACAAAGGAAAAACATTCAATCTGATTACCACATGAAATTTAATGTTTTATGAAATTAATTGGTGTATCTTTTTTATCAACATTTCGCACGACAAGTTTTTTGAAGACAAATAATTCAACATAGAATATTAAACCACTTTCAGCAACAATGATAGTAAGTACGTTAATACCTACTAATATGAAATATTAGTAGATTTCACTGTAAACCTAAACTTATTTTATTCGTTTTAGTACATGGCGTAAATAAGAGCTTATTTTAGAAAAGGTTTTTATTTATTATTTTATCATTTTTAGTGTTCAAATTTGTGTTTTAATTTGTCACAATAATTAATCTTGCTGGTTCACATGTTCTCAATACTAATAATACATGCATTCAAAGACTTTTTAAACACAAGTTTTTATTTAATATAAATAAATAAACTTAATGTTATGGCGTCTGTGAGATAACTTACACTTTACGATAGCATACAAATCTTTTTGAGAAATGATCATAATGATGAGATGAGTTCTTCCTCTGTTCATACTTGAACGTACTTGCACACCATAACATAAAACTCAAAATAACAAGATTATAATTATGAGTAATAATTGAGCATATTATGTGATAAATGGTAATGCATAACCTGTAGATTTCATACAGGAAATACATGGACCTCTAAAAAAAGCATCATGTATTCACTTGTTCTCTATGGGAATATTCTTCTTAATTCATGAATAATACTACACTATACAGAATTTACATTGAGAATGTATCATGGTTCTCTCTTTTGTATAATTCAGATGGGCAGATAACAAATGTGAATCACTGAGAAAGAACTATAAAACAATCTTCGACAGCTTCTTCATATACGTGTGCAGTTCCTGGCACTATAAAAAATTAAAATTAAAGAAACAAGAATTGAAAAGGTATTGTTGTTGTCTCATTTCTTTTGATTTGGAGAAATAGGGTACTTAAAAAACCGAGACAGCTATTAATATATATTTTGTCTAAACAGTAAATTTGTCTAAGCACCAAATTAATATCTGACTTCCCATGGTAATGTCGGTAATGAACTTCCCATGGTCTCCAGACGAAATTTTATATTCTTTTAAATTTGACATACCAACAACGATGTGGTAGTACTCATTAACATACTCTCGCGTGATGAATTGGAATGGTTTCATGATTTTTCCAATAACAATACTACGTGAAAAATTTTGTCACATAAGGCTTTGAAACAACTTACCTCAGATAAACATTCTTCTTCGTCGTCAGCCATTACAAACAATGTTTTAAGAATCTAAATGGGCAAAATTCTCAATACTACAAAAATGCTTCTTAATATAAGTAGGGTTAATGTTCCCTTCTCTTTGCAAGTTGTCACTTGTTCCCCAATCCCGGCATGTATATCTAAGCTTCAATTAATGAATCCAGAAAATGAACCTCAAGCAATGTTTTAATTAACTGCGAATTGTTTTACACTTTAATTAAATGCATTGAGAATCTTTTTACACTTTTTAAACAAATTCAAGCACACACAGTCGCTGGTTATTTACGTACCGTTCGCTCGTTTTCGCGTTTAAGCTGAACCAACGAGTCACAAGACGCGCAAAAAGATGCGGAATGTTAAATTTCTTGAAATTTGTAAACAAAGTAAACTCGCTAAGAAAATGCTTAGGTATGCACACTCTATTTCATTATCACTTGATAACACTAGTTTTAGATACAGTAGACATTAAGATTGACTCCGGTTTTTAATAACTTCTAGAGGACCTTACCCCCATAGTACCCACAACTGTTGGGGCTTTCCCGTCACAATCAGAGAAGTTGACTGTAGTCAACTATGGGCTGCTGTAGTCAACTTCGCATGGAAACGCTAATGGAATGCAAAAGTGGTGCAGAAGTCGACTTCTGGGTTGGCACATGCGCGTTGGTTTACTGAAATACTTTTTGTGAGGTTAACGGTCACAAAATGCTTAATAAACAATTAATTACTTAGCGATTCTTCTAATTCGAATCTTCTGACTACTTAACTCTCATCCTCAACCCAGAGCGAGTCTTCTGAGTCTTTGTGATACTATCGGTTATTCTAACTGCGCTCAACTCTCCTCCTCTGTGAAGTCAAGCGAAGTTGACTATAGACAACGTTTTTCATGAATGGAATGCTCGTAAAGTTGACTATAGTCGACTAGTCAGCAGTTGGCGTAACTGGAAAGCCCCATGTAGGAGAAGTCATATTTATCCGTGCAGCTCACAGCTCTCGATTGTTAATCGATAATTGATTCACTAATATGCGATATGGAATCTGGAGAAAAAATGTGATGAATTCTGTAGTGCAGAAGAGAAAAATCGTGTACTTAACCCCAAAAAGAGATATAAACTAGTGGTGCAAAACTACTTTCTCATATACATTTCTCCTTCTGCAGCAAAGAGTGAAAATGTCATTTCTGGTGTGGTCCTCTATATTTTGGTCGTTTTACAGTGCTCCATTCATGCTCAAAGTCGCTAGATGAACTTATTACTGTCTTTTATTAGAAATTTGAAAGTAAAATAAATATTCAGAATATTATTTCAAAACATATAGCGACATCTCAGTCAGAAATTAATAAATATCGTAAAAGTGTTATGTAAATATAATTTCGTTGTAGACAGAAATTGATGAATTTTTGTATCTGCAGTGCGTTTGCTGTCCTCCTACCTATTTTATCATTATCATTTCAGTTTAAGAAACGTGTATTCTACGTTCGCTTGGTTCATGTACACTGCTAAATATTATTCAAGATTATTATATGTAATGCATACTAATTGTAAATTACGTACAGAAAATGTAAGCAAAATCGTTCGAGCAGTTTTTGAGAAACATTCAAATAAGTACATTGACCTTCATGTAAAATACCTTTTGTTTTAAAGTTTAAAAAATTAGAGCACGTACATCGACAACAAGTAAATTCTACCGTAAATACGAAATGCGAATTAAATTAATTCATCCATTTACTCAGAATCGCTGTGCACAGACGGACGGACAGACAGACGGACGGACAGACGGACGGACAGACGGACGGACTGACGTTTCGCCAAAAACCACTTTTTCAGAATCAGGGATCACCAAACGGATATTTCCGTCCAAATATTGCTTTCGAATTATTTCACGATTACAATACTTTCTATACTATCTATATCTATGAGAAAGTAAAACGATGATTGTCAATAATATAAGTGAAATTGGGGAAATCGATGTACAGGGGATCATGACATTAAAATCTGTCTACCTATAATAACTGAAAAGCAAATCAAATGAGAAAAAAGGAGAATTGTGAAATCGGTCAACGAAAATCAACGAAAATTTGCTTAAATAAGCGTGTGGCCTACCTCCTATGCATATACTTGCAAGGCCTGCTAGCGTACGCCTCGATTTGTATTTCATAATACTAATGAAATCTTTATTCTAATTGGAATAAATTATTTATTTTTGGTATAAATCCGCATCTTTTCAATTTAATTGTGATTATACATCTAATAATTACTTTTTTTTAGAAATCAAGGTAATTCTACGATGATTCCTATAAAATTATGTTCGGTTAATTCGGTTAGATTCGGTTTAAATTCGGTCCGTTTTAATGGGAACAATTTCGGGTGGGGTTGGTTTTCCAATCAAACCGAAACCGACTCAAATCGACCGACCCAAAAGCGATTTAAATAGGTCGGTTCGGTGTGTTTTCGGTTCGGACACATTGTTCATGAAATTTCATAAAAAATTCATGAAATTTTTCTTGATTATCCTCCCCAGAAAACTATATTTTTTCTTCCTTATTCATTCCATAAATTATGGAGTTTAGTTTCCTACCACAAAAATTCCTTATCCTCTTTCATGATTTTCTTTAATGTTTTGTCTCTCCTTCATAACACATTCAGTTTCTCCTCCTTGGCATCCCTTAATGAATGTAAGTTGATAGTAATGCTACGTTCTTTAGGTTTTTCTTTTATCTTCTTTCGTATATCAACTTTTTTTACTTTTCTTACAACTTCAATCCGTGCTATGTTCTAAAATTCTTGGCGTATGTTTGTCTATTCTGTAATATTTTCCCTATCTCTTGTTTCTGCTCATCTATTTTTGTTTCTATTTGTTTAATGTCTTTAAGCCTTATTATTTCTTCCCAAACTTAAGTTATTTCACTTTTCCTTGTAACTACTATATCATTTTCCGTCAGTTTTTTCCAGTCCCTGAATACTCAATAGATGTAATCTTCTCTGTAACTTCTGCAATTTCCTTTCGTAACAATTTTTGCGGCGCTTGATCCCTATAAGTTAGGTCTTGTATTAGAATATTCATCCTGTCATCTAGAACGAAAACAATGATCTCTTCAGACTTGAAATACAGATTATCTTTAAGTATAGATGGTGTTGGTGACATTTGTAGGCGTAGTTAAAAATAAAACTACTTTTGTTAGTCTCACAATCCATATGGTTGTCAAAGTTAACAAAGTTATTTTTATATTTAGTCTCTCTTCGAGTAATCAATTTCTTCACACCTAGTAGACTCATTTACTGTGCTACTTCCTCAAAACCATTTTCATTTTAGTTTGAAACACCTTTGTCACTTTTTTCTCTACTATTTCATCCCTTTGTCTTATTAACGTTTGCATTTTCAATAAAAACCCGTCTACTTTATCATTATATTCATCATTATATAATTCTTTTCATTCTTTCTTCCAATTCTATTACTCTTCTCAGCATCCGGTCTATATAAAATCTAGCCTTCTTTATTACTCCGTCTGCAACTTTCTTGTACTTTTCATCTCACAAATTATTTACTGCACAATCATAATATCTGCGTTTTGTTTTCCTGTTCTCAATTTGTCGTCGCTTGGGGCATATTTCACTATGCCCGAGACTTGCCACATAATAAAGACATTAATATTATCACCATCATTATTGTCATTTGTTATTTCCATGTAGTGTATTTAACATAACAAATCTGTTGTTCAAAGTAAAAATTATGCTTTTTTTACGAAAATGAAAAGATATTAAGGTTTTTTATTAACACAGTATCCATTTGGTGGAATTTTAATTTTAATATGTTCATTCAACGTACAACGTAATGTACTTGGGGGGGGGCATTTCATGTACTGCTAAAACTTACTAATTTGATGTCTCATAACGAGGTTCGACAATTTGGTTACTCGATCTACTGTGACTTGGGTGAGCGAATTTGGAAAGAGAGATGTTGGGTTGCATGGGAACTAATAGTGCCAAGCCAATGGTTGTTTGGTATAGGTGAGCGATACCCCAGCTGAAAATTTCACCTAATTGTGCCGAGCAGAGTTTGAATACGTGTTTTCCCGATTAGCGGTATCGTGGAAGCCAAGACGCTTTCACTAGACAACAGATATAGCAGATTTTATTCCAGTATGGCCGGGTAAAGTATTCGCAGATCTGGATTATTTCTTGTTTCGAACACTAAAATCAGACAAACTACATTAATAATAGAAAAGATAGACACAGAGCTTTAAATATTACAAGGTATTTGTATTAGTATGGTAAATATTACAGGTAAATATTATTGTATAATTGCTAGTATATTATAATGGGCAATTCTATTTTTGAAAAAACGTTTCCGAGCATACTTAAATTTGCTGATTACAACAACTGCATTATGCGAATCTCAAGTAGAGTACTTTTAACAGTTTAGAATATTTCTGAAGAAACATTAAAGTTGATTCACAGAACCAAACGATTTGCGTATCACTTCATACCCTTTTAACCTTATTCCCCACTGCCGACTCACGACCCTCAGCCACGTGGTAAACACGCCTCTCTGCCGCTGCACTGCTTTGGCGACTGTAGAGACTGACGACTCATGGTGGGGGAAACGCAATGAACGTTCTTGTCGCAGACGTTTACATTCACCGATATCGCTACTTTGTCCGATACAGGCCTACTGGAGTAGATACACAGCTTCATCGCTCGGAAGAAATAGCAGTGAGATGCCTTGGTCCTACCATGACAGGTACATGTGCTTTTCAATTCGAAAAACAAAGTCTTAATTTTCAAGAGCTATTACTCCTAAATCTCTGTACAAACGGACGTCTTCAGGACAAAAGAACACTTATATGAATGTAATTTACTTGTAGTCAATTCGTTGCGAATACGTTACTCGGCGATTCAGGGCCTAATTCCTGTAATTCCCTCGCTTAAAACGCAGCAATTTTGGAACGCATCAGTTGTATATTATGTAAAATTCTAAAATAACAAATCTTAACAAAAAATTGAACAATCCTTAATAATTTTCAACCATTCTAACCAATTATATTTTAACTAGTAACTGCCATACAATTGTTTGTTTCTTTGGTTACAAATTTTAGATATTGTAATAAAAACATGTCGACACCTAGTTTTAAATAAATAAAATTTAAGTGTTTAGGGGTTACAAAGTTATTACTTTTCCTTGCAGTATACACTTTGATGATACACGCTATGTGCTCACCGCTCGTTTTAGTCAGTTACGTAAAATATTCAAAGTGTCTTAAAACTAATTTTTTGAATGCCACAAAATTTTAAATTTATGAGCACTACCCAATACAATATTTTTTGCCGTAAGAGAATCTATTTAAGTCCGTATTTAGTTTGGTGTCTGTAAAATGTAAAAAGTCATCCGTCATTGTATCATCCAATCTTTCTATAAAACTAGCTAGAAGCAACCTTTGACAGACCGCATGAAAATTGCAAGTACTAAAGAGGGTCCTAAAGCAGTAAAATTGCTCTAGGTTATCCGAAAGTGACGGGGTGTACTGGCAAGTCCCTGTAATGTCCTAATGGCGAGAAATTCAGTAGGCAAACCTGCTTCATACTGAACTAGCGGACTGTGTATCCTACAAACCGCAATTACCTCCAACACATACACACATAGCTTTTCCGCTGCCTGCCCAACCCGTGTGATTCCTGTGCTGCGCGCCGGCGACGACTCGATCTTAGTGAATGAGGTAAGAGCCATCTGTTTGCACTTCTTTAATGTGCTATATTCGTATTACTCATACGATTTCTTTGTTGTAGTCAAAACATAGAAATGATACCAAACACAGTATGCGTTTACTAACTCATTACGACAAAGCATGAAATATTTATTGGTTTTCAATTCACACGACGTTGTAATAAGAACATAATCACAACTGATACGAATCTAACTTCTGATCCGCAAAATTTAAACAACTTCATTATTAGTATTCTGTGTCGTTAATTCCTTATTTTTCCATTATATGTGCTTATGTATTAAAGACAATCAAATTATTTGTACATCACTGATATAAATAAATCACATAAAACACTGGTTGATATTTAAAATTCACAATTCACATTTGTTAAGGATAAAAACAACGTGTCGAGGCTATGATTCAGGCCTCCTCTTCAGGTTCATTATTTCCTTGTTCCACTACCAAGGATATCTACAACATGCAAGATAATATACAAAAACAATTATAACAAACCAGTAAAAATTATAAATAAAATATAAAGGAGAAATACAATAAGCAAATATCAGACTTACAAAGTGTTGATATTTTGGTTATAAAAATTATTGTGATTACCACTTGTCTCTAATATATATGCACATAGAATGGAATATTAACGAAAATAGACAATCAGAGTGAGAGTGACGTTTATATTGAAATTCCTTATTTGTATTCAAACGATTTACGGTACATCTGCTTTCACCTCGAAATGCTTTCATTTTATATTTATCACATCAGTAGTATGGATCTTTACCTAGAGGATGGTGAGGGAAATATTTAAATCGCACGCAAATATGTCATTACGAATATAAAGTTGCTTAAATATATTTTATTAACCATATCAGGATACGTAGTTAATAAAATATGACGAGAAACGAGTGTTTATCTTCATTCTATAATAACCCCCGATTTGAGGTGATATATATATATATNNAAATTGCAATAAATAAAATATTTATTGCAATTATAAATAATTGCAATAAGTACAACGAGGCATGGGATATTCACGTAAAAGAACGCAATAAATATTTTATTGAAAACAAATATATAAGACAATGAAATAGTAAAATCAAGTTTTCCAAAACTTATCACTTTCCTTTTTTTATTCTTCTTCGATCAAGAAATTATTTTGAAAATTCGACAATGTTCATTGCGAATTACTATGCGTTGAATTTCGAGAAATTCTAAAATACAAAACTCACTAAATATAGTTGCAGCATATAGACCACCTATTGAAGATTACAAATTATTGAAAAAAATCAAACTTTTAAATATTGCCTCGGGACCAATACATGAAAATGTTATAGGGGAATATCTAAACATACCAACTGTAGATTTGCGTGGGGAGGTTAGAACCAAAGCGAAGCGCAATACCTCATCAACGATTTAGATTGGAAGGGGGGTCTGGGTCAAGTGGTTGAGCAACCCCCATTCAGTATTAGACATATTTTTTCTCAAGCTGGACAATCTATTTCTTAATTACGAAATTGTTTGAGGAATTAGTGATCATAAAGCTGTACTGATTCATTTGAGTTGGGTGTCAGAAACAGGGAAAATGAATCTCAGAAGCAAATATTTCAATTTCAAAAAGCGCAAGTGTATGATATACAAAATTATTTATCCGCGATTATTGTAACTTGGCGTCTCAAGGGAGCAGCGAGGAGAAAATGTGGCAGTTTTAAACGAATAGTTTCTTATTGCTTACAAAATTTTGTTCCCACAAAACTGATTAAACCAAATTCAGATCCCGAATTCTACACCGAGGAAATTAGACGACTAAAAAGAAAAGTCAGGAAATCCTACAGTAGAAGAAAGTATCATGAAGAACATGAAAATAGTTTTCGAAAGCAATCAAATTATTCACGCGAAACGAGTGGCTTACGAAGCTTATCTGAAAAATCTAGTAGCTAATACGCAAAACAATGGACAAAATATTTATCGTTATATGAGAAGACACAGAATAAATAAAGAAAACGTAACATTTTTAAAGAACGGCGAAAATAATTACATTTCTGATAGTATTGACAAAGCAATTATTTTTAATGACCATTTTGTCTCAATTTTTCTACGATGCGATGGGTACAGTTTCTTAAGATAGCAACATATTAGGAGAAAATACTTTTAGTATCCAGGCGAAAATGATTAAGAAACGGTTAAAAATACGAAAGACAGAAAATCAACGGGGAGATATACCAGTAGAAATTCTCAAAATGGGGAGAGAACCTATGATCCGTTATCTAAAAAGGTTATCAATGAATAACAGCTCGGCGTATTTACTAGTGTGTCGATTTACAGACCGGTGTATTTACAAAACTAGTGTGTCGATTTACATACCGGTGAGTTTAACTTCGGTAATATGCAAACAAATAGAACATATAATAGTGGAATATATGATAAATGAATGGAATAAATCAGAGTGGCGGTACGAAGGGCAACGCGGTTTTATAAGGGGACTCTCGTGTGAAAGTCAAATTGTTATTTTTTGTCAGGAAATAGTAGACTTTGTCGATAATGGGCAAATAATAGATACGATAATAGCATATTTCTCTAAACATTCGATTTACTGCCTCACGATCTATTACTTAAAAAGCTTTCTGCGTCAGGAATAAACCAACTTATTTTGATGTGGATTAGGGACTACTTGTGTAATTGTTCTCGAAGAGTAAAAATAGAAAGTAAATTCTCGAGGGAGGGCAAAGTAATATCTGGTGTTCCCCAGGGAAGCGTTACTGGGCCGGTTTTATTCTTAGCGTTCGTAGACGATATTCATCTGAAAATGAACAGTAAGGTACGCTTATTTGCTGACGATTGCATCATATGTAGAAAAATTGATGGGACAGATGACGTACGTACATTACAACTGAATGTAAATTCTATAAGCAATTGGGCTGAAGAAAATAAAAGGAGAATAAATTCAGGAAAATGTAATGCAGTGAGCTTTACAAAGTGTATTCATAGGAAACCATTGTCATAGAAAATCAAATCCGACAACATTTCAGAAAAATCATTACAGAAATATACATACATACACATACTTAGGTATAATTTTGAGACACGATTTGGGATGATCTGATCACGTCAATTATATTGCACCGAAAACAGGGGAAACAGTTCATTTTGTCGTGCGTTCAGTTACAAAATGTAAAATTGAAATACTCAAGTTCGCTTACATTTCTCACGTCCGACGCGTAGTAGAATACGCGACCGCATGTTGAGATCCTTATCGGAGAGGACAAATACAAGACCTCGAAAGAATTCAGAAAAAAGCACTCAAATGTATTAATTATAGATTAAATTTAAATTATTGTGTACATTTTGAATCTTTAGATAATCGAAGAAAATGTTCTAGGCTCATCAATTTATTACAGAAATGAACCCGCATGGAAATATACTCTTATAACGGAAAATTTGGAATATCATTCTCGGATAGGCAGAAAAGATCATATTTTAAAATTTTAAACTAGGAAACAAAAAGCCGACGTAGGAAAATTCTCATTTCTCAATAGAACAATTAGAGACTGAAATGTAATGCCTGCAACTGTTGTGGAAGAGATTTCGAGCTCTGGATCTATTCACAGGGTTAGGTAAGCTTTGGAAGAAGGGGTGTGCTAGTGTAGATGTGAATATAGCGGTAGTGAAGTGATAAGAAGGAAATTGTGCGAGTTGGAAAGGGAGGGAAGGGAAATGTGAAGTAAAGTGCACTAAAGGGGTGAATCAAATGTTCGTGTCATGCACTGTAAAATGTGCAATTAGTAATTTTTTTCAGTGTCACTTGTTTTTATACTTAATATTATTAATAAGCAATAAGTAATTTTTTATTGTGTTAAATTTAATATTTGAATAATAGTTTAATAATACAGTTTAATTATTTATTTAACAATTTTTAATTTCAGTTCTCTGTCATATGTTTTTGTATATTGAATTGCATTTTCTTATATTCTGCCACCGGGCTTCACCTTTCACCTTCACATGGATGTGAACCTCCACCCACCGGGCTTCAGCACTTTCACGTGTATATGAAAAGCTACAAATTTTAATTTTCCCCGCCCGGGTATCGAACCCGAAATGACTTGTTGACGAGCAATCACGCTGACACCGTGGCCATGACAGGGTCTATACAAAGGGTATTAGAAAGTTTTGCAATACAGCATTATTTATTTAATTTTTTCAAATTAATTTCCGCCACATTTAATACACTTCTCCATACTCTGAAACCAATCCTTAAACTAGCTCTGTCAAGTTTTGCTAGGGAGTAAGGCACATTCGTTGTCCCAAGCCTTTAGAAGATCCTCATCACTTGAAAAACGCATTCCTTTCAGCTTCATATTCACATGCGGGAACAGTGCAAAGTCGCAGGGAGCAAATTCTGGACTGTAAGGAGGGTGCTCAAGAAGTTTCAGGCCTGTATTTGTCAAATATTCTGTGCAGGCTTTGGCTCGGCGAGCTAGAGCGTTGTCATGATGGAGGAATCAGGTGTCCATTCTTCAGTTTGACCGAAGGTTCTTCAGATATTCAATGACTTTGGGTAGGTACTGTTCAGTGTACCACTTAGCTGTGACTGTCTTCTGTGTGTCCAGAACAACACGTTCCACAATTCCACTCGATTTGAAAAATACAGCTATAATTTTCTTCTTTACAGATCGGGATTTTCTGACAGTTACGGGTGTGTCATCTTCAAAGATCCAAACTTTCTTTTGAGTCTTGGTCGGCACATCATAATAGTACAACCACGTCTCGTCACTTGTCACGATGCTGTTTCCATACCGAGATCGTCCCTTATAAAATATCTTCAGCATCTCCCGGCACCAAGTTACACATCGCCACATCTGCTCTTCAGTTAGTCTATGCGGCACCCACAGACAACAAAGTTTCTTCACATGTAAATGCTCATGCAGAATCACATCAATTGCTGGTGCATTGAGACCTAAGGTATCCTCTATCTGCTGATAGATCATTCGCCTGTCTTTGCCAACATTTTCCTCACATCAGTAATTTTTTCTTCCGTAACTGACATTCGTGATCTTCCCGTCCTTTTAGCTTATTTTCAGAGTAAAATTTCCCCTTTGGAATTCTCTGTACCACCTGAATGTAGTTGTACGATGTGGACAAACATCACCTAGTGCAACCGTCATTTCTTCTAAGCACTGATCTATGTTTAAACCACGCGCGAAGTTATACCGTAAAACTGCCCGTATCTCACTTCGTGATCACGATTCCATAGCAAGCACTTAACACTATCACTGCTAATGAACAACTGAGCGCATAGTCATGGCGCTACGGCTACTGTGCAAGTATGAACATGTCTCAGCACACAGCAGCGTCCAGCCACCTATGGTTCATTGTCACATCATATTGCAAAACTTTCAGGGGTATTTCAACAGCTATATTAAAAGGTTGTTTAAAAGATCTGGAAAGCATTAAATGCAGCAATTTCGAATGGAAGATCAGTGCCATATATTCCCCGAATAGTGGAATGCATATATCACTGTTTTTTTAAAACGTGTTCTTGACCGGAAAGGTTTGCAGACAAATGAAAAGATAGCATTTCTTTGAAAATTTGGTAAGAAATGTGACTCTTTGTGGAAGTAAGATATCGATGCCTTTATGGATGTGAATTGNTGGTAAGAAATGTGACTCTTTGTGGAAGTAAGATATCGATGCCTTTATGGATGTGAATTGGGATTTTGAAGGCGAAGTGGGAATCTGTGTTAAAATCTGAATTTCCTTTCCAATGTTGTTAATGTCACGTCTAGTACGAAACCATAATATTCTACCTTTTCTCGATGTGTTTCATCTTATTTGCCAGGCTATTAACAAAATTTGCGTTATCTACTTCTTCTTTCCCTTCTACTAAATTCACATTCTCCATTTCATTCTTCCTCGTTACAATTAGTAGCATATTTTTCTGTATATAACGGACTATTGGCTATGTGTCGAGTAATATATTTAATGCATCGTTTGACACAATTCTATACACTCCACTCAGACTATTAAAATTTTACTTTTAGCTCTATTCTTCTATATTGTGACTCATTCCTCAAAATCCGCAACCAAGTCACACAACAATAATTGTTTTTGTATAAAAAAGACTATTAAATTGTTAATTGAAAGCGTCACGCCCTGGTATGATTGAAGCAGTTTTCTTTTACCAACATTCTAGACATCCACACTCAAAATAAGTGGTCATAAATATTTTTTTACTTTCCTTTCCTTATTTGCGTTAAATTACAAACATATTGACATTATATATGTATTATAACTCTCAGCTAACTTTTTATCATATCTAGGAACTTTTGCTGAAATTTTTGAATCCGCCTCTGCCTTAGGGCCCTTGATCGGAATTGATGGGATGGTCCCTTGCTTGCTTCCGGAGAATAAATTAGTTTATTGTCCTCCACGTGGTCAAACGCAGTCTGTACTGTTTTTTGACAATAAATAAAAAAAACATATTGGAATTTTAAAAAAACATATCTCATATGCGTGGTATAATTTAGCCAGCAAAATACCATTACTCCTAGGTACATAAGCTCGTTCTTAATTTTAATAATTAATCCTCCTTAATAAAGAATGGGCTCTGGTCTTTTAACGTTTAATTTGTCAAATACTATTACTATTGTATTATGTACTAATCTGTAACAATTCCTAGTTTCTGTCAAGTTTACCATGTATCGCAAAATCGTCACGAATCATTCAATTATCTTCTATTTGTATGCGAATAGTAGTGAAATTCTTTTTCTTAAACAGTCTTAGTAGACCATTAATCATTATATAAAAAAGAGGTCTTATATGGCACCCATATGGGCGACGTGTGTCACTATTCTAGCAAACAATATTAACTTGTTATTGAGACTGGGTAGAAAAAGAAAAAGAAGAATAAAACACACTATTTCATACTGCCAACGTTTCGTTAATTTATATTTTGTTCATCAAGGCTACACACAACGTCTACAATTAGTCGATATTCTTAGCTACTACTAAAAAGTTGAATAATGAATATACGAGTACACTAACAAATAAGTACTTCAGATTAATATACCTGAAAAATTCACCAGTATAAATTCACAATACAAAAACTCAATCATCACTCATCACAAAACTTATTACATCTCGTACACCATAACACAAACAACAACCCATCTATATACGCACTGAAGATGTCCCGCACTCATCGCCAAAACAACTAACCACGCCCCATAAAAGTTCCCTTCTTTACTGCATAAATTGAATTATCTCAATAGATGCCCAATAGATGGTATAGGGATTCGGTTTTATCGATAGAAAAAGGAAATTCATCCTGACCTGAATGAAATTAATTTAAAAATTTTTGGGCAATGTGACAATTCAGCTTTCTGTATGACCTCCATGATATTATCCATCAAATTTTTCTTAAACCTCTTCGATAAAATAATTTCGACAGATATCACTAAGAGGATAATTTCAACTTTGCTTAGATTCCATTTTTCATCTCAATTGCGAATTCCTCGTATTTCCTTATTTTTTTCTAACTCAGTTGAATAAATGTTATGAGTCAGAAAGAATGGTGCCATTTTTTCCTATTTCTTCTTTCCATCTTCTTTCGTATTCATCTGTTCATATTGAAGATTCGTATTACCCAAGTTAGCGGTGTATATCTCATCAGCTTTCGCAACTATTAACATAATTTCCTCATTAGAGAGCATGCACGTGGTCCTTAGATTCTTTTCTTGATTACTTCATAATTTATGGATATGCAACAGACCACGTCCACCCTCTTTTCGGGGCAAGTACAGCGTAATGGTAGGAGAGTTCGGGTGCAGGTATCTGAACTTAGTCAACAATCTCCTAGTCAATCTGTCTAAATCATTTAGATCCGTATCTGACCATTTTACTTTGCCAAAGGAGTACGTAAGGACAGGTATGGCCCAGGTATTGATGGTTGGGATGATGTTTGCCCCAGACAATTTAGTATTGAGTGCCTTAGTTAGACGCCTCTTATACTTGTACGTAAATATATTCTTGAGATGAGCATGATCAATTTTGCTATTCTGTTGTATTCCAAGGTACTGATATAGTGCTTTTGGTTTTAGTTCCACTATTCCTTCAATAGGTTCGCCAGTTAGTTCCATTTTGCCTCTTTGTATACTCACAGTGGCTCACTTATCGAGGTCAAAACTCATTCTTATGTCTTCACTGAATGTTTTCACAACGTTCATGAAGAGTAATAGATTCAATCTTGCTTGCTTTTTTTCCGAATTGATTTTACATCCAACATTTTTTCTTTAAGTAATGTGAGAGGAGGTATAAAACCAAAATTAACCATATTGGTGAGAAAGACTCACCTTGGAAAATACTACGCTTGATGTTTATGGAGCTAATGTCAACGTTGCTCACTTGAAAAATTGTCCTCCATGTTGCCATAATTGCTTGTAGCAGATTCCTGATTCTCGGACAGATTTTGTAGATTTCCAGTATCTTGGTCAACCAGTCATGTGGCACAGAATCAAATGCCTTTGAATAGTATATGTAGAATGTGTGTAAGTGTCTCTTTCTGGATTGTGCCTGCTTTAAGACAACGGCGTCTATTGTTAATTGATGTTTGCACCCCATAGCTCCTCTGATGCAAATCTTTTGTTCAACTGCTATCAATCCATTGACTTCACAATGATGGTAGACTTTATTGTTTATCATAGCAGTGAATACCTTGTGAAATACAGATGAACATGTGATGGGTCTGTAGTTAGCGGGTTCAGAAGTCTCCTTTCTTATACGGGAGGTAGGTATCTCCCTTCTGTAAGATGTAGAGGGACATTTTTGGGTCATCCAGGGCTGCGGTTTACGGCAAGTTTCTAAGATAACAGATTCATTGATCTTGGGAATAAATTTTTGGGATGCAGATTTAGTTTTTCAAATTTTTTTTGCAAGTTCTTATTTATGAGGCCATTTGCTGTAAGAACAATTGGTAGAATTTCTACAGTTTCGAGTTTATATATGTTTTATATTCTATTAAAAGTGGGATGTATTTTGAAATCTTATCCATTTCTGCTTTGTCAATGTTATGATCTGCTGGATGGTTGACATCATTGATGAATGCTTTTCGCTCCCTGACATTATGTAGTATAATATCTGGTCTATTACCTGGGACTGTTTTATATGTGTATTGGTAGGTCATACAATAGTTTAAAATCTTTGTTTCCTATTGTAGGTCTTGCTTGGTATTTATAATAGGGAGTGATCATTTCAGCTTCTTCTGTTAAAAGTCCGAATCTTGTTGCAATAGATTGGTGTATAATGTTAGCAGTCAGGTTATGTCGGTGCAGATACTGTGTTGGCTAAATTTGTACATCCAGTTGTAATGTGATCTATTGTTTCTGATGACTGGTGACAGATTCTACATTTCTCGTTAACATCTTGCTCTTCAGTTGTTGTTGCGATGACTTGATCCTGGATTGCTTGCATAAATGTCTCCGCCTCTCCAAATAGAGCTCAATCTCTGAGTCATTGCACTGAGGCATCGTGATCAGCATTTTCAAGAGTAAGGGGAAATCTGCCATGGAGGGCTTGGTCCTCCACGCCTTCAAACTGTCCCTGAATGTGGCGACAGTAGGATAGTTTTCACTGTTACTGAGGTTCATTGGAGTGTAACCTTTGTCACTCGATACTACTGCTTTGTGTAGTGGAGACATTTCAGATTTCAAAGTACTTCTTGACTCCTGTTACTTGACGATTACACAACACTTTCAGGTCCAACAAACCACGACCACCTGTTTTCCTAGGAATGTAAAGGCGTTCAACTGCGACTTTAGGGTGGTGCATTCTGTATTTTGTAAGAGTTGTACGTACCATCCTGTTCAAATTTTTAAGATGTTTGTGACCAATTAACTATCCCAAATGAATGTGTCACAACTGGAATGCACCAAGAACTAATTGCTTTAATTTTGTTTTTTGAAATTAATTCTGTCTCCAGAATTTTATCGAGGCGTTTCCTAAATAAGAATTACAGTTGTTGTTTACTGTGCTTGTTGTTTATTAGTAGACTTTGGTTGAAACCCAGATATTTATAACAGTTATGAGAATTCAATGTTTCTATTTCACAGGAGTTATCTCGTACTTTTAATGGGACTGACAATTCTTCAGTTTTACCTCTTTTAACATTCAACATAGCACATTTGTCGGATCCAAAATTCATTTGCATATCTTCACTAAATTTTCAGTGATCTCCAGAAATCTACTTAGTTCACCTTTATCTTTAGCAAATAATTTTAAGTCATCCTTATAAAACAAGTGACTAATGGTATGAATCCTTTTGTTTCCATCGAGAAGTTTCAATCCCTAATCTTCGACAGAGGGTTAAGTGCGAGGCAAAACCAAATTGGACTGAATGTAACGCCCTGGAAAATGCCACGTCGAATGGGTATTTGGTTTGATCTTGTTGTTTTATTGCCATTCTTCAATTCTAATTGTGTTCACCAACCGTTCATAAGAGTTTTAAGTAAACTGATTACTTTAGGGTGAATTTTTTATTTGGCCAAAATTTCAAAAACCAAGAATGTGGGACGGAATCGTACGCTTTTTGATAGTCGATCCAACTAACAGCTAAATTTCATTCGTATTTCCTAGCTTGGCTCGCTACCACCGCATCAATTAGCAGTTGTTGTTTGCATCCCTGAGCACCTTTTCTACACCCTCTTAGTATTTTTTCAGTCTCTGTATGTTGGGTTACTTTCCGCGCGATTATAGATGAAAGGATTTTGTACATTGCATTAAGATAGGAATAGCTCTATAATTTTTTGGGTTACATGTTTCAGGATTTTTAGGTTTCAGATAGGTGATTGCTTGGCACATGAATCTCGGTATTTGGTTTGGATTGTCAATAACTTTGTTGATAGTGTTCACTAAAATAGTATGCAATGTTGTTAGGTATTTCCACCAAAAATTGTGTATTCCGTCTGGCCCTGCTGATTTCGTTATGCATTTTTCTGAGAACTTCCTTTACATTCTCTAAAAAAGCAGTGGGTTCTCCAATTTCTTCACTGGGTCTAGATAATTCATTTTCCAACTAAGGGGCCTTGGTGTTGTGCTGTGCAGGATGAGACCACTTGGTGCTTCAGAATTCTTCAACTAACTTCTTTGTCGGTGGTTCATTTTTAGTTGAATCTGTAGATAGATTCTGATGAAACTGTTTCTGAATCAGAGTGTATTTTCTATTTCCCACTTACCTTTTGTTTGAGATATTTTAACGACGCAGTCGTTTTTCTAGAACGGCAATTTTTTTGTTTTAAATTGTTGATAAACACGTCTAATCTGCTCTCAAAATCTCCATCTTCTGACCTTTAAAATTCTGTTTTTAAGGCACTGTTTACACTGGTCGCCCTTATCTTCCCAGACTATCACTTTAGATAAATCACTTCTAAATTGCTTGATTTTGTTTTCCATTCTCCATTTCCATTTAGGTATTTTGGTTTCAGTACAATATTCACTATTTGGTTTGTAATAAACATTTTGTGCCAAAAGGATGGTAAGTGCGGCACAGTACGCATGCAGCTGTAGATCGTCGAGTGTATCAAAGGTTTTTTCTTTCAAAATTTTGTTTATTGTGTTTAGGAGTTGAAATGTGTTTCTATTAGGGTGTATTTTTGGGAGGGGTTGTCTAGAATTTGGATCAGTTCCAGCAAATAAAGTCAAGTTTCTCTCCAAATCGGACTTGATCAAAGATTCTTCATTCATGGGTTTGTCTCCTGACTGTTCTCCAGTTTGTTTTTGTAGTAGGACTTCACTTGCTTCTGGATCAGGTAATGCCGATTCGACTAGTGTGCGTACATTGTGGATTCTGAAAGTGATTTAGATTGATTTCATCTCTAATCAAGTTCTGTACTGCAATACTTATAACTGGTTTGTTGACTAGATATCTTAGTCTATCACATGTTTTGTTCGGAAAATCTACTTAAGTCTGGTCTTAATTTAACAAATTCATTGTATGTCTTTCTTATGTAGTCTGTTTTGCTAGTTTCGCACTTTGTTGCTATTTGGTATGCCCGTAGAATATCACAATTGTTCTTATGTTGCCATTTATATCGGGTCAGTAGAGATGTCTTATTAGGGTCTCTTTTCTTTAAAGGCTGAGGCTAACTGATGGTAACGTGGCATCTGTGTTCCGATGTTTGGAACGAGTTATTCCAGTAGTCAGCTCGGGAACGAGTTATTCCAGTAACCGTAGGAGTCGCTGGTCTCTCCGGAACTCCCACACTGGTGGTCCATTCACTTGTCACACTCAGCACCAGTCCAAGTGTGCCCTGGCGATCTCCAGGCAGCGGCATCATTTCCGAGACCTTACGACTCTTACTTTTTGTCTCCATTAGAGATGAGTGTGCTTTTTATACGTACAGCCAGGTAATAAGGGTAAGGTATTGGAGATGGGTGTGGACGGGAAGATTTTGAGGGTTGACGGTAGACTCCGAGCTACTCAATCCACACTTTGTCTACCGCTGGAAAGGATGAGGCTATGAGAGTAAAAGAAGGGAGGGATACGTTTGTGCAGGGTAGGACAGCGGTCAGCTGCTCCGATTAGTCGCCTCTTACAAATCCCGTGTTGCTATTCTCCAGGTGGTCCCGACATCACATGGGATTTATTATTATTGTTGTTATTATTAATATTATTTATTTTTATCTTAGCTAATGCTGGCATCTTTCTTCCAACCTAAAATAAACAACATTCTCAGGGTTGGATATAATCCATATAGCAGCTACAATAATTTTCTCAGTATTATTATTATAACCGTTTTCTGTGCAGTGGTTCATTTTCCTATGTGTCTATCAAATTTAAAAGTATGTTTCGACTTACTGGTATGTTTCCTTAAAGCACAGCCAGGATCCTTTTTTGGCACAATCCGCACGGTGCTGAGTCATTCGTTTTGTCAGTTTTTGCCCAGAGTGTCCTATATATGTCACATTCACGCAACATGTAGAAAGGACTCTTAACGTGAAAAAGGGATTAATAACAATCCAATTTACCAGGCACATCATATATTCTATTTATTAGATATCCAGACGTTTTTATGATGGATTAACGTGAAAAAATTTGATTCCAAAATCACGTCAAATAATTTAAAACGCTGGTGGCATTAGGACGTACCTAACAACAATTTCTTACCTTCAAGTGATTAAAATGAAAGAAACTTCGCAGTATTAACATGAAAATAAATGTAAAAATTACAAAAAACTCAACACTATAAAATACAAAACAAATTGACGAAGCTTTTATCCGAAAAACATTGAGAGAGATTTATTCTAGCTGATTTTGGACACGCATTTTAGATATACAACTCTATCGTTTAGTCACTCACAGACCTTGATAAAGTGTGATGGAATCGATAATTTTGCAAAAATTAATTCTAATGAATCAGTAATAGAATCAATATATAGTAAAATTATATAATATATATTTTTAACCCAATAAAACCTAGGAAATGTATATCAAGAATAAACATTGTTGGGAGTACATATCATTTTCTTATCTCAGTAACGAGACGTAGAAGCGTGATACAGTTTTTGTTTTACTGGTCTATTGTAGACGACAAAAATTAGCCGTCTAGTTTCGTGACATTAATGTTTACTTTTTTAGCATCTTCAACTGGGGCTTACCTTAAAGGAAATGAAAGTGCAATGAATGACTCATCTCTTCCCTCTCCTCACCCGAGATAATTCGGAAGGGTCGGTTTTATCCTTCTACCTGACCAGTGGGGTTTCCTCATTGCGAGATTTTTGGGTTGTGGAATTCTTGCGTTACACCATCTGTTAAGGAGTCTTTTCTTAAGTTTTTGTCTGTAGTTTTTTTCTCTTTCATTTTTTGCAGAGTGACCTTTTTCTCTACACCGACGGTTGTTTATGGGCTTCGGCATTTTTTTACCGGTGAATACGCTAAAATGATACTCACCATTGGTTCGCGCTTTCCGATCACTTTCCTACCACCAGCTTCAGGATTATTTATCCAGCGTTTCTAAGAATTATCTCTGAAATAAATATTATTTTGAAACATATTTTATTTTACTTTTAAATTAATTAAAATATAAGACGAAATTGAGTTGACTCTGCAACAACTAACCCCACCAAAACTGTAACATCTTGCTTCAAGTTACTCTAATTCATACCTTGATACGTGTGAATGGAATAATTGCGTAGAACATTTAAATATGACATCAGTTACCTAAAAACCAGACTTTCGCATGACATTGAAGTTACACATAACTCCTGAGGTTCCCGCACAAATCACAAAATACAATGTAATATAAAAATAATACATAAACGCACTATTAGCGTTATCACAATTATTTGCTTTGCAAGTGACTGCAAACACACTAGTACTCGGCAGGGAATTCACACAAATGAGTACTACCTCATTTAGTAAGAATACTAAATGAGAATTCTGGCGGTTAATTTTAAATATGAATGTAACAACTTATCCCGTGTAACAAATGACCTCGGTCTCCCCTATTTGTGTCCCCTCCTGAGGTGATTTCCGAGACGCAAGTGAAGAGATATGGTTTAATTCTTTCATGTCGTGTTTCTTCGCTATGGTGTTTCTACGCGTTCCCGTTTCTTCGTGTAAGCATAGAAAAATGTTATGGATATCCATACCAATGATAATATTATTTAATTGTTCAAAATAATAAAATGGCAGATAATAAAATGAAATGCACTGCTATTTTTTTAAGCACACACACATACAAAATTAATGGCATTATAATATTATGATTACACATGATACTTGTATAACTAATTAAAATTAAACGTAGAAATCTATAAAAATCTTAAACAGTACGTAAATCATAACCATCAACACTAGAATAAATAACTAATAAAAGCACATAACATAAAAGTAAAATATTCATACAGTTTTAAATTAGTTCCCGCAGTTCTGAATGCAAATCTGCTGAATTTTATTTTAACATAATAATTTTTAAAAATATGTAATACATACATTCTTTAAATTTAAGGACAATTTTTATTTGAAATATCATGAAATGTAAGTAAGGTCGTTCAAGTATTTAATATTTCAAGATCACAGAATACACAAAGAAAGTAATCTAAATCCCGAAACGGGAATTTTGTACCAAAGTGAATCTAACCAACACTGCGTTTCACAGGTTTCCTTACAACGCGTATGGAAACGAAACTGATTTTTGTCTTTTGGGTTGATGCGGATCGGCATTAATGAATATTGAGAGATTCGAATAAAAAAGAAACTATATACAAAGATTCGTTCCTATGGGGGATAGAAACTACTCTGCATTACCAGTAACGTTCCAATGAGATTGGAAACGAGACTGCGTTCTGAGTTTCCTTACTATGCCAAATGAAATCGATACTGCGTTGCTTTTCTGTGCAATGTACTGCGTTGAGAGTTTCGTTTCAATACGGATTGAGACTAAACAAGAATAAGAACACCGTTCCCATTCACACTTAATTACTCACAAAGGTATATAATTAATAGTATGCCCTTATAATTATTTTCAGAAGGAAAGAGGACGATAACCCGTGCGCGTTGCGAAAGTGGAACCCTGGCGCCAGCCCTCTGCGTTCTGGAATATTGATCTCTTTTTTTTTTTTACAAATGCACTGCTTACGTCTACATATATTGAATCAAATTTATATTGAACTATACGCATTGAAACAAGTTTTGTCACAAACCAAATTTTGCTTCGCAGTGTAGAAATATAAATTTGGTACTGGTTGTGACAATAAATTTTCGAAAGAAACAGGGAGATTTTCAACGAATAAAATTTGTAATATTGTCACACATTAACGTACTTTTGTTGTATGGTGCACTTCTATAATTTTTTTCCTAAATTCTTGCTACGAACTTGTTCTAGTGATATGAAACTTAACTCAACTCATACATTTTTCAAATGTTTTTCTGGCAATGCTATTTATACAATCTCTGAAAAAGTATTCAAAGTTAGAGGAAAAAACCTCTTTTCCAAAACTTTTATTCTGATGTTTTAATTTCCACTAAAACTTCATCATGCATTTCCCACAAATTTATTTATTTATTTACTTATTTATATTTAATACCGTCAATCGCCCTATATACAAAGTTCGATTCACGTTTGTATTATTTATTTATCAGTCTCATGCAATAACAAGTATAGCTCATTCAGAAAATTACTTTTTTGCTTGATTTATGAAGGTGCTTTTAGGAGTCGATATAACATCTAGATCGGAGTCATTTAACTATCTGCACATACGCCACATAGATGCGATATAACTCAAATTTCATATCAATTCTGGTAGATAAAATAACTTGTTTCTATTTCTCAGATTTCTCGGTTTAACATGCGCAGGTATTAGTGACAACAGCTCCGGACAAAATAATTTATTGTTCTCAAACATATAGAAATATCTTAAATTGCGGTGAACCTCACCGCCAGGTAGCGGATTAATTATGTTATTAATATATTACATAATTAATATATTACCGCAATTTAAGAGATTTCTGTATGTTTGTGAACCAGAATTGGATAATATTGACCCAACTCGAGTACTTCCTAAGAAAGTCGCCTCGTATGAGGAGTGTAGTCTCTCTGAGACCACCTCAGAGGTATGTGTGTCTCGCAAGAATGTTAATGGTGGACTGTGCCGGGAGGCGAACAGGGTGACGCTGAAAATATGCTGAACCGTATTCTAAATCCTGGTCACCTACAAAATGACTCCTTTGTTGTAATTATACGCACTTTAAAAAAATAAAAGTTAACTTATGTTCATCTAAACTATCTCCTTGCCAAATTTCATCAAGATCGATTCAGCGATGTAGTCGTGATCAGGTAGCAATTAGACATACTTTCGCGTTACGCATATATATGTGTTACAATTAGTATGGATTACAAGTAGTTTCGATATAATTTAAAGATTTAATGACCGAATTTATTAAATGACTGTTCTTTCGTATTCTAATAAGTATAAATTATTTGATAACACGATATTTTCACAAATAGCTAACTACTTTTATTCGTATTTTGGCGGGGGATGCCATTGTTTTGCCTTAGGATGCAAATATTCAAATCCACTGCCCAAAATGATTAATCTTTAGGAATCTGTATCAGGAGGGATGGGATAGTCCTTGGCTTCATAGAAAGTATATGTAAAGAATAAATACATATCCTCTAAGAGTATACATAATGTATTAGGTGAGAATAAAGACAACTCACAAATAATAATAATTTTCTTCAATGTTTTTTTTTTCATTTTACTTCATGCTAAAGTACTTTATTTTAGAAAATGATATTTCCACGTGTTGATATCCATCTTTTAAATAGGAAGTTAGCCATTGATTTGCAAGTCAACGAATGCCACAATATTGCAATTTTGAAAGGCAATTTCGTGGTCGATGACATCGAATGCTTTGGATAAATCAAGAAATACACCCTGAGGATTTTCTCCATGGTCAAGAGAAGTGGAAACACCGTTTAAGAAAGAAAATGTGTCTCTAGTAGTGGAAAAGGATTTCTGAAAACCGTGTTGATCGTCAAAGAGAATGTTATTTTTCGCTAAAATATCTAGAAGACTATTATGGAACAATTTTTGGGGGTCTTTGAGAAAGTATGTTGAGTTCATAATTTTCATCATTGAGTTTATTTCCTTTCTGGTGTAAAGGTTTCACTTTAGCTCTCTTAAGTATGTTAGGAAACAACCCTTCTGTTAAAAAGCTATTAAAAATATTTATGAGTGTATTTAATATAACGGGGTACTAAAATTTAACAAAAAATTCTGTTATATCATCTAGGCCTGTTGACATTTTGTTTTTTAATGAACTGATGATTTTCATGATTTCACTGGTATTTATTTCGGAAGTGAACATAGAAAGGGCCGCGAGGGTGGATATATTTGGAGAACTTTGGTTTTGAGATATGGAATTCGTTATTTTACCTACTTCTGAGAAACAAAAACTAAACAAATTTGCGATGTCCTGGTGATTTAATACGATTTTTCCATCGCTTAGTAGGGAAATGTTTTCTTCTTGATTTTCAGACGGTGTCGTGCAATTTTTAACAATATTCCACATGATTTTTGTTCCGTAGTTCGATTTTAGTGACAGCCAGTCATTTTTCATAACTTAAGCTGCATAGACTACTTTTCGTTTAGTAACTCGGGTGAAACGGAAATAATCATGAAATTTGGGTGGTTGGTTATAGAGTTTTGAAAGGTAGTATAAAAGGCGTTTGTTTTTTGGAAGAAATTCTTATACATTGGGTGATCCATCTATTGTATTTTATTGTGTTAATTATCTTGCGTTTTCTGGGAAAGCTAAAGTTGTAATGTTCTAGGAATTTTGAAAGAAATACATTTAATTTGTTGTCGGTGTTTCCAAAACTTTTCCAAACACACATTATTCTCTCCAACTACATTCCTGCCTCTCACCAAATCTCACAACCTCTGCACCTCATCCCGGAGACTCACACAATCAATTAATTCATTATTCTTCGTATTTAGTCGCACTACGGCTAGGTTCCTTCATCCCAACACTTATCAATTTGTTTCACATTAGTCTTCATATGTCGATGAGAAACCCCTGCAAAAATTTCATTTAATTCCACCCGAATTCCATAATTATTTTCGTAAATATAAGACTATTCTCCGAAAAGTAGTCTATGCAGCTAAAGTTATGGAAAACGACAGGCATATACTAAAATCGAACAACCGGATGAAAGCCATGTGGAATATTGTTAACAATTACACGTCAACTTCTGAAAATCGCGAAGAAAATGTTTCTTTACTAAACGATGGCAAGATCGTGTCAAATCCTCAGGACATCGCAAGTTTGTTTAATTCTCACTTCTCAGAAGTTGGTAAAATAACGAACTCAATATATCCAAATCAATGTCCTCCAATTATTACCACCCACATACCCAATTCTATGTTCACTTCCGAAACTAACGCCAGTGAAGTCATGGGAATCATCAGCTCCTTAAAAAACAAATTTTCACGAGGCATAGATGATATACCTGAGTTTATTGTTAAATCTTCGTCCCACGCTATATTAAATCCACTCGTAAATATTTTTAATAGTTCTTTATCGGAAGGGGTGTTTCCCAATATATTTAAGAGAGCTAAAGTGAAACCTTTACACAAGAAAGGAAACAAACTTAATATTGGAAATTACCGACCAATATCTCTACTACCCACTTTCTCAAAAATCCTAGAAAAATTGTTCTATAAGCGTCTTCTAGATTTTTTATCAAAATATAACATTCTCTCTGACGATCAACACGGTTTTAGGAAATCCTTTTCCACTACAAGCGCCATATTTTCCTTCTTAAACGATGTTACCACATCTCTAGACAGTGGAGAAAATCCTCAGGGTGTTTTTCTTGACTTATCCAAAGCATTCGATGTCATCGATCACGGAATTCTCCTTACCAAATTGCATTCTTTAGGCATTCGTGGACTTCCACATCAATGGCTAACTTCTTATTTAAAAGATAGATATCAACAAGTAGAAATATCCTATACTAAAAATAAAATACTTGAGCGTTGTCTTTCAGAAACAAAGCCACTTACTTGCGGAGTACCCCAAGGATCAATTCTCGGCCCTATACTCTTTTTATTGTATGTGAACGACATGTCATCATCCACATCAGATTGCAAAATGGTTCTTTTTGCTGATGACACTAATTTACTATGTAAACACGCCAATGCTCAAAAAGTTTTGTCTAACCTTTCGACTTGGTTCCATGCAAATCGTCTCATTGTAAACACTGACAAAACAGTGTCTATGTCATTTCACAATAGTATCACAAAATCTTTACCCCAGGTTTCTCTTTCTTTAAACGGAACACAATTAAAAACTGTTACAAATACAAAATTCTTAGGTCTCCATATTCAAGACAACCTCAAATGGAATTGTCACATTGACAATCTTAATTCCCAATTAAGCAAATTGTGTTACGCATTCCGAATCTTAGTTAACGCAGTTAGTCCACGTATTTCCCGTTGCGTATATTTTGCAAACGTTTACTCCCATTTACGTTACGGCATTACCTTCTGGGGTAATTCCGGTCAGAGTATTCAAACTTTCAGAATTCAGAAGAGGATAGTTCGGATAATTTGTAAATCTCACCCCCGAAACTCTTGTAAACCTTTATTCAAGGAATTAAATATCTTAACACTTCCCTGCATTTATATTTATGAAACGGTCGTGTTTGTTAAGACCGAATTACTGAAGTGCCACCCTTGCTTTATACGAAACAGTCTCGTTCACGAACACTATACACGCAATAGTAGTAATATTCATCGCCCTAGAGTGTCAACCACTCTTTGCCAAAAGGGACCATACCATTCGGGAATCGTTCTATATAATTCCCTGCCCAAGAATATAAAAGATATTATGAAATTGAATATCTTCAAATCCGCGGTTAAAAACTACCTCCTGCACCAGTGCTTCTACACTGTAAAAGAATTTATTGATTTTAACAAAAGTTAAATTCGTCTTGTGCTTTATCACGCCATTGCTGTAGTACTTTTTAAACAACTTATAACAATTTCAAAAACTATTTTCTTGCATGATTGTGTTGTCTTATGGCTCATATTAATTTAGTTTTATGTGTACTCAACATTGGCACGTTTGTGTACATAAATTCTGTAGCCCCATCCTGGCCCGGGTTTTTCTCCGGTTTTCCTTCGGGTAGAGGCGGATTTATCATACAGGTTCTCTAGGCTTTGTCTAGGGGCGGGTCTATTGTAACAATAAATCGTGAATTTAGTGTTATTTCAATTTTTAAGCACTATACTCAGAATAATCTATAGTTCGATAATAACTTACATGTAATTTTTTGCTTAAAATTACAAACATATTGACATTCTATTAGTATTATAACTCGCAGCTAACTTTTTATCTTATCTAGGAATTTTTGCTGAATTTTTTGAATCCGCCTCTGCCTTAGGGCCCTTGATCGGAATTGATGGGATGGTCCCTTGCTTGCTTCCGGAGAGTAAATTAGTTTTTTTCTCTCCACGTGGTCATACGCAGTTTGTACTGTTTTTTGACAATAAAATTTATTATTTCTTATTTCTCCATCTTCTTATGCAACTTGGCCATGTCAACGTCTTTCTACTCAACCTGGTATCTCTCCCTCACACACTCATTTCTCTTTCCTTTCTGAACCTGTTACAGTCTTATCACCCGCAACAGATATCCCATCACTTACATTACCGCTATAAGATGGTGACATACGAAGCACTACCTTTTCAATCACAACAGGTTTCTTCCGTAATTTACACTCCTCCATTGAGTCTGTACTCTCAGGAGATTCGTCCCATTCCTCCACTCGATTCCTTCTTCACTTTCAAAGATTCCAGTATTAACCCTTTTAATTGATCAACTTATACCCTTGCCCTTCTTTGTGAAATGTTCCAAATTTTTAATCGTATTCTCTATCAACAACAGGCAAATTTGACCCAAAAGGTATCGACCTATCAATTGTCTTTCTCTTAATTTTTCAAATTTTGTTTCATTAATTATTATTTTAAAAACTGATTCACTTATTTCTTTACAGTCTTTTTCACTGAGTTTTTAACGGTTTTCAGTTTCCCTGTACCTAAAACCACGTGGGAGTTATTGTCGCTTTTCTAATAATACGCGTTTCATTTACACGTTATTGTCGCTCGTTAGTTAGGTGGTTATGGGTGTTAACTTTGCAGAACTCGTTAAATAAATAATTAAAAACTGACGACCTTTTATGGACGAATAATATTTACATTTTCCGTGAAGAGCTCACTTTGTTAGTAAACGATAATAGTTGTACAATTTGCAAAACTCGAATGGATGGAACCTATTATGCCCTTTCACCTATCTAAAAAGTTTCAACCAATTCTTTCCCAGTAATTCTGTTCTAGGAGGTTAAATGTATTTTGCACGTCTTTAGTTCATGAACCCACACATTTCAGTTTTCCTGAAACTTCTTACACATACTCAACTAAACTTCCTCTTTTTCCTTGTATGTACTTTTAGAACAAATATCACAAGTAAATCTTTCTTTCTAGTACTTTATGAAGAGCTCTTCTAAGCATGTCTAACACAGTTGTTACCAAAACAAATACCTTTTTTAAATGTATTTAAATCTAACTTTATTCAACACACTATCGTCCAAAAATCAATTATTATATCTTAATTTATTTAACCCCGTCTTCAACAATGTCATTCCGGGGTACACCTGGTTATGCATCTCTTGTTTTATTTTCTCTACCATTCTACTCTTATTGGGACCGCGCCCTACTACCAGTCACATCACCCACTTGTCTAAAACATGTCATGTAACACACCCATCTCCCGCACATACTGTTCTAATAACTCATAAACCTGTTTATACTTTAATTATACGGATTTCTTTCTTAAATTGATTATTCGTTTTTCGATACTTCCGCAGCTCACCCAAAAACCTTCCTCTCTTCAGTCCATACAATGAACAATCCCACACTGTGGTCTTCTGCCTCATTTCCTCGTCCACAAATACACTGTCCATTCTCTTCTTTTCCGATTCGGTATAAATACGTGTTGAAATTGCCGTATCTTATTATGAATACCAACAGATATGGGATTGGCATGAACCATAAACCTATGACGACTTCTAGTGCATCTGTGGAACTGTGCTATAGCAAATACTCATTTTCAATAAGTACAATCTTAGCACACTTATCTTCCTTTCAAAATGCACATATGGAACTCTGTGTCCCCAAACTGTACACCCGTAATGAAGAATTAGTTGTAATCCTCCTTTGCTTAACGTTATCAATTCTTTATGTGTTATGTTAAANAGTTGTAATCCTCCTTTGCTTAACGTTATCAATTCTTTATGTGTTATGTTAAACTTACTTTTAACATACCGTGATACACTTTTTTCACTTTTTTTGTGACATATTCTAAATGTTTCCAAACATAAAGTTTCTCATCTATGAGTATTCCCCAAGTATTTGAAATTTCGTTCAATCTTCAATTTTTCCCCACAGTTTCACGATTGCATTCTTCCTGTTATCTTTTGACAAGCCAAACCACGTACATCTGGACTTTTGTACTAAAATTTTTATTTTTTCGCAGCAAATGGAACACATCGTTAACGCTCTTTGACCTTTTCATTCTATTTCATTTCTTCTTTCTCCGTGCACCATAATAACCAAATCATCTGCATAGGCAATACATGAAATACCTTCACCATTTAAATACAACGTCAACGTCATTGATGTTCGTTCACTAAGGTTTCTGTAATTTATAAAATGCGTGATCATCAAAACGTTTTAAAATGTTGTGTAATTGTAGATTGTATGATAAAGTTTACGTAATTACAAACGGAATCATAAATTTAACTTCTTGGTGCATTAAAATAATTTATTTTGGTGTATTTAGATTTTCTGGTGCGTATACTATTACATCATTATTAACTTACAAACAAAGTACTCTATTGTTGCACTGCTCAAGTTTCGTCGCCGTAAATTGAACTATTCCAATATTTTACCATTCGTTTTCTTGATTCTTTTTGTAGTTATTCATTACACTCTAACATAATATTACCTTAGTTATTGTCGAATTAATTTATCTGCAGTTGTCGTCCTAAATTATTATTTCTGTCATTGTAGTTGTTGGTTTGTTTATTTACTTATTTGAACTCTGCCCTATTGTTGCACCCACGTTTTCGTTGTCATAATTTCACAGAATTATTACATCATTTTACAATTCGTTTTTCTTGATTCTTTCGTATCTACTTACATCTGAACATAATATAGAGTAGTTATTGTCGAATTAATTAATCTCCAGTTGTCGTCCTAAATAATTTAACATAATATACAGTAGTTGTTGTCGAATTAAATAACCTCCAGTGGTCGCCCTAAATAATTATTTCAATAATTTTTGTCGTTTTTTGTATATTTAATTTATTTAATATTTCATTAGTAACTTCCGTTGTAATAAATATATTATTATACTAATATCCTTCAATCAGTGTTAGTTGTCAGTTTTCGTGCATTCTCATTTGCTTTTGTCGTTAAGTTACTAACTAACTCACAACAATGGACACTATCGCATTTCTCAAATCATTCAAAGCTGATCTTCAGAATCCGTACAATGACTTGGGACATTATATTGGCACACGGATCAGACTCGCTGGAATACTTCAATAAGAACAAGATCGGCGGTTGGACTACAGTCAGGAATTCTCGCCGTCCTTCCAACTGCTATCACCCGTTTAGACCAATGACACACACACTACCTCAACTCTTCATTCAGAATAGGTTTAGTGTGTTAGATGACATGTCCTTATTTCCTCCCTCACCTACTCGTTTCATACCCTCCCGGCCAGTACACAAACCTGTTCACAAACCACGCACTGGTAAGCACAGCCGCCCAAAACCACGTAAAGTAGTGCTACCCAGAGATAAAGCCAACACTTCGACGCAGATATCAAACGTGCTCATATTAGCTGATTCGCACGGTCGTCAGATGTCCTCCGTTTTGCGTGGATTGCTTCCTAGTCAGTTCCCAGTCTCCGGTTTCTTTAAGCCAAACGCTCGTTTGGTTGAAGATATTCGAGAACCGGACAGCTACACTAAAAAACTGACCGAGCGGGACACAGCAATCATCATAGGTGGGCAGAAAGATATTAACATGGGTGGTCACTTCAACACGTCTGAACATCTACGAAAACTAAAAATGGCATCTCAGCACACAAACATAGTGCCTCTAGCCTGCCTCCACGCTTCAACATTCCAAAAATTAACCACGAAATTAACTTGCAAACATCACCTGGCAGATACAAAAATAATATTTTTTTATTTGTAAACACACCTGACTGCCAAGCAAATTACCCAGCACGGTTTACATCTGAGTCTGTCTTGGAAACATCACTTCGGTTGTCATCTAGCTTCACATCTGACCTCACATCATCCGCCTGCCCCTTTACTCACTCCTACACTCCTCCTGCACCTACCTCATCTCCTCCTCCATCTCCCTCTTCTTCTACCTCATCTCCTCCTTCTCCTATCTCCACACCCATTTCTTCACTCCAAACAAATTGACAGGCATAGAAATTCTGGTACACGAAAATCCATTCGATTTGCTATGCCTCACAGAACATTGGTTTTCAACTAACATCATCAACGATACTGCTATTTCTAATTATTATTTAGCATGTTCTTACTGTCGGTAAATTTTTAAAGGAAAAAATATCCACTGAGGTATTTTTATCTACGTTCGTAATGATATTTTATCTTCTCCACTGCTAGGCTACGAGAACTTCTGTGTAGATGATGTGTTCAAATTTTCTGCAGTTAATCTGACCGACACCGGTATTGTTGTTTTACCTCCTCAATCAAATCTCGACTTATTTTTTCAGAACTTTNCGGAACTTCGAAAATGTTTTAGAACATATCACACATTAATCTACTAAATCTATCGTTATATGTGGCGATTTCAACATCGATTTCCTGAGTACATCCGACTCTGCACATTCACCAGTTGATCTATTCAAGAATCTTGTCGACTCCTTCAACCTTATTACTACGATAAACGACCCCACTCGCCTCTCCGGCTCATCTCAAACATTGCTAGATCAAATTATAGTCAACAATGGAATCTCGTATCTCTCTGAAGTGTTTATCGCCGGATACAGTGATCACCTTGCTCAAGTATTGACAATTAATAATAAACTAAAACCACTTAAAATCCTTTACAAGTTTACAAGAGAGTTTAATGACACAAATAAATCCACATTTCAAATTATTTGCGTGAAGAAACATGGAAAGATGTTTACAATTGCCAAAACACCGACAACAAATTTAATGTATTTATCTCAATATTCCTAAAACGTTAAAACTCTAGCTTTCCCATAAAACGCAAGTTAATTAACACAAAGAAATACAATGGATGGATAACCCAAAGGATAAGGATTTCTTCAAAAAAGAAACGCCATTTATATTATCTTTCAAAACGCTATAACCAACCACCCGAATTCCATAATTATTTTCGTAAATATAAGACTATTCTTCGAAAAGTAGTCTATGCAGCTAAAGTTGTGGAAAACGACAGGCATATACTAAAATCAAACAACCGGATGAAAGCCATGTGGAATATTGTTAAAAATTACACATCAACTTCTGAAAATCGCGAAGAAAATGTTTCTCTTCTAGACCATAGCAAAATCGTATCAAATCCTCAGGACATCTCAAATTTGTTTAATTCTTACTTCTCAAAAGTAGGTAATATAACGAACTCAATATATCCAAATCAATGTCCTCCAATTATATCCACCCATGTACCCAATTTAATGTTCACTTCCGAAACTAACGCCAGTGAAGTCATGGGAATCATCAGCTCATTAAAAAACAAATTTTTAACAGACCCGGGTTTATTGTTAAATTTATGTCCCACGCTATATTAAATACACTCATAAATATTTTTAATAGTTCTTTATCGGAANTTAAGAGAGTAAAGTGAAACCATTACACAAGAAAGGAAAAAAAACTTAATATTGGAAATTACCGACCAATATCTCTACTACCCACTTTCTCAAAAAATCTAGAAAAATTGTTCTATAAGCGTCTTCTGAATTTTTTATCAAAAAATAACATTCTCTCTGACGATCAACACGGTTTTAGGAAATCCTTCTCCACTACAAGCGCCATATTTTCCTTCTCAACGATGTTACCACTTCTCTTGACCGTGGAGAAAATACTCAGGGTATTTTTCTTGACTTATCCAAAGCACTGGATGTCATCGATCACGGAATTCTCCTTTCCAAATTGCATTCTGTAGGCATTCGTGGATTTCCACATCAATGCCTAACTTCTTATTAAAAGAAAGATATCAACAGGTCGAAATCTCATATACTAAAAATAAAATACTTCAGCGCTGTCTTACAGAGAAAAGCCACTTACTTGCTGAGTATCCCAATGTTTCATTCTCGGCTCTATACTCTTTTTATTGTTATGTGAACGACATGTCGTCTTCCACATCAGATTTCAAAATGGTTCTTTTTGCTGATGACACTAATTTACTATGTAAACACGCCAATGCTCAAAAAGTTTTGTCTAACCTTTCGACTTGGTTCCATGCAAATCGTCTCATTGTAAACACTGACAAAACAGTGTCTATGTCATTTCACAATAGTATCACAAAATCTTTACCCCAGGTTTCTCTTTCTTTAAACGGAACACAATTAAAAACTGTTACAAATACAAAATTCTTAGGTCTCCATATTCAAGACAACCTCAAATGGAATTGTCACATTGACAATCTTAATTCCCAATTAAGCAAATTGTGTTACGCATTCCGAATCTTAGTTAACGCAGTTAGTCCACGTATTTCCCGTTGCGTATATTTTGCAAACGTTTACTCCCATTTACGTTACGGCATTACCTTCTGGGGTAATTCCGGTCAGAGTATTCAAACTTTCAGAATTCAGAAGAGGATAGTTCGGATAATTTGTAAATCTCACCCCCGAAACTCTTGTAAACCTTTATTCAAGGAATTAAATATATTAACACTTCCCTGCATTTATATATATGAAACGGTCGTGTTTGTTAAGACCGAATTACTGAAGTGCCATTCTTGCTTCATACGAAACGGTCTCGTTTACGAACACAATACTCGCAATAGTAATAATATTCATCGACCTATTGCCAAAAAGGACCATATCACTCGGGAATCGTTCTATATAATTCCCTGCCCAAGAATATAAAAGATATTATGAAATTGAATCTCTTCAAATCCGCGGTTGAAAACTACCTTCTGCTCCAGTGCTTCTACAATGTAAAAAATTTATTGATTTTAATAAAAGTTAAATCCGTCTTGTAATTTATCACGCCATTGTTGTAGTACTTTTTAAATAACTTATAACAATTTCAAAAACTATTTTCTTGCATGATTGTGTTGCCGTATGGCTCATATTAATTTAGTGTTATGTGTTTTCAACTTTGGCACAATTGTGTACATTGATTCTGTAGCCCCATTGTGACCCGGGTTTTTCTCCGGTTTTCCTTCGGGTAGAAGCGGATTTCTTATACAGGTTCTCTAGGCTTTGTCAAGGTGCGTGTTTATTGTAATAATAAATCGTGAATTTAGTGTTATTTCAATTCTTATGATTTTTAAACACTATACTCAGACTAATCTGTAGTTCGATAATAATTTGTACATGTAAAATAATTTTTTTGCGTAAAATTACAAACATATTGACATTCTATTAGTATTATAACTCGCAGCTAACATTTTATCTTATCTAGAAATTTTTGCTGAAATTTTTCAATCCTCCTCTGGCTTAGGTCCCTTGATCGGTTCTTGCTTGCTTCCGGAGATTAAATTAGTTTATTGTCCTCCACGTGGTCGTACGCAGTTTGTACTGTTTTTTTGACAATACATAAATACAATTTTGACAATAAATATGTACGAGTGTCAGATTTGAGAAATCAAAGTAAGAACGGAAAGTTTGTCTAAAAGGGACATTGTAAATCCCAACGCTCCGCAATGAAGTTTGTAGAAAGAAGGAGAATATTTCAGCCGTTTGCACTCAGTTGTCAGTCAGTGTCATCAAGGAAGCACACATCATATAGGGGTAAGCAATTCGCAAACGTTGTCACTGCTAAGCGGAAGCAAGCAAGCAAGTGAACGAGCTACGGATTTTGCGGTATTAAATGAACTCATACAACAGCACCAAATGCTATTTCGCAGTACCAAATTGGCCGAACGGTCCGATTTACACAATCTATAGTGTGTAGTATTGTAAAACGTTTCACTCTAACTGGAGGTTGATGTCCGGGAAAGGTTCTCGGTCGGAAGCTAACGTTCACGGATCGGAAAGTACGCTCATTTCGTCGGCATATTCGTAGAAATAGGCACTTGGCAGTCGGTACATAGTCACATGAGCAAGTCCAAGTTTTGGAAAAACTATTTGCGAAACATAAGCGTCGATATATACAAATATCCGCGTTCTACGAGCGAGATGTAAACCATTTCTCACTTCATCGAATAAACGTCGGTGTGTTGCGTGGGCCTGATCTCACCTCAGGTGGACTCCATCTCAGTAGAAAAATGTACTGTGAACAGATGAATCCATTTTTCAGGTTTCATATAGAAATAGTCTGGAAGATTATTAGGAAGAAGGATGAAGCAAACGATCAATCTTGTCACAAGTGCATGGTTCTGAAACTGAGCTCTGTGATGGTGTGGAGTGGCATGGTCGTGAATGGGGTTGGCAATTTTTCATTTTTATACTGGTACGGTAAAGGCTCCAGACTACATACGCGTTCTTGACGTGAATCTACGCCCATCAGTGCAGCGGTTGTTTGACAGAAAACTATATCTTTTCCAACAAGATAACGCAAGGACACATACGGCGAAGATAACCCAAACATTGCTGCATACGTGTCTCTGTTTTAGAGTGACCAGCAAGTCCGGATCTCTCTCCTATAGAGAATATTTGGATACTTTTAAGAGGAAGATGAACCAGCGTCGTTCTCACAATATACAACAATTACAAGATTATCTGCGGCAGGAATGGAGAAAATTCCTTAAGACAAATTGATCCGTTTAGTGTCGTCCATGCCTAAACGTCTTGCTGCGATTATCCGCCGTAAAGGTGACGTCACCTCTTGGTAATCGAACCGAAGAAACATTTTTGTCTTACGTTGTGCAACGGAATACACTTGCGTCGTTTATGATAACTATTTGTTTTGCTTCAAACTACCACAAATACTGTTACAATGTTGTATTCAAATTATCAAATGTTAATAAAACATATCTTTTTCATATACATTTCGTTGTGTTTCTCAATTTCCACGTTTCAAGCTATTTCCTACATGAACGAACTTCATTGACTTTGACGTTGTAATTCAGTAGATTGTCCAAAACACATTCCATAATATAGATCCACAGCTTCAACCCTGGGGACACCCTTCTTTAATCTGCGTATGAATTTTTCTTTTTCAATTTCAATGTATACATGGCGGTCCTCTAAATAAGCACTAATGATGTTATATAAATATGCAGGAACTACCTTACTTTTTAATGTTTCTTTTAATTAACTTTTTATTTTTTTCAGATATTTCTTCTATTTTTTCTGACTGAATATCTTGCATCTCATCCTTCTTGCTTTTCTATCTCTTTCCTATTGCTCTTTGTAGAAGACATTCACACTTACTTCTATATATTGTCATAATAAGATACTGCAACCCCCAGAGAAAGACGCGATAACACACCAGACGCCAACCATGATGCGTTGTTTATACTACACAGCAACCGACGATTCGATTGCCCAAACACTGTATATGCAAGGCACACATCGGACTAAGTCAGAAGAATTTGTAAACATTACATGTTCCATGGGCCAACTAAATACGTAAACATTATAGGTTCCATGGAACCAATGAAGGCGTATTGACCAAGTAATAATACAACGCTTCATAAGTGTTTATTTGGAAAGATCTGGAGAATATAGATAGATGAAGGCTTGTTTGGATATATGAAGGCGTGTTTCGATAGATGAAAGCCGCCCAACAATACTACCGAGGAGTAATCAGAAAGATACGACCAAACTTTCAGTATCAGTCTAGCTCCCGGGAAGGAAAGACCTCTATCCGACGCAAGCGCTTCGCTGGCTGACCAAGTGACGGGAAATCGCTGCACGCCAAACCGCTAACGCCCACTGCCGAGCCAACGCTGAACCGCTCACGCTGCTGTCGGGCCAATGTGCTGACGTCATCAGAAAGGATCGCTGGGACTCAGTCTCGATCCAACTATCGACGCCGTGTAGTGGCACGACTGGTAATACTACCAACCTACAAACAATTAGGAGTCGTGAGTTAAAGTTACAAACTGAACAATTCTCTCTTCAAGAATGCAGCTGACATCGATCATTACTTGCCCCCTTGCTGTCATTAAGCACACGAGTATTCTTTTCCAATATTTGTTATATGTCTAACCAGAAATAAACTTGTCCTGTTTTCCTTGAGTTATCTTGAATATTTATTTTGTGAAGGGGAACTTTATTACGAAGTCAATTTCAGTATTGAAATTTGTGAAGTAATTACACGGATCAACATAAATATAAATGGTGAACCCGACTTGTGATACGAATAACGCAATCTTCTGATTCAATGTAATCAGTTTTTTATGGTGACCCCCTCTTACTTCACGTAATTAATTTGTGTCATAATTCACTCACTGAATATGTTATCGGATTGTGCAACCCGAGTCGTGATTTCGCAAAAAAGTTTGCTCCATTGGAATATAACTCCTAGTATAAAATTTTTTTCGCGCTCACATGGTATATGTATTATAAGTTTTGTCTTTAATCAATGCTAATGTAATTCTTATTTTCAGTTTATTTTTAGTCTATTGTGTAACACTATTTGCGTTCCTATGTATTTTGTCACTTGTTATTTTCAATTCATATAAGTAAATTTACTACAATTTCACAATGTATAATGAAAACGTGCAGTCTCACTACTTTTTCGCCAGACCAGACCGCGATAATACCACTTCCAAGCTTTTGGCAGGACCGCCCGGAAAAGTGGTTCGCGTACGCGGAAATACAGTTCAACGCGCGAGGAATCAGCTCCCCGTTAGTCAAGCACATAACTATTATTCACAACTTAGACAGCTCCATAATCGATGACTTTGACACGGAATTACTGACACCCAACGACAGCAGGTCGTAAGAATGTCTAAAACAATTTTTGATTAATCGGTTCACCAACCCGCGAACTACAATTGACAATATCCTATCTGCCGAAGCAGTCGGTGATCGTACACCTTCACAATTCCTTTGACACCTCCAAAATCTCGCCGGAACCGAACTGCAAGGTAACTCGTTTTTGGCAGAAATATGGCTAAAAGCCTTACCAGCTAAAATTCGAGCTATCTTGGCACTGGGATATGCAAGAGACCTGTCAGAACAAACGGAACAGCTGCAGCATTCCCCGCTTCTAATACCGTGGAAGCTACTCATGTTACATCGGATATTCCTGTTAAAATTCTTGATACAACGAGCACTCATGACGCAGCAGTCACTACAGAAACCGTAGCAGCCTCTCATGTTAATACTCCTGTTCAAATTTCCGACGTAACGAGTATTTGTAACACGACAGCAACTGCAGATCCTGTAATGAAATATATTACACAAACCTTGGACAACTTAACCAAACAAGTGACCGAATTACAAACAACATTATCTCAACCTAATGTACAGCACGAACAACGTATATTCAGTCCACGATCCGAAACGCGATCGACACTTGTTGATACCACATCACATTTGATAGCCACGCAAAACGATGTTTAACTCCTTGCTGTTTTCAAAGTCAACACGCGACGGCTGCCTGCATCACTAGCAAAATTCGGAGAAACCAGCAATGTGTTCGTCCACGTGCGATGAAATCTAATCAAATGTGTTGGTATCACTATAAATTCGTCAAACAAGCTCGACATTGCAGCACTCCGTGTGCATTCCAAACAGGAAATTCACCTATTCTCACGGCCCATCACAAAAAGTCGCATGCCTTATGTCAACAAACACACGCTGCGGATCAAACACGAGTACCAACGTCATCTTCATAAAAAACAAGTGAAGTACTTAAGCCGCCTATACTACATTCTCCGAAACCAAATTTGAAAACATCGAAATCGATCTTAAAGAAACCAATCAACGAAACTGACAGAGTTACATGCGGGACTAGAAGCACATCCCATAAAACTAAAATTTTTCAAGGCTCCAACGAAAACAATATCGAAAGTATTTGATAAAGGACACGCAACCTTGGATCAAAGATCATCGACTTCGAAACAACACGAGACCACGCACTCGAAAAAGATTAAACGAAAAGCTGTACTTACCGCCGAACCACGTGAAGAGTACACAGCTCGAATTAACACAACACATTCCACTGATGTAATTTCCACAGGAATTGTCCAAACCAACGGGAAATCAGAACGAGAAAACAACACTAAATTCCTCATGATTCTTAAACGGAACAGGCTGAAAGATAAACCAATGTTTTTCTGCTTTAACAGCACGGTATAATTGCCTCTATTACTATGGAGCTCAACAACGCTGCAACGCGCGGCAGACACAGTGTCAACAATGCTACCACTCTCAAAAACGGAGAGCTACAACATTGTCGCTACAAGAATCTATCAATATTTATAAACAGAAATGCGCTAAACCATGAAATGAGAAATAATACAGTTTAACTGAATGACTATCACAATTGGAATGGTGAATTTTGAGTTACAACAAGCATAACAACCTCTGAAGATTAAACGTGTTATCCAGCTCCGTAACTCTCCAACGAGATATTTATTTTGTGAAAGGGAACTTTATTACGAAGCCAATTTCAGTATTGAAATTTGTGAAGTAATTCCCCGGAGTAACACTCTTCTTTTCTTTCCTTTCCTCCGTGGTCGCCTGTAATTGCCACGGATCTTTGTGGAGGTTCCCGTTTGGCCGCATATACATCTTCGGCATATGCGTTTACCGTTTCTTCTACGAGGATGTTGAAAAATTATCACTAGAAATAATATTTCGAATTTCCATTATCGTATGAATATAATCCTCAGAAATCTTGTTTTCGATATACTTTCCCCAGTCCTTATCACTAAATATACCATGTCTCTTTAACTTGCGTATCCTAATTGCATCACCTCTCCCCTCATCTTGCCACGCAAGTAGTACTTGTCAATCTCCAAATCAATCGGCACTACTACTAACAGCACTTGCATAACTTTAGATGATGTACTTCAGTACATACTGCTCCACGACAATAAACATCTCCTTTGTACACTACTCAATTTCTTGTCTGCATGGCTCCTTGTATACCTTGTATACCATGCTTGCAATCCATATAATATCCGTAGGGGAAAAGCCCCATAATATAGTCCTACTGTTTCGGACTTATCGTACCACAGCGTATTCCTACCCTTTGTAATCTACACATAACCTTCTTAATTTTCTGACTCACATATTCAGAGTGCGCAGTAAACGTTAGTTTTACATCAATCATTACTCGAGGATATTTTATTATCTTCTTTAATTTCAAGCGCTATTCTGGGAATTTTATGATTGACTCGTGTACTTTTTCTCCTCTTCGTTTTAATCCAAAAACAATTCCTTCCGTTTTTGTCCTTGATATTGTTAATTGTACTTTCATGCATTCTCTGCAAATTTCCTTAACAATCTCTCTCTCTCTCTCTCTCTCTTCAATTCTAGATCCCTTCTGCTATTTGATAGTATTAGCAGCACCATGTCCGCATACGCAAGGTATCTAGGTCTTCTTGATGGATCGCTTCTGTGATATTATTCATCAACATGGTGGAAGGATCAAGTGGCGTAAGGAACATGATTATTTGTGTATTCGCTTTAGCTACCTACAATGAAGTTTGAAATAACTTCAAATAATAAACATCTACAGAATAGACTGAGCTACCGTCTACAAACACTAAATACACGATGGACTGTACCAGCACTCATAAGATAAATAAATTCCAATGGAAACTTACATCTAAAAGTTTTAATCACATCAAAAAATTCTTCCTATTCTCCTGGAATATTCTATTTTTTGGACCATATTTGGAATATTTTCGAGATTTTGAAATCGCCCATAGAGACTGGACAAATTCATTTATTCCCCTAACCTCAATAACTTGTCCGCATATATCACAACCGCATATAAGTTATGCGAAGAAGACTACAACAAATAGACCAGTGTACAAATGTAATAAGACGAGTTTCACCACAATTAAATAGGAAAAGTGTACATAGAAGAAGACCTAATTTCACCGTGTAAAGTGATTGTTGTGCAGCCCCCACATCTTACATCGTGGGATTTAGCGACCTATAGGTCCGGCAATGTGTATGTAAATACATTATCTTAACGTAAAGAACTTTGGAATTCAAGAAGGTGTTAGATGTTTATTTATTAAAACTAATTTATTATTGTTCATTTTCAAAATATAAATTATGGAGATAGGAAAACAATTTTTAGGAGAGGAGTGTAATCACGATAGTTATAAAAACTTACAACGAAGAGGTATGCACGTTGATTCCTCGTTGTATGTCCTTTAAATGAGAAAAATAGAATTAAATTGTATTGCCTAGGGAATTTTTTATGCTGATTGAATGTTTATATCTATCCCTGAGTAACCAAAAATGTTAGTAATAGATTGTTCTAAATTGAAAATATAATATAATTTCGTACATTTTTGCTGTAGTTAATATTCAATCTACGGAACTTACAAATTTCAGTATTTAGGAAAATTATCTTTATTTGAATTGATTTAAAAAGGTTTTTTTTGCTATTTACTATATAGTTACTATTTAGTTAGGCTGATGGCCCTTTGGCCTGTGATTTTGCCCTGTATTTGCCGAGGACTGTGCTTACAATATCCTGGTATTCATCCTCAAGGAAACGCCGTACTCACTTTCAGTCATAATCGTGTACGATCTAGCAATACATTATAATATTAACGAAACAAAATAAAGTTTAATTTATGCAATTTACCACAAGTATGAATATAATAGAATTAAAATTTTTCGGCAACTGATATGTTCGTTAAGCACCGTTGGGAACCACGGATAACCAACGGTCCGGATAAGGAAATTGTATGTACATATTTACATATTCTTACGTATTTACACAGATATACAGGTTTACACAATACTAGTGCTCTATCTCCAAGTACTATACATATTCGCATATTACACATCATTCAATATTTACATATCACTAAATATTGTTCTAGACTGTTTTTTATACAAACTATATGTCATCGTTTTCCTCTTCTTCTTTAATTTTTTCATATACCAGAATTAAGAAACCTATGACAGAATTAAGGAAGGTCAGCACATCATTCTCTTCCACAATTTATAAATCGGCAATTCTTTTATCTCTCTTTTCTCTGACTATATTGAAGAAATTTCCAAGGAGTTGCACTACCTTAATTGATTATCCCTCATGATTTCGATACCCAACGTTACATCTCGCGGTCTATCATCAAAGTTTCCCTCACATAGCCAAAGTTCAGTTGCCACGCACTGTAATAGGATATGAATCCAGTCCTTTGCAGAGTGGGCAAATATTGTTCAACAGTATTCCCAACCCCCAAGTCTGAACCAGGCGTAACCAACCCTCGCGGCATTGTTTAGCCAGTCTTTATATGACTTCCTCCCCCATTCACCTGCAACTACTACCTGGACCGTTTTTCTAATCTATTTATTACAGTTATCTGTCTTTCATGATTTTGCAATGTCAATTTTATTTCATTCAAATCTGCTCTGCAATTGTGGATAATTCGATGTGTCACATGATATTAAGGTTTAGATTTATAACAGTGTTATTATCTCTTCCCGCAAATCTCTTTCCGCGATTTCTTCAAACCAATGTTTAACTATTTCGTTCCTAAAACCATTCTTAATTTCTAACCAGTATTTAAGAGCCCCTAATTAACGAATTACATCTAGTAAATGATCTTCAAACTCCCATGTTACTCCGTAGTTTGCAGTGCTTTTTGGAAGACCGAGAACCTATTTCAGGTATCCATTCTGTATTGGATAAAAATGGAGTTGTTAGTGCTTCCTCAAATTTCGGCCCATATGCAATCACCGGTACAACTAACTGAACGTTGGAGTGTAGGCGATATTTCGGGTACATTAATAGCATATTTTCGTATTTCGTTCAAAGCCTCATAGCCTTGCAATTGCTCTCTCTTATGTCTATACCAGTTCAAGTTCATAGATATATTAACTCTTAGGTAAGTGTATTCTCTCACAGTATCAATTGTCTTCTGCTTGATCGTCCATCTTTCATTTCTGCTGAAAACCCAACCATTAAAAAACCATAACTTTCGTCTTGTCTATATTTATTTTTAATTTTCTATTATCACGAAATATTTCTAAACTTTCTAGTCCCACCTGCAGTTCCGGGATCGATTTAAAAAAATTCTAGGTTGTCTGCAAAAAGTAGTTCTGGTATTGTTATTCCTGAGATTGTGGCAGATGGGGATCCCAACAGATATGTTGGGGTGGTCCAAATATGTTGAATATGGACCCGTGGACCAAAGGGGCCGTCATCTAAGCGGCAAGGGAATTGGCAACCTCGTAGTCCCCCAGCTGGATCTACTATCTTCTTCTTCTGTGAGAATAGATCCCTCTTTTTTCTGTCCTATCGAACTCCCTTGACCACCTCTTGCTTTTTTCTGACCCTGATGGTACTTGGTTTCGAGGCCTAGCGAGTCATTTCCTTTTGCTTCCTTCTACTTTATATATTCACCAAACCATTTCTTCACCCTTCACCTCCAAAAGCAATGGACAAAACGTTTCTTAAAAAGACTACCCCAGGGGGTACGCCACGTTTTGTGGAGAATTCACCCTCTCAGGAGGATCTATGTATTCTGGGGAAGATCTTACTTAGGAAGGAAACCAACGTTGGACGAAGAGGAAACATTAGAAGTGGAGCTCTATATGCAGAGAAGCAGATAACAGATCCGTTCAAAAAGAGCTCAGATAATTGCAGATCTCCTCCTAACACAGTTCTGCAACCGCGTTCTCAACTATCAGAATAAGAAATTGCAGAAAAAAGAGAAAACAAATCACCTGTCCCACATTATTACCTGGAATGGCAAAAGGGAGTCAGAGCAAGAAAAGTCCTGGAAGAAACAGTAAAAAGCTTGCAAGTGCATATTCTACACTTAAAAAATAAAATATCGTTATTTGGTAAAATGGATGCCAAAGCCAGTAAGGCAAAATGACAAACTGTTTATAGTACTGATGATGAAGAGTCAATGCAAGAAACAATGCAAGAGTCAATGCAAGAGTGGATTCTCAAGGAGAATCTGAGGAAAAAGAAGAAACGTAAAGCATCAAACAGTGCGGAGATACAAAGCAATCCTCTTGGAAACGAATCCACAGAAGAGAAGAAAAAAATGTTGTAAATGTTCCTAAGAAAAAAATGTTGTAAATGTTCTGCCCAATAAGGTGACAAATAAAGCTAAACCTCCGCGCGTAATACTTAGTAATGTAGAAAACTATAGTGCCATTATTCAAGTTTTAAGAACAAAAAATCTGACTCCCAAAGTTGTTACGATAAACATAAGAGTTGAAATTCAATGTTGATACAGATGATGGATATAGATAACTGAAAAACCATCTAAATACTTGTAAAGTGGAGCTGTACGTATGAAAATAAGCAAATCAGACCAATAAGGGTAATGGCCCGAGAACTACATCCTACGTGTAGCCCTAATGATATTAAACAAGAATGGGAAAATAATGAAATTAAGATAGTGTTGTGAATATTATTTAAAAAGTTAAAGAATATGGTAAGATAAATAATGTAGCCTTACAGTTATTTATGATAATGTTTGATAAATATAAAGAACTGAATAAAATATTTAATTCACAGTATTTGTGTCACATGCGTATCAAAATTGAGCCATACAGAAGAAGCAAACTAATCCCTCCATGTAAAAAGTGTCAGAAGTATGGACATACACAAAAATATTGTCGGCGCAAACCTGTCTGTGTGAAGTGCGCTGGTGAGCAAGAGGGGAATGTAGGAAGTCCTCAAGCACTCGTCCAAAATATACAAATTGTTCAGAAGAACACCCAGCAAATTACATGGGATGCATGGTATCAAAAGAATTGCAAAAATAAGGGCTGTAATGACCTTGACGTTGACGTGCTCCTAAGTCCCAAGAAAAAAAATGCAGAAACGGAGGGACGAGACGACACAAAGACCACAAAAGCTACAAACAATGACATTTACATAAAAAAGAGCTGACAATCTTACCTATGTCCAAATCACCCAAGAAAGTCAACAACATACTGAACAACAAGAAAAATTACAACCTGTAGAAAATGGGATACCCATTACAGAAATGATTAAAAATATAACTGAGACCATAAACAATATATCAATGAGACTTAATAGGTTAGAAGAAAAATTCTCGCAGAGCTCTAGAAAATAAAACAATCTGACCCACATATGGACCTGGAATGCGAATAACATGCACAACAAAAAACATGAAATTGAAGTATTTCTTAACACCAAAATATTGATGTGTTCTTGATTTAGGAGACTCGTTTAACAAGGCAAACTAACTTCAAAATTAGTGGATACGATGTATTCCAGAAAATATATCCTGACAATAAAGCAAGAGGGGGAAGTGCTATTATAGTAAAAAGTAACATAGATCGTTATGTGGAATGTTCCCTTCAGTCGGCTACAATCCAACTTAGAATGAAATCTTTGAAGAAAAACCTTAATATCGGTGCCATATATTGCCCTCCAAAAGAAAATATCAAGAAACCTGAGTACAAAAGCTTTCTTCAGCAATTAGGGGAGAGACTTTAATGCTAAACATGTTGAATGGGTGTTCAGACTAACAACGACCAAAGGCAGTGAACTTAGAAAAGCCATAAGGGAAATGGGGTGCAATTATCACTCCACTGGCAAACCAACGTATAAAATATCCATATCTCCTAGACTTCTTATAACCGATATAAAATTCCGATATAAAATATTATATAAACCGATATAAAATTCCAGATCTCCTAGACTTCTTTATATCAAGAAAGATCTCAACAATTTTGTTGACACAGAGGAAAACTTTGATATGTACTCTGATCATTGAGTGGTAATTATAATATAAAGTGAAAGTATAATAACAAAAGTCAATGGACCCACTGTTGTGGATAAGACAACTGACTGGTAAAATTTTAAAATACATATAGAGGGAAAAGTTAAATTTAATGTTGAACAACAATTAGATATAGAAACTGAAAAATTTACTAAAATTATTCAAGAATCTGCATGGCATAGTACTAGAACAATTACTCACAGAAAAGCTGGTAACAACTACCCTTTAGGAATCAGAGAACTGGTTAGAGAAAAGAGAAAGGCTAGAAGACGTTGACAGAAGACGCATGATTCATCACTCAAAACGCTTTTGAAAAACAAGACACAATAATTAAAAAGATTCTAGAAATCCAAAAGCTGAAAGAGGCTTCAATGCAATTCTATTTAGAAAATCTGACAGCTTATGAAGACACGGACTATACCTTTTGGAAGGCAACAAAAACACTAAAAAGGTTAACGAACCAAGCCATCTATTAGACAGAGAGATGGTACATGGACTAAGTATTATAAACAAAATGCAGATAAATTTGCAGAACATTTAGCAGAAATTTTTCAACAAAATGAAATACATTCTAATGCCCTTCAAGAAGATATTGTAAATTTAGAAGAAACAAAATTATCATTTGTCATTTCAAAAGAAGTCTCTAAAGAAATGAGGAAAATTTGAAATCCAGGAAATCACCTGGATATGATCAAATTACTGGAGAAGTTTTGAAAAATCTGCCATGTAGAGGAATAATCTTGCTGACTTATTTAATTAATACAGCCTTCAGATTAAAACATGTGCCATCTTCTTGGAAATTGGAAAAAGTTCTTTGATTCCAAAACCTGGTAAACCATTAATTGAACCTAAATCATATAGACCCATCTCACTATTACCTATTATATCTAAACTCTTTGAGAAACTGTCATTACAGAGATTAAGACCAATAATACGGAGATAAAAAAAAGATACCATTATCAATTTGGTTTCAGACAAAAGCATTCTGCAATAAAGCAAGTTCACAGAATTACAAATATAATAGGAAGAGCTTTGGAGGAAAAAATGGTTTGCTCAAAAATCTTTCTTGATGTGACCCAAGCCATTTATAAGGTATGGTATGATGACTTAATACATAAACTGTACAAATTTCTTCCTAGACACTATGTCGAGTTAATAAAATCTTATTTAACAAATAGATTGTTCAGGGTCAAACGACATAACGAGTACTCCGACTTGAAAGGCATAGGAGCGGGAGTGCCACAAGATTGTGTACTGGGTCCCATTCCTTATTTACTGTTTACAAGCGACATACCACAGCCAGAAAATGTTACTGTCGCGACATACGCTGATGACACGATGCTTATGGCATTAGATTCAAATGTGCAATAAGCTACTAAAAACCTACAAAATGCTAGTGACGAAATTTATCAATGGACGAGAAGATGGAACATTAGTCTGAACGAGCTAAAATCTCTGAACACCAAGTTGAGATGGAAGGAGCACGTTAAAAAGATAAGAAGTAAAAACTTGGTCTCAAGTATAGACAACTGCATTGACTTCTGGAACGCAACTCTTCATTGGCCATATATAATAAATTATTGTTATATAAACAAATTTTGAAACCAATTTGGCTCTACGACATTCAGCTGTGAGGTTGTGCTAAAGAAAGTAACATTAAATGTTTCCAAAAGAGAGTGCTACGAAATATGGTGAATGTCCCTTGGTACATAAGAAATTGTGTCCTACACCGAGACCTTGAGATCAACTATGTTTCCAGTGAAATAAGAAGATTTGCAGCCAAACATTAACTAAGGCTACACAGACATACTAATGTGGAGGTAATTGAGATCCTTGACAATGAGAATCTGGTTGGAATGCTTAAACTTTTCGAGTTAGTGTAGTGTGATTGTGTGAGTGATATGTAGTATGTAGCGAGTTACATAGTGTGATTGTGTGAGTGAACAAATATACTGCTTTGCTAATGTACGACTTACAAAGTGTGAAGCGATTCTTGAACAATTAATACCAATGAAAAAATATAGGACACTATTGGGTGAACTAATTTTGTAAAAAAAATCTAATTAAAAAAACAGATGTAAATTGATGGTTGTCAAAAATGACTAGTTTCAATAAAGAAATTATGAAAAAAATCAAAATATTCTCTAAGTAGATACTCCGTAAAATCGTCAATGAACACAACAAAGAGCAACAGTGAGACACCCCCCTGTTTTACTCCAATATTTACAGAGAAAAAGTCACTAACGAAATTTTCGTGAAGTGTAACACATGCCTTATCCGCATTGTATATTGCTCGCAGAGCATAGATGAACTTTTGTGAAATACCGTTTTCCTCCAGTTTCTCCCAGAGTTGAACTCTGTCGACAGTATCAAAATACCTTTTCAAAATCTACAAAAGCGCAATATAGCTTTCCCACTTAACTGACGTCGCATTATCCGTGAGTGAATTTAATACATAAATGTTATCAATAGTGCTGTAATTGCTACAAAATTCCGCCTGAAGTAGGGATAGCTTGCTATGAGTTTCAACCCAGAGAGTCTACCCTTTAGCATCTCTGCACTGTGCTGAAAACTAACAAGATTCTTTATTATTACGTAATTTTCCTATGAATGATCTCATTTCCCTTCCAGCTCCCCTTAGAGTATTTTCTATATAACTCGCGGTGCTATTTATATCTCCTAAATGTAATTATTTTCGAACTGGAGTCCAATTTTTTGACATTTCTTTTGAAGTTACCTTTAAAATTAATTTTCTTTTCATCTGACCACTTAATAATTGATAGCCTTCTTGAGTTTCCTGTAAACAATTGTTCTTCCTCGCGTATTTTAAGTTGTATTTTTACGAGTGCCATGTGATGTGAATCAATTCTAGGTTCGATCCGAAAGTTTTTGAGAAGTGCTTAAATATATTCTGAAACTAGAGCATAATCTTCTTCAAGTGGACCAGTAATATGGAATATTATTATAAATGATTTACTATTGTTTCTGGAAGAGGAGGATATCGGATACGTACCGCATGCAGACGATATTAACAGAAGGAGACAGTCGGGAAAAAGTTGAAAGCAGAACAAATGAAATGTTACAACAAGTTTCAAGAGTTATATTTTGACATCTCAAAAGAGAAAACAAAAGCAATATAGCTTGGAGGATCAACTAGACATGGAAGAAGGGAGTCGATAATCCGAATTGATGGATGTAAGTTAAAAATAGTACGGTACACAAAATTTTCAGGTGTACATGTCGATGAAAAGTTACTCTTCAACCAACATTTTGATTACGTGGAGAAAAAAGTGAAGAGGGTTTACTACGCTCTGCAACGAATAGGATATGACAGATTCGATATCGAGGACAAAGATCTACTCGTTTTATACAAAGGTGTGATACGACCAGTAATGTTTTATGGAAGTACTGCGTGTGGTCATCGTTGTCAGTACGTAGAAATACGTTTCACAAAGAGCTTGTTGCGGTTAAGTGGGCGTTACCGCACGGTTTCCACCGAAGCATTACAGATTGTAACTGGGGTATTGCCTATCGACTTACATCTACAGAAGGTAAAGTTTCGAAAATTATTGAAGATGACAGGGATAATAAACATTAATGGACAGGAATTTAAAAAAGAAGACAAGAATGCGACAAGACTAATTACATAAGCTTTAATGGACACTTGGCAGATACGCTGGATTAATTCATTTACGGACAGACAGACATAAGCGTATATTAAAAAGGTTCAGTTCGTGACGAAAAACAGAAAATATCCAGACTAGCAATATATTTAAGGAGTTTATAACAGGACATCAAAAGTTTAGAGCTTACCTCCGAAGAAAAGGAAACATTGATAATGAGACTTGTGTATGCCAAAAAGGTGAGGAAACTGTTGCCCATATATTATGGGATTGTGAGCTATATGGAGCGGAGAGGGCACAATTCATGAAAAGTGACAAGAAAATAGATATGTTAAATTTAAGGGTTAGGGAACGTATATTCAAGAGTAAAGAAAAATTTGATATCTTCCATCAATTTGTAATACAGGCACGGACTATTAGAGATATATTTACAGATTAAATAACCCCCCCCCCAAAAAAAAATTCAGTATTATAAGAGATGTATTAAAATTGATTCTTGTAATGACTATTGTTGAAGACAAGGAAACCTCTTGGTGATAAATAAATTTAAAAAATCAATAACACTTTCTCCATTTTCGTTTATGAATGTAATGTTACCGATTTTGTCTAAACCATGTCACCCATTAGAATATTTAAGTTATGTTTGTAGCAAAAATCTAAGAGTTGCCAATCCATTGCCATTGCAGTGTTTATCTTTACTATTTCTTAAGTAATTGTGGTGCTTTAGCAACATTATCAAAGCATGATAAATTAAAAGTCGTTTCTATGTTGCTCATTTTTTTATTATTGGCATTCGCCAAAAATTTTCCTCAACACTCAGTGTATGTTACTGACGATGGTTGCTATGCAGCCGAAAAAGCTTTCTAATACCAATAATAAAAAAATGAGCAACATAGAAACGACTTTTAATTTATCATATTTCTTAAGGTCCGATGCCAATTTTCGTCGTTCGAATGGTCATTTAGAAATGAACCAGGAAATTCTTCCCCAATACGCGAATTAAAATATCCCGTTATGAAAAATTCAACAGTCGAATATTTAATTGAAAAATCATTAATAGTTGTTCTTAACTTTTGAAAGAAATTGTTAATAAAGTTTTTGGATTCCCGTGATTGGCGATGATGCCCACATAGTTGTGATTCTAATTTCGGGTGTAATTCTTCATAACTGTAAACCATGAAATTTTTGAGAAGAACCGCAACCCCTCCTGGATACCTAGATACCTACCCCTTTTACCCTTTCTCTCGAGATTTCTAGAAAATATAGAATATCCATTAATTTCAATGTTTCCCCCTTTCCACTCCAAGTTTTAACAAGAACCAAGATGGTAAACTTTTCAAAAATAATGAGAAAATTACCTTGTCTAGTCTTTCTATGAATTACTTCAATATTCCAACATCCTATTACAAGCTCTCCATGCCTTAATCCCTAGTGCTTCGCCATCGGCCTGCCTGCTTTCATCACCTTCGCAGCACCTAGAGCAGGGACCCATGTTGCTGATTTCCAGCGCGTGGTACGTCCGTCGCCCTGCGGAAACTGTGTACGGGAAGGGGAGGAAAGTAGACCCCTCCCTTCGTGGTGCCTTTCTGGGGCTGGAAGGCTGGCGCTGCAGTGGAGAGGAGTGCGCTGGACTTCGCACCCCCGGAAGTAGAGGTGCTGGTTGAGAAGGAAGTCGATGCCTCTGCTGTTACCTGCACAGAGGTCGCTGCAGCGGCAGTGTAGGCGGCGCTGGAGTAGCTCGTCCGAAGGTCAACCGCCTCGCCAGGTGCAGGTGGTTGGGAGTGGCACTGCTGGTGGTGACTTTGATCTCTAGTACCGGCAAAGAGGCGCGTCGAGAGGTAGTCGCGTCACATGGTTTAGAAGTCTTGTAACCCACCGACGCAAGAAACTCCATTAAGCCGTAGCGGCGGCCATCGACAACCAATTTGCCGAATCTCAGCGAAGTCCTATGGTCACTTTCCCTCGCTTCCTGTAAAAATGAAATGAACTCTCTGAGTGTCTGCCTCACCATCACGGAGAAGTCCTCTGCGACACGCACGTACGAGTCGCGCTCATCTGCATCGCGTGGATACTTAGCTATGGCTTGTAGAAGCTCTTCTCTCTTCTTAAAAGATGAAAACATGACCACTATAGGTCACCGTCCTTTTCTTCTTCCGGATGCGTGCGCCCTGTCGATGTCAAGGTGCGACAGCTCCACATCAAGTTTGGCTGCGAGGTTTCGCACCAGACGTTCTGAGTCGACCCACGTGTTGCCCTCGAGTTCCTCCAGACTCAAAATAACCAGGGTGTTGCGTCGAGACCGGTTCTCGAGGTAGTTGACTTTTCGAGACAGAAAGCTATTCTCTGGCCTCTTAAGTCTCCATCCGAGACTCGAGAATCCATATCCTCTGTTGGAAATATTTTATTTCCTCCGTGAGAGCAGGAAGTTTCGCCAGTCTCTCCAACAAAACCTGGCGTTCGCGGAGTTCCTCGAGAATGATGTCATACTCTGGCGGTCCGGAATTCTGCTCCACACCACCTATCACCGGCGACGATACGTCGAGGCACATAAATCTACGTCTGGACCGTGGTCCCCGAGAGACCAGCGGCCTGCAGTCCAGCAGCCAGTGGCTGCGCGCCATTGCAAAAGAGATGCATCATACACGTCCAATATACACGTCCAAAACAAGAAAAAAATATTAAAACTAACCATAAATGAAGGCCCCTTAATCGCTTCACTGCAGCTTTTGTTTTCCCGATGCTAGCCGGACTGCAAGCTCTACGACCAGGAAAACGGCTTACGGAAGCGACCTTCAAGTATGTCCTCCCTGTCCGGTGTCTCACGAGTAACTGTCCATTTTCATTATTACTTAGGTACGTAAACACATCACTATTTGCTTATGTACACACATAATATGAAAATAAAGTTTGTTTTGATATCGTTAAACCTTCTAAATATGACAAAGAAAGAGATAGTAAACGGACAGAAAAAATCACGACCTGACGTTCTTCGAACTCATCCCAATTATTTGATCTTAAATTTAATGTGATAATTTGCGGAAGAATTGAAGAGATAGCTGGAATTCAGTCATGCTTGGTATACAATAACTGAACGAGCAAATCCAGGAAGTTTGGGTTGAAATGCAACTTCACTGGGTCTTTCATTTTGTGTATGTGTGTTTCCTTTTCCTGCAGGTTGAACGGGGTGGGAGCTGACAAGCATCATCACTACATGCGCGGAGCGTCGACCGCGGCTCTGTTGCCGCCATCAGTCATCACTGAACAGAAGAATCAAGCACCAGCGTCTGCGTATGTCCCGTCAGAAGAGGGAAAAAATACTACGCTTTCTCAGGTACAAATGGCAGAACCAGAGCAGAGGCGCACAAAGGATTTATTTATGGATCGAAGGGGGGTTTGAGTAATGTGAAGATGGCTTCAATGATGGGTTCGGTTCGATAAGAATGAAAAAAATGGGTAAAAGCCTAAAGTCCTATCATAGCACGCGAACAAAAAGACCAGTCGATGTAGAGATGTACAACATAACAGACAATTTAAATATATCGAGGAGTGAAAAGTATTTCCTTGGTAAGCAAATGCTCTTTCTAGAAAAATAGAAAGTCAAAGCAAAATAATCGATAAAAGCAGATCATATGATCTATTTTTCAGTAAATCACACCATTCTAATCGTATTTTACACTATGTGACGTATTGTAGACTATATTTGACTATCCGTCATTGAGCCAAATACACTTCTAAGAGAACGTATATCGCACATCAATTGTAGAATACATAAAAGCTAGACATAAATGAATTTTCATCCGTTTGTTCGTTATTATTTCCTTCTGCCAATTCGTAATAAAGTTACGAAAAGTTTATTCGCTCGCCACATTTGACAATTTTCTATTGACCATTAATAATTTAGTTTTCAGGAATTGGAAAGAAATTTGGAATCAAGGCGAAAGAATTGGAATCGAGATCAGAATCGATTAAAAATCATCATTATCATCAGTACTTAATGACCTACTAATTTTATCTTTGTGTATGGTTTGTGAAAGAACTAGAAAGTTACTGTACAATAATTACTATTAGTCTCGAGACCAGAGACTCCAGTACAATACTCCAGGCAACAGACCCTGAGGTTGATAAATTAAATTAGAACTCACCAACTATCAGGTGTTAGTTTGATCACATTTTTCTACCGGTGCGTCTCCATTAATAACCAGACTTTCTTCTTCCAAACGCGATTGTTTTATCACTCACTTCAACATCCACATCACGCTATTAATAATTTTAGTTTTTTTCTCAAATATACTGTTACTAGTCGTTTCGTAATGGTATTAGTAAATTTTACTATGCAGATTACCTTCAAAAAAAGAACGAACAATCCGCACTCAGTGAATTGAAGCAGCCCAGTTGGCGGAATATGATCACCACTACTATCAATATTTCTGCGAACACCATCCCTCTCATGGTCCTTCCTAAAAAGATGTCATTTTTCACACATGGGATACTTCACCCAGCCTCGGGGCCATAAGTCGACAGCTGCCTACGGTTATTTTCAATTCTCATAGGGACTAATACATTTAGGCGTTATGATGACACATCGGTCTCTGGACGAAACATGAAATTTGGTATGGCTCACGAATTGCAACTTATTTTTCCGTTCAAATGGCAGTTCAATCTGGTTTTTAAATAGTTTTAAATATTATCAGAGACATTAATCAGGAATAAGTTAGATTAGGGACCCTTTAATTACGTATATTACATATAGAATTTTTATCACGAATTTTGACCGGATTTTTCACGCTAACGCCACAAGAACTACTCAGCATTGAATGAAGTATTTAGTTATATTTATCCCTGAATAGATGAAAAACCATCAGTAGAGCAACATGGAAACATAAACATGCGAGTATGATGAAAAACCTCTTCTGACAGAAAATCAGCTCCACGACTTATACATGAGAGTATCTACCCGAGGGGAACCCCGACAGAGGGTACTAAAATGTTTCAATGTATTTGCATGAATGAGAATATGAGTGAGGAAATGAGAATATTTGGATTAATTCGCCGCAAGTCGTAAAAGTTATGACGTCCGCATGAAGGAACTATTGATCCCTGAGTGGTTGAGAAGGACGTCTCCGGAATGGGAGTTGATTCTATTCTGATCTTTTTGATTACATTCTAAAACTCACAGTGACCGTGGTAGAGTGGAGAATTTGTGGCTGGAACCTGGGTTCGTCACGAATTTCAGAAGTAATAGTTTACTCGTAATCGAAGAGTTATTTCCTTCATATATGTCTATAAATGAATTTTGATCATAAAATTATTCCGTACGTAGTTCGATTTGGTACAGTTAATGTATTTTTTTGTATAATAGAATAATTCTTAAATTGATACTTGAGGGGGTGGGACTTCAGTCCACCTTAGACCCTCCCTCCGTGGCTGGGCCCCTGCACCAGAGCGCCCCCAGGTTTCACTAGCATATATAGTAATATTTTTATAGGGCCAGAAACTGTGTAGATATTTGACTGAAGAAGAGTGTTTTATGGCGTTTGTTTTTCAGTGATCTACATTTGCTATCTGCCCATCTGTTATAAAAAAGAGAAAACATTCAGATATTTTATATATAAATTATTTATTGTTTAGTATTATTCATGAATTAAAAGGAATTTGTCTATAGAGAACAAGGGAATGTATGAGGTTTTAATTTGTTTAGAAGTTCAGGAATATCTAGTGTGAAATCTATTATATGATAAGCGTTATCATTTATCACATGAAATGCTAAATTATTACTCATAATTACCATGATTTTATTTTGAGTATAATGTCATGGTATGCAAGTATGTACAAATGAGTAGATTTGTATATAGGTACAATGTATGTATGTTTGTATGTATGTAGGTAGGTATAGGTACAAGTATGTATGAAGATAAACTCCAATGTTTGCTATTTGAAGATAACGTTGTTTGTTATTTAGTTATGGGTTATTGAATAATATTGTAGACCTGACAAACTTGCTGTAAGGTAAGATTTAATTATGAGTTCAGTTATTGAAGAGAAAATGTAAATTAATTTACCAAAATAATATATCTCACTTTCTTCTGAATTGATTATATTATAAATTAAATGCAAATTGATATAACTATTAAAACTATACAATTTGACTTAAAAGATAATTAGTTTTATTTACACATTTCGAACCGTATTTCATATTACCTATAGCAAACAAGGAACAATTTCGCTTATTCTGATTGAAGTATCCAGAGGAAACCTGGAGGAAAGTCTCATATAATGTGGGGCTGGAAACAGGTTCATAATTGAAGAGCGGATATTATGATTCATGGTACTAATGTTTCCTTAACTCCTTTTCCATTGTCTAGTGAGTAAAGAGGTCGGAGATAGAGGATGGTATGGTGCCTCCTTAGATTTGGCAGGGGAAATTACAAGGGTGCCCTTCCCAACGCAAATTCCCGAGGCGGGTGATGAATGAATGACATGAAGGTAAATGATGGTGAGTGAATTTTGTGGTGGAATGATAGGTAGGGAAACGAGAGTACCCCGAGAAATTTGCCGCGAACATCGCTTTTCGTCACTAGCGCGAATTCTACTTGGATCAGGCAGGGTTTTAACCAGCGTCATCAGAGGGAGAAGGCGAAAACTAGACACTACATTCGTCCGTGATTTTTTTACTGATATGTTGCATCAATGTGAATGTACCTCTTAGAGAACTTTCTTTTTTCGTAAAATTCAAATCTCTATTTTGAAATTCCCCTTAAATTCATCAATAACTTCATCGATGTTTACTTTTGTCACTCTTCTTATCCTACAGAGTGGGAGCAGAAAGGCCACCTTGAAATGAAGCATTTCTATAAAAAGTTATTAAAGTAGAAAATTGGATACTGAATGTTTGCCAGATATTACTTATATTCCTTAGTGGAGACTACAATTTACACAATTTGAATGGTACAGGAATTGCTGATTTCTAAAAATACTTGCCCTGATTTAGTATTGTTGCGTATTACATTCACTTTGATAAAGTAATTTCAATGCAAAGAAACTTTCTAGTGTATTTTTAAAATCGGTCCTTTTTACTATCTCGTCATTAAACGTCTTATTGATTCTCACCTTATACTGCCATGTTTAATATATCGCAACTTGACTGATTTTTTTTTTTTTTTTTTGGTGGGGCTTTAGGGCTCGTCAACAGCGAGGTCATTAGAGCCCTTAAAACTTGTACAGGTAGGGAAAATGCAGTTACGCACTAGGGAGAGCCAACATGACTCTCCCCGCGTGTGGGACTCGCCGAAAGACTCAGCCATACCCACTAAAAACCCTCCTGCATTACAACTCAAAACACAAATTCCAATATATCTCATGCCTTTTACTAAAAAACACTTTTAAAAAAAAGAAGAGGAAAGAGGAAAATGAAAGATACCCTAGCCCTAATAGCGTCGGGATCGAAAAGAACAAGAGGTGACCAAGGGAGGTCAGAAAAGAGAAAGGAAGGAGCATGGAACTTGACTGAAGTGACTTGGAAATTATTATTATCAAGTGTAAGGTGGCAAATATATGATCCGAGCTGTCGCGACCTGACTACAGTGATATTAGATATTGATGTCGCAAGTCACAACATCCATGAAGATTTTCGGTGTTGCAAATTATTGTAACAATTGATTGATTATAATCTAACAACACAATTACGGTAAAACTGTATTAAGTTATTTCGGAATTAAATTTTAAAAAAACTTACATTGCGAAACAATTAGGAAGTCAATTTTTGGAGTCCCATACGAATGTTTCAGACTAATATCCTCGGCACTACCAACTGTATACAATGCATTTACTACGCTGTATGCAGCATAAAAAATGAATTGGTGAAAGAATGCGTTGAAATTGCTATATAAGATGCACAAAAATTCAATAATGTAATAGGAATTCATTATCTCAGCATACGACAATTTTTATTCAATAATAAAAAATAAGATACTTCACACTCGTCCTGCTCGCAGCATATTCATCAGTTTCACTAGTTTTTCAACTATTTGTTTTAAAACACTATTTTACTCTCATCTATACCATATCTTACCTTAATGGGCCTCCCCTGTTTTACAATACTGTTCATTTTGTATAGTTTTTCTACGTGCTAATCTGATTGTACATATGATCGCAAATTATAGAAGTTAAAAAGTTCTATTTTGTCGCTATTAATTTCTTTGGCTAAGTTTGTAAATGGTATCTATATTTTCTCTTTTGTTACACAATAGATAAAAACAAATTCTTTAAAAATTTAAGGTAGGTATTGTCATACTTGGCTTAATTAAAACGTAAGATTCAATGCAAGGATTTTCATCAGTTTCATCCTCTTGTAGCCTACTCAAATAAACCGCAAGGGAATTTTCACTACCGGGGAAGGTCACGTCGTATTGAAACTGTTATAACCACGTAGACCAACGCATCAACCTGTCATTGAGTCGAAGCACCTTCATTGACAAAGGCAACGCGCTGTGGTTGGAAACTATGAACTCTATTCATGATATATTTTTAAATTTCTGACCTACCCAGATTAAACCTAATGTTCTGCATTTTCTCGTAGTGTAGAATTTCTTGGATTATTTCAGTACCCTACTACGCTCAAAACCAAACTATTGCCGATAGAGCAACGAAACGAACGGTGGCTGCTCCTAAAGGTTCAAGGTTAACTGCATCCCAATACCAACCTTCTAACATGCGACTGCACGATAGGAGGTGCGCAGTCTCGTTATTTAATTGCCACACCTCGTATTGTCCATAAACCAATACCACTATTTTATTTCTCGTTATCTTATCCACTACTTTTCCATAAGTAGGAAAGAAACATATCGGTCGAAATGAATTATATTTTGTTGGATCACGCAATTTGTCCTTAATAAACAATTTTAATATACAACTGGGAAGTTTTTCTTACACTCCCGCCTCCGCAAAATCACTACGAAGTATGTCAGGACACCGGTCAGCTACTTTACGACCCATTTAAGTGGAGCCCGAGAACGCGCCCTAGTGGAACCTGTCTGCTTACTCAACTTTCTCTTTGTCCCAAAAGCAGCCCCTTTTCTCGGCCTTGCCTGCGACCTGCTCGAGCTTCTAATTACGAGCATCTTCTCAATTACCAAATCTCTTCCTTAATAATTTTTCTACAGACTTATAAGAAAATGTAATAAACTAATTATTTATTACTATATTGAGACTTCTAGGGTAATTATTAATACTTGTTAATTAATTAATTATTGATAATTAATTAATAAAAAATAATGTCTCATAAAAATTTTGGAATAAAAATAAATTAAATTTATTTTAATGAACCAAAGGTCAGGGGACTGAATACGCACTCCTATTGGAACATCTCACAATATAAACACAGCAATATGGCGTTCAAATGACATCAAACATATTGCATAACATTATATTGACCTACGTACATAAACATTTGTGATTGACTAATTTTAACACAAGATTTTCTCGGGCATTACACATTAAAAACGTCTACTGTGCAACGGTTGTTCTTCCGTATTTATAAGATTACTCACCCCAAATTCGGCCACTGGGCTGGATGGTTCATTGACCTCTTACGACTTTATAACACGTAGCACATTTACACTTGCATCATGACATTAAATTACACTTTTAGTGTGCCTTACACAAATTTGGGAACACATTACACTTTTTTACAGTTATTAAATTTTCTGATGATGTCTGACTTAGATGATGAACCAGTTTGCAATGACACTCGAATGGCTGTTGTAGACACCTCTCTGATTCCTTTTCATACCGCTGTGACCAGTCTCGTCTTCTTTACCGCTAACAACGTTATTTATTCCTCCATCGCGATTTGAGTCAGAGTTGTACTTTGATCCATAAATCAGTATGCCGTACTTTTATATTAATCCAATACTGGTGTTTCGCTCTTCTCCCCACTACGATCATGAATGGGTAATTTCGAAAGAAGTTTGTTGAAATTTTGTTTTACCAATCCCCGTCTATCATCCTGCCCTTCGCTGTTTATTGATTCGTCGTCTCAATTTTGCTCCCTTCCCCGAGTTTAGTAGCTACTGACGCCTCTCTTTCCACCATTTTGTTTCTTTTCAAACAATACACTTTGTGACGGTTTTTGCACAGTGGACGCGGCTTCGTTCTTAGACCTCCAATTTGTATGGTTTTATTACTCACTATCGCGGCTTCTGTGATCTGTTGCCACCCGCTATGACTCCTGTTGCGCGAACTTGCGAGAACCTTTGCCACCCGGAAGTTATATGGCTTTCTTTTGAAATTT
>NNCF01131293.1:6611-26713 GCA_002313205.1 Laupala kohalensis | reverse complement strand
TAGATGTGTATAAGAGACAAGAATCAGGTCGGCGGTGCGATATGAAGAAGGAGAAGATGATGAAGAGTGTGAAACAAAAAGCGGGAGGGGATGAGGAAGGCGGCAGGTCACTGTCTCATCCCCCACCACCACCTCCCGACACAAGACTATGCAAAATGGTTTATGGAGGGAGTGAAACTTGCTATTCTACAAAACATATCTGATTGTAATAAATAAAACACAAGGAATTAAACTATAGTGTACTATTTTTTGACAAAAAAACATGTTACAATCCTGTTCTATTTGTTTCTCCAATCGTCTTCTACGCACAGACACACACTTCCCTCGTTCCTCACACACATTGATAAAAGAAAACACAAGGAATGGAGACTATTTGTTGTTTTTTTCTAAAAAAGAATACATAGAATGATACATACAATCACACTGCGAAAACATTGTCTTCATCAAAAGTTTATCGTTATATCATAGACATCTCCCATTCTCCTCACTTCGATTCAATTGAGCAAGTCCATTCAAATATTAACGTGATTTAAATACGTTTGTATATCGAGAGAGAGAGAGAAATAGATTGATGAAAGTGTCTTTATTAAGAAAAGAAATTTAGCCTTTGAAAACAAAACTAAAAACCATGTGTTACTTACTTGCTTGGTAAGAAACACTAAAATTTGCGTGTCTCAAACAGAATTGCCTTCTTCACAAATTTCGTATTGAGTACTTTCCCTCTTACAGGATGTTGAAAGAGTTCACTCTTGCGAAGTTCCGAAAGTTTGACGAGCGGAACTCAATTCAAGTCCATCACATCACGTTTGAATTACCTGCAGAGTAAATGCATGTATTGAAATAAAAAATATATAATGTACATTTAAAAAATTATATTCAATGCTCACGCACTTTGTTTCATCTTCTTATTTGTTGTTGCCTTTTTCTTATGTATGCGATCTAAATGTAAACAGGAAAAAGGAATGGCACACTTTTGCGAACAGTCATAATAATTTTAAGAAAAACCTCGCTGACAACGCTTTCATCATTTTTTTAGAGGGTGGTTTCTGTGTGAAGGTATCGACATCAACAGCAGGTGAAAAAGAAGATACATGCTCGACAGTTTTCTTTCAACCTTTCTTCTTTCATCTCATTTCTTTATAAATTGCCGAAATCTATGATGATTTAAAAGAAAAAAAACATTTGCATTCCCTCATCATAACACATGTATGTTTGTAGGAAGAAGGAAAAAACCCACACACGCAGAGAACATTGTTCCTGCTCACTCCCCGTAATTTGCCAGCGTTTTCACAATCTTTCAAGTGTACACGAAGCAATTCAGTGGCAAGTAGAGAATGGGAAGAGGTGGGGAGACGGAAGGTGGAGGTGATGCGGGGGAAACCATTTCTTCTGTTTCTTCTCGCTTGAATTAACACACATCACATCGGGTGATTTACTATTTAAAAAAACGAAAACGAAATGGATATAAATCTATGAAGGAAAAGAACGAAAAATTGAAGAAAAAAAAGTGTTACTACTAACGAAGATTCTTCGTTCCTTATGTTGCGTCTAGACGTTGAAACATGCTGTTGAATGTTTCTACTCGCATATATATACACCCGGATCGCGTACCATTTACATATAATTGACTTTGTAAGTTAACTCACCTGTAATTTACTATTTCTCATTTGTTATTATTACTTTGTAAATTCACACACAAACGTGATTTACTCTTGATCCTTTTGAGTTGCTCGACGACTGTGTAATTTAACCCTCACGTCGACGGCGGCGACTACTAGTTTATTCGAAACTACTTTATTTTTCAATTTACCATAATTGTTATGTCGATCGTTTGTAATTTCTTCGAAACGAAACTCATCGTCTCGTTAAGAAGAAAAACAAGACGACGACGCTGGTATTAACTAAATTTATTCGAAACGTAACAATTTTACAAACATGATTATTGCAGCACACGTAAAAGCTTTACGTTGAGAGAACACATCACTGCGGGAAATTATTAACAAAAAGACACTTTCTTCTAATTAACGGAATGCGAGCAATTGAACGAATGGCGCAAGCAATTGAACAGCTGTGTGTTGCTTCATTGTGTTAATTAAGAAAGGGCAGATGGTCTCTCTGTAATTGCTAGCAACGAGATGAGGTGCGACATTGTCCAGAGAACAAAAACACGGAAACGTATCAGGTAAATAATGATGTAGCTGTCCGGGATAGAGTTGAATGTGACTTTCTTCCAACATTCTCTCTTTCTCTTATGAATATTATTAATAATAATATTATACTATTTCGTTTCAGATTTACTAAATAATTTTCTATTCTTTAATATTCTCTTTTATATCATCGTATGAGTTTTTTAATATATGTTGTTATTATTTCGTTTTTTATGTGGTTTTGCTGATGAGAATGTTGTCGCTCCTCCACAAGAACTGGAACTTGTTGAACCTGTAAATCTCGTTAAGTCTATTTATTTTATGTATTTATGTTCTGATAGAAGTAGAAATATAAATGTATAAATAACATTGTACTATATTCTGATTTACAATTTTTTCTATACGTTTTCTATACGACATCGATATTGTGCAGGAGATATTCCTGCTGGAGTGTTGTTTGAAGTGTTCAAGTCTATTACCTTTACATAATGACGTTCTGTAAGGATAACCAGGTCTGGCTTCGTGCCCTCAAGCAAATGATTTACGCTTTCTGGTTTATTATTTACATGGTCAATATTTTGATGGATAAATTTCAGGTTCATTGAATAAATTTCTTCTTCATATTGGTGTTTATGTATTCCTTTGCTATATATTTTTTCTTCCACTTGTCACAAATCCATTTGACCTGTTCTGATAAAGGTTGTTTGCTCTTTTGGGTTTGTTTTATTTTTACCTTATTTTCTGTTTTTGCTTCATTATCTTCCAATTTTTGGTTAACCTGATTCTTATTTTCTTCAGGAGACCCTCTTGGTGCTTCTCCTCTTTTATTATTTCCATGCGTATCTTTCAAAGGATTTACAATAGGGTCCTTTATTTCTATTATATCACCAGTTGCCATTTCTAGTTATCAGTTGTGGCTAGGTGTTTATCTGAGCCATTACTTCATTCAACCCATCAATTATAGTTTCATCTACACTTATTAATCTCCTTCTCTCCTCTGCATCTCTTCTCGCCCGTTCAATGTTTGCTTAAAAAATATCATGAACAGTTTCATTTATTCCTCTTTCAGTTGTTGTCTGTGATGAAACATGCTTATGGTTATGTGTTTAGTTGATCCTGCGCGGCACTCAAGTCTGTCAGTGTGCATCCGTTATGCTGAGCACATGTGCTTGCCAAAAAAACATGTTCTACCAAAGCATTGTTGTTATTGGAGTAGCAAACCCTACACACACGAACTTTTTTCATATTTTACAATATAAGACTTGACAAAACAGATCTTTGAAGAATTCAGTGCCTGATGGTTGGTTCTCCAGATGTCTCTTACATTTATTCTTGTCACATGACTTCCATTCTTTAGATATGAGTCAAACCATTGATATGGCACACACATTACTGCTGCATCATTCATTCTTGATTGAAAAATAGCAAAACAATAAATATGAAATATTTTCATGACATGGACAAAAATTGCCTGCACTAGGTTTCCACTTGGTAACACATTACTAATTTGTGTTGTTAAATTTCATATTGTATCACTCAAAACTTAGTTTATTTCCAAACCAGAATTGTTTTTAGTGTATTATTGATTTAAGAAATTCGTTGAATACTCTTTTAGAATCAGCATGGCTCAGTGGGTAGAGCGCTGAGCAGCTGACTGGATGGCTGGTGTTTAATCCGCAGTGGGGTTGTTTTATCACACCCCAACATCCAAATTGACTCTTAGACATAATCAACCTGCTAAAAATGAGTTTCAGGTCTATCCTGGGGTGAAACCAGCTGGAGTGAGAAGCTGGCTACACCTCCTCCACTTAGTGCCAAGGCCAAGAAATTGCAGAGGACTACCCTCCACGATACTGTTGTATACCTTCTGTGCCTAATAGGGGATAGTTTGACTTTGAATGCTTCTTAAAAAAGTTTTTTTCTGTAAATTACGAAAATATTGCCTGAATTGGACAAATTTTAGACGAGTTTGTTTAGTTTCTGTTCTTGCATGATGGTTTTAAAACATATTTTTAACAATCTTTGATATTTTGTGTTCATATTTACATTTAATGCATGTTAAATTGTTCTGTTGTTATATTTTTCATTATAATTTTGTTATAATTTGAATCACCTGACGATGACTTAAAACAAAGTCGAAACATTGTGATCTTATTACAAAATTTATATTTTTTGTCCATAAAAGGTTGCAAGTTTTTTATTAATGTTTTAGTTATATTATGGATGTGATTTGTTGCAGAATTAATTAAATTAGGGAGTACTTCTGTGATATCACTTAATATAATGACACTCAATGTCAATAACTAATGTATGACATACAATCTGTTGCAGGTAATCATTAGAACAAAGGAGCAGAAGGTGACCCATGAAGCAGGAAATTATCTAACAATATTAAATTACACTTATTTCGCATAGCTGTAGACCTTGACGCAAATTACTAAAATAAAAATAAAATAATAGAATTCCTACCATAGATATCTAATGACCTTAGCCTAAATAAATATTACTATTCTTTAATAGTAGAAAATAATTGTATTTTATGTTAACTTCCTCTTAGCCTAAGTTAAATGAATATGGTTAAATGTATCAAAATTATTATATTTTTGTTATTCTTATACGTAAATATTATTGTTATTGTTGTTAGTACTATGACTCACCATACTTCATTGTTATGATCTATGTGGTTCAATAATTTTTTTTCACATTTTAACAGAATGACCGATTGTAATGTACAAACAATCTGCCAGGTATCTTACAATACTACTGTCATGATTGAAATAGAAACTCACTGACTATGTGACACGTGTTCAACAAAACAGACTTCTGTATTACAGGTACCAAGAACCCAACACCCAAATTGTCTAAACCTTCCTATATGGCCTTAGATACTATCCCAGTAGCAGATATCATAAGAGGAACAATTTTGACGGTCTCCACATGAAAAAAAAAATTGANTTGGGTTTTGATTAAGCGGGATGGTCATATCAATTAAAAACGCACACTTCTTTTGCTTGTTAATATACATGATGTCTGGTCTGTTAGCTAAAATTATCAAATCCGTTCTAATTGACTGATCCCAATATATTTTTGCGCGGTCGTTCCCAAGTACTTGAGCGGGTTGGTACATATAATAGGGCACTCCTTTGATATAAAGCCATTTAAAACAGCTATTTTCTGCTGGATGATCTTGGCAACATCGTTACGTCTCTTGAGGTATTCTGTTCTAGCTAGTGATAAACAACCGCCAACAATATGGTCGATCGTTTTCCGGGTCAAGCCACATTCACGACAACACTCTTCTACTCCTCCTTTTTGAAGATACGTTTCCTGTAGCATCTAGTGGCTACATCGATGGACCTGTGGAGCTATCACCTTTAGGAAGCAGAAATGTATCACCCCTAAATAGGCACTAACATTCTATTGTTAGTCCCGCATCTAGCAGCTAGGTCATTTATAGCAGGACTTTGTAGTACACGGTTGAACTTCTTCTGATTGTGAGAGAATAACCGGTTTTGTGTTTTCCTTTCTTCGCTCTTTTGTATCGAAAAACCTTTTGGCATTAACTGCTAGCTTTTGAACCCGTATGTTGATATGTTCTGTCAGCGTTTTTTTACCATCTAAGTCAGTTATCCGGTGCGGTTGAATAATCTTCCGTATGTGGCGTACCAGTCTGTCTAAACGGTTCCCTCTCTTGTACTGTGTAAGCCGACCTATCGCACATCGTAAACTTTTCATGTTGTTTTGTAGGCGCTGCTCCCAAGGGGGACGTGCCCTTTTACGCCGTTGATTATTGCTTCCATACGATTCAACTTTCCTTCCAAGAACTTTTACAATAACAACTGCTGCACAATATGTAATGAATTGCACTTGCTCTCGTCCAGTTTCTTCTGCCAACGCTTCCGGTATTATTTTGGAGTTAAGGTGGTTAGTTATTATACTCAATTTAACAGAAGTGTTCATCCTAGGAATTCTTGGACGAAGACACAGGACTGTGCATTACTACTCTTCTATTGCCTCATGAAAGTGATTCTCTGCTTTTCCACACAGGTCAGCTTACTTTTAGATTATCCTTAACTTTCGAGCTCTAGGTATTGTCGTAACTCTTGAGTTCTGATCTCAGTTCTGTCTATTGGCATCTGGTTCAGTGATTAAAGACCCAACAGTACTTGGCAATATTGCCAGTGCTGAAGGATGTGACTCTGTTTCTGATTGTAGATGGCATCTCACCTGGCATTTAACTCTTTCAATTTATTGTTCTGATAGAAGTTTCCTCGTCCGAATTGCTCTCTTCCTATCAATTAAGACTGTTCCGTTAGTCTTGGCGCAAACTCTGAAAATTTATTCACAATTTCGGTTTTAACATAGACATATCAGTTACCATTTTCGCAAAAAGGTAATATAGGTGTATGATTTCCTTGTTCATTTCATTTGACCAATTGATACGCCTTCTCGGTAGACAAGCAGCAGTGGTTGCTAGTTAGGTTTTCTGCAAAATAGCCCCCGCTGATTCAGCATAGAGATTTATGTGCTGCCGTTGATATTTTGGGTAATACCTTCGAGTATCCGCTCGCACGTTTTCCGTAATTCCATCCTCTGCGCTGATCCACGGCCAACTCCAGTATCAGAGTGGGACTGTCGTCTAGTCGCATCGGCTGCAACCCATTTGGCCAATGAGTCCGAGGCTTGGCTCCGCGCATTGGGAACGAGCTATTGCTAGTGTAGAGGGTTAGCCATTCACCTGGTTACAAGGACTGCGTTCGTCAGGTACGTACACAGATGTTCGTATACTCTGTCCGGGTGACTCGTGACACTTAAAGCAAATTTGTAGTATCGGATGTAGTGTTAGATTTCAGCCACCCTTAAAATTAATTATTATTAAATATTATTTGGGTGTGATTTATCAGCTTTCCTATTTTCTAATCGACCAGTTATTTTTTAAGATTCAGTAATTGATGTGTAGGAAAAGAACAGAAAGGAACAGTTCTGTTTTTTTAAACAGTAATTTTATTTTTCTAAATAATTATTTTCCTTATATGTCATATGTGTATGTGTCCAGCAGTTAATCTATCACCAGATTAACTAAGACCTCCCTGATATTGATAGGATTTAAAATTTCGACTACTTTCTAAGAACCTTTCATGAAATCATCTTTTTAATTTTCAAATAAGTTATATCAATACACTTACTCTCAATTCCTATTACTTCATTCTCTTGTTGTCAGCGTCTTTTCAAATTGTTTTTTAAAATAAAGATGCTTTTTACTTTAATGTCACTTGTTAATTAATTTTAATTTCTCTATGAAATAAATGTATTTGAATATTATGTAGATGTTTTATTCATTTTTTCCTTTCAAGGAAGTATAGAAGAACACCATTAGGCAAAGATCTAAGTTTTATTTTTGTATTTCTACATACAACATTTATCAATTCTAACAAAAAAATTTGTACAGCATTTGCAAGGATTTGAACACCTGTTGGATTCTCGATGGAGTAAATAAACAAAGAAATAATATTCACTCTCCTATTTTCAAGCTTAATTTTTCGGGGATACTAATAAAATAACATATGTACTAATACTAAAATTCATATAAATTATACATTAGGTGGAGAAGGAAAAGAAAAGAATGTTTAAACAATAAAACAATAAATGAAAATGATGTTTGATTTGGAGTATAGTGAATTCTGGTTTTATGCTAAGACTAATCGGTTTTTATTTTTTTAATCCCAAACTTTGCTCGATTGAAAACACTAATAAGGTTTCCAAATCAGTAAACCGTATGTGTAGGGCTGACTTTTTGGGATGTTCCTGTAACTGGGATAGTGTTTAATTGCCTTTTAGGATAGTTCCTACTAAAAATATGGTAACACCGGTCCTACCACACTTGGTTGTAAGCAAAATGGTGGCGGTTACTTGTGGATGGAATGATTCTGGAGTGAAAAATAGGTAGGATTTGCTGGTTTAAGAGCCAAAGGTATCCATGAATTCTTTACATGCTGCTGTAAGTTGTGTCCTGTAAAATTTGTTCTGGTTTTCATAAAACGTCGCAAGTTACAGAGTTCTCTTTTATTTATTGTAGTATTGTGATATACTATTTTGCAGTAGTGTGATAAATGTAATTGGAGATATTTTTCCTATATCCTTAATAAATTAATACAATATAAAGCTGTGTATACAATTTAATACAGTGATCATGAGGAAAAATATAATTTTTCGAGACTCTAGTTATATTATTTGTATTACATGGAGCTTACGTTTCTTATGTGTTTGGACCTCATGAGGTAAAAAATTGTTACATGACAATGCAATATATTATTTAAAACATAATATGTCATCAAATTATAAAAAGTAGCTAATTTTGTTGCATATTGTAATAAAATACTCTAAACATTTAGTATGAAGTTAGGAGGACAGACATTTTCTTTGTACTGGTTTAGACAATAACTGTTTTGTATTGTATTGAAACTGAGAAGGTAAAAGCAAATATATTGCTTAAAAGGGAAACAAATTTAGAATAGTCCACTGTATATTATTCTGAAATGGTCTACTTCATTCTTTTATTTACACAATTATTGCTTTTTATTATTTATAACATTTCCACAATCAACCTCTTTTTGTACTTAACTTTTTTTTTCAGGATTCTTACCTTACCATAATCAATAACATGGTCAAATATCAAAATATATTTTTTTAGTTCTTTGTGGAATACAGGGTTTAGTTTAATGTTATATCTAATGTAATAAATCATTCTGTTTTTTTTATTTGCCCTGTGTATCTACCATTATAATTTTTACTTGGGATCTCATAAACTTCACCTGATTTCTTACTTGAGATATCTTTGTCCGTTTGTGAATTATGAATACCAACCATGTGAATGTTATTATAATATGCATATTTGAAGCTGAACTTGTTGAAAATGTGGTTTGGTCAATTGCTCAAACCTTTAATGAATGGAAGAGAAATCTATCTCTTGTATTCTCTTGTGTTGTCTTTTTTCATTTGAGGATGATTATTTGTGTTTTGAGGAATTCTCATGTGCACATATTTTTAAAAAAAATTGTTTGGATAATTGTAATCTATTAGAGTCCTTTTAACTATATCTAAATTTATTTTATGATAAGTTCCATAACAACAGTCTCGAAATTTATTATTTTTTATCATGGTCATGTTACTTTACTTTACATTGTGATATATTTATATTGTCGTTGCTTTAATCACTTTGTAGATAGTGAAATTGAAAGTATTTGTTGGGAAGACCACACCAGTGTTCTTACAAGTTCTGCAGCCAAATTATACCACAATGTTGAATTCATGGATTGTGTGTTACAAACTGATGGAGGATTGATGAGTGCACAAAATGATTTTGTCTATGTGTAACCCATATATTAAGGTAAGATTTTATATTTTATTCAAGTTTCTTTGATCATTTTATGATGTAATTATACGTGAAGTATTTTTGGTTTGTAAGGTAGTTCTATTCTCAGAAGATTTTTGCAATCTCACCAGTCTTGTTATGCATTTATGAATTTTAAATTTTCTGAACCAAGCAGACAATTTCGTAATGCAACATATTCAGTTGGTTTGAATTCTGAAATTAATTTACTAGAAACTAGCTGAAGAACTGGAACTTTGGATGCAAAGACACAGTTGTCAGTGTTATAGAATATGCTGAACAATGTCTTTAATTCTACTACAATTAACATCCATTATTTATTTAATTGTTTATTTAATGTCTTTAATCTCCTGTGGATATACATTAAATGTAAGTTAATAACAAAACTTAAAAAAAAGAATATGAGAAGGAATAGTACAGCAATTGCCTTCTTTTTTTTTTTTTTTGGTAAAATTTCTGCTAAGAATTTGGTGACATGTCTGCAGTATTCATTATTAAGTATTCACTTGTCCTTCTGTATTGTTTACTGCTGAATACCTGGTTCAAGAAGATGCAAAATAAGCATGACTCTTGTATTTTTAAGCTGGATTTTGTTTCTCTAGAATGTTAATACATAAGTTTTGGGTGATATGATTTTATGAAAGGATAGTTTTCATTGATATTTTTGCTTTATAAAAAAGTTGTTAGAAGAAATAAAATAATTTTAATTTGATTTGAGAGGTCTTTGTGTACTGTAGTTTTAATTTATGTTTTGAGGTTCTCCAATTTGTGTATCTTGTACATCTCCTTATGATACAACTATCCAGTTTCTTTTGTATGTTTGTATGAAAGATGTCAAAATTAACCTTTCCTGTATTTTTTTTCCAATAAAATTTTTTTTGTTTATCATAGTTTGTTACATTTACCTTTGTTGTGTCTTTAGATGAATTCTTAATGTGTTGTAAAAGTTTGTAAAATGAATTACATTCCTCTCATTGCCTTATGAATCTCTTTTGTGTTTGGGTTGAATTTAATTGTAATAGTTCTGGTAATAAATGTTTTATTAACAGAATTCTGCTGTTCCAATTGTACTTTGTTTCCTCTTTTCCCCTGTTTTGTGATAAACCTGATGATAATTAATGTTCTTGAATTGCAAATGATCCATTTAAAGATGTTAATGCATAATTCTCATTGCAAATATTTTGCTCTTTATTTTATTTCTTGTTTCAAGAATGTGCATGATGATGTACTCAGTTATTAAGCTAAATTATAACTTGCCAAGTTGCAACCAGTTTTTAATTTCAGTCTTTTTTGGGATTAAGAAAAAAATTACACTTTTGAATATTTTAGTCTTAGATTAATGTGACGTTTGAATGTATTGATAATTTTTTTTTCTGGTCTTCCATTATTAACATCCATTTTATAATTGAAATGAATTATTAATTTAAGATTTATGACCTTATTATGTATAAGCTGTGGTCAAGTGTAAAAAGTTATAGAAAGTTAAGTGTATTATGGATGAATAACATGATTCAACCTTATGTATAAGCTGCGGTCAAGTGTAAAAAGTTATAACAAGAAGTGTAACGGCAGACCAATAGAACATGATATTACATGTTTAAACTCAAAATATGTTAACTAAGATCCAGAAATTACACAATCATGTGAAATATTATATTGTAAATATCGAAAAACCTTTCTGGTTCAGTGCAAAAATTCAAAGTTTTGCATGTATTATTTAGAAATATTATTTCTGATATGCTGTGTTTGTAATAATAAACCACCTGGTGTTAAAGGTGTTAGTGTTCTTGCTTACCACTATGTCCTACTGGGTTCAATTTCACGCAGAAGAGGTATGTAAATTTAATTGGTAATTTTTATTAATTTCAGTTTTAGAAGTATCATTTTCCAGAAAAATTTGTCAAATGAGAAAGAATGGTTTTATATATTGGAGTAAATGTGCCATACAGATTTAAATTTGCATTTTTAGTCTGCTTACACCAGTTCATTTTTTTAGTTTTCAGTTGATCATATATTTCTTTTTTTCAGCCCATAGTGAAAAGAGTGGTGCAGACAAGAAAAAATGTCATCAGTATTTGGAGGAGTATTTACTATTTGATTTCATACTTGCTGTCCACAATGAATGTTCACCTTTTTGTTTTTTATTCCAACAATGCTTAGCCAATAAATCATTGAAAAGAGATAGTCTTATATGTTTTAAAAATTAACTTAATGTGTTTGTTTAGTAATTTCCCGGGGATTTCTTCCTAAAACATATCAGTCAATTTTTTTGTGAACATTTCGATTTTCAAATATCAAAATTTTGTATAGGTTTTAAAGCAAGTGTGAAATGTATGTCAAGTAAGTCGCTACCTTTGTTTCTTTTCTTTCNGTTGGGGCTTTAGGGCTCGTCAACATTGATGTCATGCTTGCTTTATCTGCACCAAACAAATTGATAAATACATTAAAGTAGTATGATGGCTCAGGCAAGGTCCAGTTCAAAGCGTAGGAGTCTAAGAGTTCATAGATACCTCCATCGCTAAGGAAGTTGTATATTTTATTAAGGTACATTTAGCCATTTTATCCAAGATTCTCTCAAAGTTGAAGTAAGCTGGATACAGCTATGACAGAGTTCAGATTTGATACAGGAATGTTCTAACGAAATTAGTTCAGTCCATGGGTCAAATATTACAAGAAAGAAAAAAAGAATGATATTTTAAAGAAAATTACCAGCCTCAAAACATTGAGGAATGAAAACAAAAATGTTAAAAAGTACTTACTTTTTAAAGATACCTGTACTTAAAGAGCTTGAAATAAAACTTCAATTGAAACTTAAAAAAACAAAAAAAACTAACCCATAATAAGTAAAAATAAAATAGTTTCAAAAACTCAGGTATAAAATTGATTAACCTTTGATTATTCATCCCAATTATTGTACTTGACTCTTAGAACTGTTAAATCATAAAGGTTATTGTACCCATCTTCTGCTAGAAATACATATTAAATATATATTACTGAACAACCAATGACAACATTCCCATTAACATGTTTTGGGAACACTATTCAGTCTTCATTATAAGCCACTGCATTTGAGCTTAAAATATTATGTGATATCCGCTTAGGTCATAACCATTTATCCATGATAATTTTTAAAAAAATTAATTTTAAGCACCTATTGACATACAAATATTTATATAACAAACAGAATAAGTATTTGTTGCTATTAGTTAACAACCATTATTAAATACAAACTTAACTGATTCTTCGAACCCTGGTGACTTTTCCATGGAACCCACATTAGGAATTGCTGAGTTATTCTACTTACTTATTCCACTCAAAATTATGAGATTTCAATTATCTTATTCATTAAATAAATACAATTTTGTTAGAGTTATGCACAACAGTTACTTATCATTTACTTTTATTTAACTTAAGTTAAAAACAAAACATACTCTCCATACTTGTGAAATAAAACTAATCAAGTTTTTTTGTACTGCATATTTTCTTTTATCTTTTGTATTATCTTGCCAATATCTATAAGACATTGCATTACCATTTTGTATGAAAAAAATTGTATAATAAATAAATGATATACCATTAAACTCTGTTATTAAATGTAAAAGGAACAAAGATTTAAAATGAAGTATTACAGTGACATGTTTACTTTTATTTAGCTTCATCTTCTGAAAACAATTTCAGTTAAATTAAATTAATTTGTAATGTAGCATGAAGAAAGGTAGTAAATTTACAAACTGTTTTACAAATAACTTGTATTGATAAAGATGTTAATACTACTTATAAAAATTTGTCAGTGCTGGTTTTCCCTAAACTGTGTCAAAAAGAAACTGACTATCTTGTAAAGTTGGTGGAAGTATTATTGGAGAGTTCAGCACTTAACATAATGAAGTATTTGTTCGGCATTAAAAATAACACATAAATAAATAAGTAGTATACACGCATGTGTAAAGGATGTGAAAAAAAATCAAAACCATAAAAGGTATCACAAAGAAACGAACCCAAAAGCTCTTAATAAAAGTCCGAAATGCATTCCTGTATTATGCATCATTTCCTGAACAATGTCACACACAAATGCATCATTCGTAGAATAACTGATAGGGTTACATTTATGCACAGAGACAATCACTTATGATGTTAGTTGTAATGAAAAGAGAAAGTCATATGTGGATATTTTGATTTTGCATTATATTGTGTTGTCTATTTAATCATAGATTGGATGGGACTCCTAGGGTCCAGATATAACATTATTCTTGTGTATTTAACTCTATCATTTGACCAAGTTTTTGGAGAAGTATAAAGAAAACTTCTTTTTTTCCCGTATCTAGCATGAGCAGGTACAGATACAGATGAAACAAATTTTTGGATTAATTTTTAAATATTTATATATTTTTCATACATTTGGTTTGTTGTAGTTTATCAGACTTAAAAACTTGTATAAAATATGTATGCTCAAAGATAAATTGTTTTTTAGCAATGCATTCACTGACATTTTGTGGGTATACAGGATGATTGCATTTGTAAATGATGTGGCAATAATAAAATCTGGGTGTTTTGTAGTGTTTGATTGCAACAGATAATGTCAGGGGATGTAACTTAATCTCTCTTCTTATCTCATAATTCATGGAGGTAAGAGGGTTGTTTAAGGACAACTAAAGGGAGTTGGTTGGAAAGGGAGCTATAATGTGATACATGTTAATATAATATAGTTGTATATTTTTCATTTCCATAGAAAATTTGGGACTCAATACAGGATACTGAAGAGGATGAGATAAAGTGACTTTATAAAAATAGTCTCTTGTCATCAAAACATAAATTGACATGAACTATGGGGTTGAATGTGGTCATGTAATTTGTTTAGGTACTGATTGAAATCTAAGAGAATATTACAGTTTCTTGTGTTCGGATATATGCATTATGTGAGTGTCTTTAACATACACAGGGTAGCATGTGTTAAAATAGGGAGTGTTAATTTTTTCCTGTGTACTTTGTACTTTTTTGTATGAGAGCAAAGTGTTGTCTTTGAGAAAATTAATTGAAATATTCTATAAGAAAGCTATTCAGTCAATTCATTTAATTCATTGACTGAATTTTGATGACTTAATGTCCAGACTTGAAAAAATTGCAATAATATTAATGGTGTTAATGGCCAAGATACAACAGTTTGTCTTAAAAGAAAATAATTTTCTAGGAGTCCCATCAATAAATGTTTTACAACTAATATTTTAAATATATTCAATAAAATTCTTTTATAATTCTTGTTCTCGACTGTTTTAAAGGCATGAAAGAACAGTTCCTTAATGTCAGTTTAATGCACAGGCATTACATCAATGTGATATTCAGATATTGATATAATATCAGAATTTGTTAAAAGTAATTTAATTATCAATATGAAAAGTAATAAGATATAATTAGAAAACTTAGATTAATTAACAATGTCAATTAATTGTTACAAAAGATTCAACTCAAATTTTATTTGTTCATTGTTTTATATAGGTACAATAGGATAAATATCTCAATTAAATTGTTTGAGAAACTTTCATGACAACTTACATAATACATTTGTTTGAAATGTTAAAAGCTATATTTTATTATGCTTAAACATAGTCATATTTTATGCTTTCCTTAATCATTTATTTGTGCTTATAATAAAGAGGAAACAAATGGTATATTTGGATATCAAGTTTTTAAGCAATAAAATGGTGCATATCTATTATGTGCATGAATAATAATTTTATGAACTTAATGTAAAAACACTTTATCCTTGCAGGGAATAATATCTGGCTTGGTTTATCTTTTTTATGAAGAAATAGTTGTTAAGATTTGATTCATGTTTCTTTCAGAAATTTCAGAAATTAATTTCAGAAAAACATGAAAAACTACTGGAGGAATTGAAACCATATTTTGCCGAGGAGGAAGCATACAGGAAGTTGAAAAAATAATGTTTATTCTTCAGATTTTTAGAATTAAATAAGTGTTTTTCAGTAAAATATTTTTTTTTCTTCTCTAAAAGTTCAACTTTAGTGAAGGCCCTTTCTTTGCACTTAAAGAATTCAAGTGTTTGACTGATTGTGTTTTTTGTGCCCTAGATTTAAATTCTTTTGGGGGCATAGAAAATTTGTTTTGATGGTAGAACATGTTACTAGAATATTAACATTTTGCGTATTTCACAATTCAATTATATAATTAAAACATTCAATGCTTCTGGCACTGTAGTTACAATTTTATAATAAAAGTTTATAAAATATAATATAACTAAAATTTTAAAAATGTATGTACATTTATTCTTAAAACATTCGTATATGCAATAAATTGAACTATATTAAAATAATAAAAGTTGTTTCTTTTAATATTTTTGATTTTGCGAATATCTAAATATGACTTTACTTGGACTCTACACATATTTATTATGATCTAATGGAACATAGCATTTCAACCCTGTTAGGGACTTTCTTCAGATGTGACAAACAGCAGCATAAAACAGAAAATGAAATGTTGTTAACATAACAGAACACAAAAAAGACAAATAGTATGTCTTTGATGCGTTCCTTCCTATATACCATTCATCCAAATGAGATGAAACTTTGGCAAGTTGTTGTGCACATACAGGTCAAGTTTTCTGATATAGAACAGCTAAAGAGGAAAAGTTTGATTTTTGTTCGAGGCATAGCAAAGTGTGTAGGGTGCAGCTAGTTACTTATAAATATGTTATGTTATTTCATATTCTGTTACATTATTACGTTTAATATTTGTTAAACCTGGAGAACATCCTGATATGTTATTCCATTAAAAGTTCACTATAAATATTAAGTGGAGTCCAATGAAGGTTGTGTAATACATTTCATTAAAATCCAGAAAATTGTCTCATTTGCAGTAGACGATTAAGAATGAGGAGAGAAAAATTGATATTTGTGATCTTACTTTTTAGAAACAAGATACGAAAGATTTCTCCCCCCAGGGGACTTACATCTAGTAAGTACGTGTTTGGCGAACACGGGACCCCGAGCTGAGTCTGTCATTACTTCCACTTACTTGTACAAGGCTCCTTCCTTTCTCTTTCCTGACCTTCCTTAGTCAACTCTTGTTCTTTTCGATCCCGACGCTATTAGGGCCAGGGTATCTTTCATTATCCTCTCTCTCTCTTTTTTGTAAATGATGTGTGTAATGTTTTGATATGTGTTGATATTTGAGTTTTGAGTTGTAGTTCGGGAGGTTTTCCTGTGGGTAAGGTTGAGTCATTCGGCGAGTCCCACTCAAGGTGAGAGTCATGTTGGCTTTCCCCAGAGCGTAACTGCATTTTCCCTACCTGTACGAGTTTTTAATGACCTAGATGTCGACGAGCCGTAAAGCCCCACAAAAAAAAAGTTTAATTTTAATGTAGCTGATATCTTTAATGATAGCTGATAAAATATATATGACCACTCAAGAGTGGAGGGAGATATCTATAAAAATATACAGAGGGAGATATATATATTCATATCTCCATCTGTATAAACGAGCTTTAATGGTTGTGTACTTCTATAATCTTTCCCATTGAATGCTTTATGTTTTATCTTTCCATACACACAAGTTTCACAACATTTATATTCTAGATCTCTTGGTTTTAAGACTTTTAACTCAATTATTTTTAGACAAAACTTTGAAATAACCAAACTATGCTATGAATGTGCTAACTTTTCTGATTTCTTGCTGAAGGGGATTGCAGACTGCAAATATACATCTTAATAGCTGTTTTTTATTACCTCGCAATATTACCTTATTGTGAAAATACTTTTACATCACCAGTCATTTCTTTCCATGTGGCAGTTACAAGATTCTCTCTAACATCTTGTACATAGTGCGTATTGGATTTGGTCACAGGAACTTAATTCAGAATAAGTGATTCAAAATGTGTGAAAATTACCAAAGTACTTCTCGAGTATTAATGCAACCCTATTATTGGCAGCTTTAACCTTTTTTTTTTTTTTGAAAATGATGATAATATCTCTGTCATTGAGGAGGTGGTCCAAACAAAATGCTTCACTACTAACTCGCAGCTAACTCGTAGCTAACTTTTTATCTTATCTAGGAACTTTTGCTGAATTTTTTTGAATCCGCCTCTGCCTTAGGGCCCTTGATCGGAATTGATGGGATGGTCCCTTGCTTGCTTCCGGAGAGTAAATTAGTTTTTCTTCCTCCACTTGGTCATACGCAGTCTGTACTGTTTTTTGACAATAAATTTATTATTTTTCCAAAATAGAACCTGCTTGTGGATTATCATTCAATGGCAATGATTCCCATGAAAGAAATTAAATACTGTGAAACAAAACACTTATTGGATTTCATAGTATAATGGAGAAGTAAATGTACCAGTTGTTGATGTATCTTCTTTAATGAGAAATGTGAAATTTTTTCAAGATGCTTCATTGACATAATTTGATTCAAATGGAAGTTTGCTTTTTTGTAAATCATTATATCATTGCAGTCCTTAGCATACATTTTTTTATAGCTTACATATAATGTTTCCTACAATAATGTTAGTGAGATACAATTGAGCTGTAGTAGTACTCTGAGTGGTGTAAATTATTTGAACCATAAAGGAGAGTATTTTACTGAACAAGGATCTCCAGGAGTATCTGAAGAAGTAGATGGATTGAGTGCAAATAATAAAAGCACTGAATTTCAAACTATTTGCTGTATCAGCATCGAATGATATTATGAAACAACTACTAGAAATAAGGAACAACCCCGACCTTGATGCTAGCAGTTTTAAATCTCATATGATCAGAAAGAAGAATATAGATGAAAATGGAGAGAATTTGCAGGATCACTTAAATCCCATTCCTTTTGTTGCTGTTTCTCCATTTTCAGAAAAAGTTGAAGAACATGATGGCAAAAGTGTCATAAGTTCTAATACAGAATTGAAAAATCCTCTTGAGGAATATTCATTTGACTGTGATCTAACTAAGGAAAAGATTGTGAAGACGGAAAATGATTTGAAAACTAATCCCAGATTAAAGATGGGTTATAAAGAATAGATAAAGGTTTATGAGCTACCTTTTCCAAACATGGACGACATGTCAATCTTTGAAACATGGAAAAAATCTGTGACAATGTCCCATTTGATGGAAATTTTAAGGTTTTGTGTGATGCATTGTCAGCTAATATACAACAAAAATCTTTAGTTGCCAATGACCACACTAGTGACATAAAGTTGAACAAAAATGTATCATTAGTTGAAATGTTCAGTGCAGATTGTTCTAAGGACAATTTTGTCGAAAGATCTGCTGACTCGGAAAAATTTGAAGCTGTCTGCGATAATTCTGAGCATGATATTAAAGAAGAGAAGTGATGTATGGGTCTGTCCTCAAAACAACCTTGAAAGTAAAAATGAACACACTGTTGTGCTAGAGCAAAGAGAATACCAACTTCCAGATTATTCTATTATTGTTGATTCTTGCAAAGAGATGACTGATGTTACTGCACCACTTACACCAACTAGAATGAAACTATCAAAAGAGAGAATTGTATCTTAAAGAATCAACTCTAAACAAGTACAATGTAGCATTGAGAATTCAGGTGTGTTCTTTTTATTTTTATTTTGATAACAATTATGTTATAAATTATTTTGTCTTGATGACTACAGAATGGTATCTCTGTGTATTCTAGAGTTTGTGTGGTGTGTCCAAATGATGATAAAGCTTTAGTTATATGTAAAGTATATTTTTATTATTTTTTGTGTATAAAATAGTACCTTCTTAATTAACTTAATTATAAAATCATCTATTTTGTTTTTACAGTTTATTATGCTAATCTAAAAATGTCTATAAAACACATTATGACTCAGATTTTTCTGTATTTAAGGTACCAGAGATTGCCAATAGCTAGCTGCTGTGTTGGTTGAAATACATTCACAACTAAGAACTAATTGTTTTTTATTAGTGTCAATTAATTTAGAGACTATTAATTTTAAATTATTTACGAATTTCAATTTTTACTTTAGCAGTATTAACTAACTTTTCTAATAATTTAGATAGTTGAAATATTTCCACTTACACTAGTAGTTCCAGAAGAATTATTGTGTAATTTGGAAGTAACTACTAAAACTTTTCCGTTCTGGTCTTCCAGTTTTGTGCAAAATTAGAAGCAAAATTCTTTATTTAAACATAATTCACAACTAAGAACCAATAGCTAATTTTCTGTTGTACCAAATTGTCAAAGATTATTGTTTAGTGAAAGATTGCAAACATATTTTTTCAGCTAAATTTGATTGCTCCTCATCTGTGAGCTTTGCATTTATCTCTCGACTGACAATGGGTTATCTTTTGATTATTAAAACTTAAATTTCCATAACTTGAATGACAAGTAAGTGATAAAGGAATATAGCAAATGTGTACATATTAATAAAATAGAAAAAAAATTAATTTAACCCCTTATTTAATCAAGCTCTGTATTTTTATTTTGTTTTACTAATACCAATGTTTTTACACAAGATTGGAGTAGTCTTCAACTATAGTAGTCTCATACTAACACAATCTGCCAAGAAACTGTCTGAATGTAAAATTTTGTGGTTACAAATGTATGGCAGGAAA
>NNCF01131292.1:1017796-1038094 GCA_002313205.1 Laupala kohalensis | reverse complement strand
GATATAATTGGAGGACATTGATTTGGATATATTGAGTTCGTTATTTTACCAACTTCTGAGAAGTGAGAATTAAACAAATTTGTGATGGCCTGAGGATTTGTTACGATTGTAGGAACACTATTCCTACATATAAAGAAAGGTACATACCTTCATACAAATAATATGTTGAAACTCCTCCATGTAACAGAAACTACGAAAGTTACATGATCAGCCATGCTGTTTACTGGTTCCCAAGGCGATACCACTCTTTACACAAGAGAGTCTCAAACTACGACGCCAAGGAACCCCGACATAGTAAACATTAGAAGATTCCATGCAACAAAGATCGCCTCAATTGCGATTCTATGACGGCAGGAAGACGCTTCAAATCACCTTCCAAGACGCTTCGAAACCCTCAAGAAATTTCTGTAATACCCGAGAATATTCGATAACTCGGCCTAGCTTGTTAAGAAATTTCTAGAGACTCTTAAGAAACGAACCGCGACATAGTGTTGTGTCGCCCTGACCGTCGTTTGTCTTTGTTTAGCTTAAACCTGCTGATAATCTCATTCTGATAGCAGCTCTCGAGGTAGTGACATCGCAGCTCCGATAAGCTCCTTACGAGAAACCGTGCCAGCTGAAAATTCTATCTTCAAATCAAGTGATTGAAATATTCTCCAACCTCGGAAATATTTCTAAGTCAAATCCTGTAACAGAAAGATTTCGCACGTGTAGTACCGAATATCTCCTAGCTTCGTGATTGGAATTACTTCAAGTATCGACACAAGGCATCCTCTCGCGGCCCGCCCTGGGACCCGCTCAGAGACACGAAGACGACTTCGACTGGTGGCGCCATCACGTCATTGATCGTCATACTCCGTGGACCGACACCACCAACGGTGCCATCTGTCAACGAAGAAGGATACTCCTTGTAATTAACCACGGACTAGCTTCAAGCGTGAGTTACAAGAACGAGGTCCACATTGAACTTTCAACGCTTTGCCGTTTGCCGTCTCGTGCTATTCCTTTGTTTATGTCGAGACGGTTATATATTTACACAATAAACCTTGTTATTTGAACCTTCTTGAATATTTATTTTGGAGAGGAAGAAACTTTATTGTGAAGCAATAAAAAATCTTCCCTGATACGATTTTGCCATCGTTTAGTAAAGAAACATTTTCTTCGCGATTTTCAGAAGTTGACGTGTAATTTTTAACAATATTCCACATGGCTTTCATACGGTTGTTCGATTTAAGTATATGCCTGTCGTTTTCCATTACTTTAGCTGCATAGACTATTTTTCGAAGAATAGTCTTATATTTACGAAAATAATTATGGAATTCGGGTGGTTGGTTATAGCGATTTGAAAGATAATATAAACGGCGTTTGTTTTTTGAAGAAATCCTTATCCATTGGGTGATCCATCTATTGCATTTCTTTGTGTTAATTAACTTGCGTTTTATGGGAAAGCTAGAGTTGTAATGTTTTAGGAATATTGAGAAAAATACAATGAATTTGTCGTCGGTGTATTGGCAATTGTAAACACTGAAGAAATACACTCTTAATGTTTGGTCTCGAAGTCTTTTACGGTGTGTATTCACAGTTTAGTTGACGAGATTGACGTATTTTTAGATTTGTAATGTTGTTAGTATGTATGAATGCTTTTTGTACGTGCCGTCAAATAAGCGTCAAATTGTAATTTTATGGTTAGGAAGAAGCAAATGTGCTGTAAATTTTTTATTGAATGTCATTAAATTTGTTATTTTGAAGTCTTTTATAAGTGAATGTTGAACTAGACGATACTTATTTGAAGAAATTTGTAGAATGCAAACGAATACGTAAATAAAGGTGTATTTAAATTGACGTGATTTTGTGTTATGATTCTTGCATGATTGAATGTACGTAGTTTAATCATATATTGTAAAGTGTTCGTATTTAAAAGAACTATGTGTGAATTATTGAGGAGTAACTTTGATGAAAAATATTCAGAAATAGAAACAATACTAAGAAACGCTGTTTTCGTGGCTATTGATTGCGAATTTAGTGGCCTCCGTTCAAATCCAGAAAATAAATCAAGGTAATTCTGAAAAATCAAGGCAAATTGTTGTAATCTGTGTTCCCTCTATTGGAATGTTGTTTTTTTTCTAGTTTGTTTGATGCTGGTTGGGAACGGTATAGCAATCTGAAAAGTAATGTTGAAGAATTTCTTATAATGCAAGTTGGTATGACAGCTTTCCACTATAGCAGAGAACAGCAAAAGTATTCTGCATATTCTTTCACTGTACCAATATTTCCTAGAACATGTTCATCAGTTGATAGGAAGTTTCTTTGTCAGGCTTCATCGTTTGAGTTTCTTTGTCACTACAACTTCGATTTTAATAAAGTATGTTGTTTAATTTTGTCACTAGGTGTATGTGAATCCTCAGAAACAATCTGTGATTATTTGTACATTTTAGGTTGTGTATGATGGTGTACCTTTTCTTAGCTACGAACATGAATCCCAATTGAAACAAGAATTGAAAGAAGGAATACTTTTTAGACACTTAGAAAGAACTGTTTCCATGGAGGATGAGCGGAATTTGCAGAAACAATGCTCTCGTGTGGCAGAATGGACACACAGTGCTGCTGAAAATCAAGTTTTGGAATTGTCACCTGAAAGCCGTTTCCAAAGTGGGAAGCTTGCTGAATATCTCTTATTGAAAGAAATCCGACAAAGGTTTCCCTCCGTGTGGTCATATATTAATGATGGAATAGTAAGGAAATAAAATTTAAATATTTTAATTTGTACTTTTCCCTTCTTTATTTATACGTTGTAATATGTTTATTCAATTTTCAGTTTAATTTTAATTTTTAACTCCAAGCCTTATTTGTGGAATCGTGTTAGATATGATTCTAAATACGTCTGATTACATTTCTTAAAATATAGAGAAAACTGTAACTCTCTTGGATGGTTGATTTATTCCACTTATGTCAAAAGTTAAAGTTTCTATTCTATGGTCTCAAGACACTGATAGATTATTACGTGAATTTTTGGAATTTTTTGTGTGACTTGAAGCAAATTTAAATTCCTCTGAGGTGAACACCATATTTAAATCTTTATGTTTTACTCCTAAATTCAGAAGTAATACTGTGAATCAGAAATAATTATATTATGTCGTATGTAAATATCATACATTGAAGATCAATTCTGCATATCTGAGCTTCATGGCAAAGACTTATTTCTGATTGAAAGAAAAATTGGCAAACTTCAAAATTCTACAAGCAGCACATGAGATCAGAAATCGGAGATCCTTGCACTGGTATGCTCAGTAGGAAGACTTGATCAATTCTGATTTAAGCTAGCAAAATCAATACTTAATGCAACCTAGAATATGAGATGTTGACAATAAAATTAATGTGAATGTTAATAAAAAAACTAAATGTTTCAAAAGATTTATTTCGAGAATCTTGAAGTGTAAAATCTATCTTTGAGGAAAAATGTCATGAAGAGTGTGAACATTGTATTACTTGCAAAGTGGTATGTTTGATTATGCTCTGGAAATTGAGACAGTGTTGTTTATACCTTCAAAGACAAATGTCGGGTGGACAGTGCCCACAAATTGTTTATTGAAAAACTTATGTGTTTTGAGTTTTAAAATGTGGACTCAAATCCACCACTATTCATTAATAAGTTGCATAAATTAATATAGTTGCTAACCAGTACATTTTAGTTTTGAGAAGTCTAAATTGTTGAACAATTTCAGAAAAGGAATATGCAACAATTTTAGGAACTAGTGTTGTATTTCCCACTTTTTCTTTCCAGATACATGTCAAGAAAGTATCTAGTAGTACAAGAAAATCTCTGGAGTCAGATGTAACAGAAGAAGCCATTCTTGAAAAGAACTTAGTGAATCATTTCCTGGGTTTTTCTCGCATTTTTAAAATTTTGACTGAAGTTAAGTTACCAATAGTGGGTCACAACTTGCTTCTGGATCTTATGCTTATGTATAATCAATTTTACAAATCCTTACCTGGTGAGATTATTTTCCTTTTACTCTGTATTACATTGATGTCTTGTTACGTTTATATTGATTTTTGTCACAAGGGTAATAGTGAAAGAAAAGTATAAAAAATTATTATTGTAATAAATAATAATTTTATAATTGAAAATATATGATTCATCTCTTAATTTATTTATAAGTTTTTACTCTCGGGTAAATCTTTGTTAGGTGGTCCATCAAACGTAATATGTATATGGAACTATTGTTGCTAATTTTGTGATTTTTACTTTAATAAATGTATTGTTGAAGCATTAAATTCTTTCGTGTTTTATTTTCTTGCTTTTCAGACAGTTATGTTACTTTCAAAAAGGATATTCACAATTTATTTCCTGTGATTTTTGATACGAAGTATATTAGTTTTGAAGCGAAGCGAATTGTTGGACGTGGTTAGTACACTTTGTAAATATCCTGTCTTTTGAATGATTTTCATTCATAAATAATAAAAATTGAATTTACCCAAATATTTATGCTTAACTTTGTTTAATTTACTTGCATGGCATGAGTGTGACATGAAAGTCTTTTGAATCTCGGATGGTTTTAAAAATTGTAATGACAAATTTGTAATGCTATGGATTCATTTGTATTCCATTCCTTTTTTGACCAATAGTTTACTTGTTGCTTGTGGAAATTGTTGGAAAATGTGGATGAGATTGTTTACTACTTGAAAGTATAAATACTTTATTTTATGAATTCCTTATAGTTAAAGGAATTCTTCTTAGTGACATTGTGATATATTTATTAGTGAAGCAATAAATAAATGTTAAAGTAAAAGAATTTTTCCCTTCTAATGTCAGGAAGTTTTGATATTTTTAAAAATATAATTACAAAAATTACATAAAATATCAAAATTTATTTTTCCCTTTTTTTAAGAAGTTGCAATGCAAGTTTTCTTTTTTTTTTCAGTGTAATTTTTAACTCTTCTATTTCAAAAATACGATGATATCCAGAAGACTATCTATTAATTTGTGTAAGCTCGTTGATTAAAATAGTAGTCCCAGCAATGTTGATTAAACAGAGTTAAAATTGAACATTTGTCCCATAATTTGTCAAAGAGTAAAGTTTTGGTCAGTTAATCTTGAACCCACATTGGTATTATTCTATGTATTCCTCTGCATAGGTTCTAGTCTTTTTGCAAATTATGAACTAAAGATCTTGTATTTTTACTCAGTTTTATGACAGCATTGACTTTGAAATTTGGACAATAAAATTCATTTCATTGAACTTATTTCAAATCTACTTCTTTTTAATTTTCATTAATACTACTTTGATTTTGTATTACATTTTAGATAAAATGGTTTCAAATGCGTTGAACCAGCTCTATGAATTTTTCAAAGAAGGACCTGGTGCACTTTTGACTTCATCTTCTCCTTCCATAGAATTTGCTACAAATTATGTTCCTGAGAGTAAGTTGTTTTTTTATTGTTATTATTTTAATTATTTAATATTTGTTATTAAAATACGATAACCTGTACTTTCCCCCCCTTCTTTCTATTAGCTAGTGAAACAAGTGTTACCTTTTCTTCTTTCTAGTACATATTCAGTTTCAGACCTGGAATTTTGTAAACTGCTGTATTTTATAATTGGGTAATGGTGTTAAATTCAATAAACTTTAAATTAAAGTAAACGTAAAAACGGAATAGATTATTAATCAACCTTGGCAGAGCAAGAAATAAAGTAGTTGAAAACCACTTTGTTACAGCTAATGAACTATTTCAGATTTGACTATTTTTCTTTTCTTTAAATTTGCTGTATTTTATCAAAATATGGTAAAAAATGAAATAATTTAAATTATTTTCTCACTGAATGTACTGGCTATCCCTGGTTGTGTAAAATTCCCTTCACAATAAACTGATGGGAATAATCTTTGGAAACATAAATGTTTTTGTGAATATTTCAAAAATTCATAGAACCCAGAGTATTTAAGTATTCCCAAATTCATAGAAGACTAACTATTTATTGATCTGGTTGAAATTCGCTTTGCTAATTAAATTGTTATATTACTTTGCTTTACTAATTCATTATTTTATTTGCCAAATAATAAATAATATTTTCCCCAAGTGCTATGATCAGGAGATGTGATACTGGTTGTTTGAGAAGAGATAAGTATGAATTGGTTTTTCAAGAGAATTGGTAAACTACTTTGAATGTTAAGAATGAACAACATTGTGTTTGTGTATGTCATGTGTGAAGTATTCGTTGGGTCTTGAAAACGTCTTACATTGGATATGCTGTAAATAAGTTACAGTGTGTTCCCAAAATATTTTGGACATATATTAGTTCTCTTAATTCAAAACACGAGATTCCTGATAATTTGCAATCTGGCAACCATATTGTGAGTTATGATAATGAATCAGGAAGTTCTTCCTCAATATTTTGGTTCCGTTTATAAGATGAGTAAACTGAACAGTATTTGGGTAAGAGTTGATTGTGATATTTCATATCTAGGCCTAGATTATCAGCTCCTTAATAAGTTAGTCTAAAGAATGAGGGATTTCATTAGCTCTTGTGATTGTGTTCCTGTGTATTTTATTAAGAGGTCTTGGAAAACTCTAAAGTGACCATATATTGAGGGTTTTTAATAATTTCTTATTCAGATCAGTTTCCTTATTGTTTTAAGCATTCCATCATTCATCCAATTTTGAAAAAAAATGCCAGTGCTTTGGATCAATTACGATAATTCCTGAATGAGTGGAGTTTTGTTTGTCTTAGATCAGCCTGTGGGCCATTTTCTATGCACTTTTGGTCGGTTGGGCAAGCAAGAGATGGGGTTTGGCAAAATGTTTGGCCCAATGAATAAAACTAATTGGTCATATTTATTTATTTGTAACAATACTTTCATTCTCATCAACTAATTTATATTATTTCAAGCTGAGAAAATTAAATAGGATAAATAGTAATAGTAATTAAATAATAATTTTAATAGTAGTTTTAATTTGTAGTATTATAATAAAATGGTTTAATATTGTTATGTATGATGGTAATCCTGTCACAGTGATCTGTTGTCTCTCACCAGACATGTGTCCTGTCAAATATTACTTCTGATAATAATAATAATAAATTTATTGTCAAAAAAACAGTACAAACTGTGTATGTAAATTAGTTTTTTTTTCCTCCACGTGGTCATACGCAGTTTGTACTGTTTTTTGACAATAAATTTATTTATTTATTTATTTATGACCACGTGGAGGACAATAAACTAATTTACTCTCCGGAAGCAAGCAAGGGACCATCCCATCAATTCCGATCAAGGGCTCTAAGGCAGAGGTGGATTCAAAAATTTCAGCAAAAATTCCTAGATAAGATAAAGTTTAGCTGCGAGTTATAACACTAATAGAATGTCAATATGTTTGTAATTTAACACAAAAAATTTACATGTTCAAATTATTATCAAACTGTAGATTATTCTGAGTATGGTGTTTAAAAATCATAAGAATTGAAATAACACTAAATTCACGATTTATTAGTACAATATACATGCCCCTAGACAAAGCCTGGAGAACCTGTATAAGCATAGATTTATGACACAAAGTTGTGCCCCCCAACATTTCTGGAAAAATTGATATACTAGTAATATATACTCTAACTTGCAGACTGCAAAAAACTTTCATAGGCCACTAGTAGCGCTGCCTAAGATAGCTGATGTTCATTTGTATTATGAGTCTCTTCTCCTATAAGCTTATAAACCCATGTATTGACTAATGCCTTGAACCCTACTTTTCCAAACACGCCAGCTACCTTATTTGCCGAGAGATCCGAGAGAGATGCAAGTGACTCAGTGTAAATCTGGGTTTGGTTTCTTCTCCTCTATGCATTGAGATACCAATGGAATTTGCTTCCATGTTTAGGTTAATGATTGCAAGCTCATTGGTGTCTTCCAGAGTAGGTGTATGAGTGAACTTTGGCCATATACTGTGGTTCCTTAATGTTTTTATTGAGTAAAAAGTATTGTATGTTCATTAACATTTTTATGGGACCTTTAAATTAGTAAGTTAATGTGGTAAATATGGATAGAAGTCTCAAAAAAAATTAATTTCTACTTTTTAGGAACTTAAAAAAACTCTGGGATAATACCCAAGAATATTCCCCTTTTTTATTTTTCTCCTAATGGAGATATTTCTAGGCCATGCTAATATTTCTGGTATTCATTTTTTAAATTTTCATAGCAATTTAAAATGTTTTCATTCAACTGTTTAGTGTGTTTTGTTTTTTTAACTTCACATAGTTGAAATTTTTTCTCAGGTTTATTAATATGAAATTTGGAATTTTTTTTATGGCTAACTCCCTACCCAATTTTATCTGTGCCTGAGATGGTCTGGTAAAAAATCAATAAAAATGGTAATAACTGATGTGGAATGACCTGCACATTTATTTATTGAGTTTACATTGTTCATTAGTGTTAATAATTTAGGTGTCTATGTGAAATGTTGTGTCTATGACTGCACGACCAAACAGATTCAAATATAAGATAAATAATGATTTTATGAGGCATAAGAAACCAAAATAGACACCATCGATTTGACCAGTTAACCCTAACTGTACTATCCTAATTAATATTTATTGATATCCTATCACTGAGAACTTACATCTGTAGTTCAAACATTATTATATTTGTATGTGAGTATGTTTATGTACTTTTTAACAGTAGAAAAAAATAAAGAAACAAAAAAACTAGATTATTTTAGGCACTTCACTGATTTTACTACCACCAGTTATTATTAATCTCAAATTTTGGTTTAATTTAATAGTTATGACATATTAGCATTATTTTTGGAATAATTTAAGTTTTGATGATAGTATTATGTATTTAACAACTTTTCTGTTATGTTTTATAGAATGTAAATTTGTTTATTTTCTCTAGATATTGTAACACACTTTCAAATATTTATGCTTCATTTTAAGGGGGTACATTTCATAATTTTGTTTTGTGACACAGAAATTTTAAATCTATCTGCTTTGGAGGCCTCAATAGGAATTGGTGGATTGGTCCCTTGTTTGCTTCGAGAGAGTATATTATTTTATGTCCAAACTGTCCATCTTCATTTGCATAGTGAAATATGAGTAAATAAATAACAACCTCCTTATAGCAGATAATATTTATTTTTTAGAATTCAGTGGAAAATACCACCACTGAGTAAAAACAAGAACAATGCAACATTAAAAAAAAAAATTAAAACTCATGATAAATACAAGAGAATTTACAAGATTTTTCTCTTTTTTTGGGAGGAAGTTGTATCTGGAATCTGCCACCCCAAATTCCATTTCTTCTCAACAAAGATGTATAGTTGCTTACACTCTTCTTGTCCAGTGATGTGAATACTGATGAATAAAATAGAGAAAATGAAATTTTTTGTTCGCGATTCTTAAAATATTTGACAAATTAATTTGTTTTTGGTGTACTTTAAGCAAAACAGGAATAGCTATTTTCTATACTCTTTCAAGGACAACATAGGGGTAACGGTTTCAATACTAGGAGAGTTCAGATTTCTTGATATTCTATTTTCCAAGGATATTGTTTAGATGGAAATATTGCTAAATAATTATGAGAGCTGAACTAATTGTGATATAAAAATAATGTGTCTGCAGGCATCTGATGAGGACTGAACTCTCTTCTTATGAGTCATTAACTTCTACTTGTACTACCAAATATTAGAGTACAAAAAAATATTTGTGTTACTATGGAATGAAAATGCTTGGTCACCCAGCTATGAAAGGACTAATAAATTAAGTATATGTAGCGCAACTCTTTTTTTTATTCTCCCTTCTGTTCTCTAGATTTGAGAGATAAATATTTATATAACATCCCAATTTTTGTTAAGAGTTTTTTTTTTTTTGTTAAGAATCAACGAGTGTATGAAGGTTCAAATAAAGAAAACAATCTCAGTGTTTTTGTCTATTTATTTTTTGAATTTGCTTTGATCCAAATTTACATTTGTAATTTTTGTTCTTATTCTCAACAGTTTGTTTGATTCTTCTATTTATTTTGTCATGCATAAAAGTTTTGGAACTGTATTAGTAACCTCTTACCTAAATGACAAATTATACCTCACATTGCTTTCTTTAATATTTCAGGTGAAATTGTTTGCTGTCTTGGTACATGTTGAGAATAATAGAACCATTGAGTTTATGTTCAGTTTACATGTATAATGCTAATTCTACTTCGCAATTCAATTTTGTTTGCTGTTATTTGCATTGGTATCTAAATTTGTATTGCACCTTTCCCTTGTGTTTCAGAAATCCACGATAACTTTCATGAGGCCGGTTGGGATTCTTACTGTACTGGTTTTTGTTTTGTTAAACTTGCATATCTTTATGCTGAGAAACTTCATGGCAAGTATGTGTTCATTATGAATCTGCTTTCTTTTCATATTTTCTTTGTTATTTGTTTTCTTTTTTTATTTACTGTTCAAAATACCAAGTATTTTTTGTACATGAATGTAATTTGTATATACAGTGGAAAATGGCATTTATGTGTTATCTTCCCCAACCAATAAAGATTACAACCAATATTTTTTAAATATTGATTTTCCTGTTTCATTTTTCAATGAAGCAAAATAACTAGTTTTATTTTTATTTTTTATTACCTAGTGATCTTACAAATAAAAGTTATAAATCTTGTAAGTAGTTATTATCATACAGTATTTGTATATCTTGAATGTGATACTTGGTTACTCATAACTGTAATGAGATTTGTTAGTTTACGGGATTTTCTTTGGCAATATCCTAGGGATAAGTATAGTTGGAAGTATTTCTACCAAGTAATAATTTACTTTAAACTTGTTGTTTGATTCAAGTCCTGATAAACCTCAACTGTTCAAGAATTATACCAACTTGGAACTTCAAAATGCTGTTATGCATATGAAGAATCGTGTTAATGTTGTTCGAGCTGACATATCTTTCATTGTAAGTATGAATGAACAATTCAATGGCATCTACTATTCTAATAATATGTCGGGAAAATTTTAAAATGTTTTGAAAATTATTTTAATTTATTTTTATTATTTCAAATTAATTACAAAATTTAAAACTCTTGGTTTAAGTACATCTTTGAACTTCTCTATAAGTTCATTAATTACATTATGTACAAATGTTGTCATTCCTTTTTCAGTGAAACCTTCAATGAAACATAGTTTGCATCACTTGAGAAAAGGCACATTTTATTTTCTAGGAATTATATTGAAAAGTTTTTCTTTCTTCCATGTCTTTTATCTGGAATGACACAAAAAAATGTGTATCTGATTTTGAAAATATAAAATATATATGTTCTTTAAATTAAGCTAGCTTTACACTGATGTTTCCACAAATATTTAACAAAAAATCAGTCGGGAGCATACTTTAGTGGGACCTTACCACTATCTTGAGTGGCACATAACTACAACTCCAGTAATTTAACATCCTGGTGGTGGCTGGGTGTATGTCCCAATCAAATTTTTCTTTGTTGCTTCTTCAAAGTGCAACACTTGGATTTAAATTATTTGGAATAAATCCTTTCCTGAACATTAAATAAGTTCAATCTGTGGGTGGACTAATCTTAATAATTGTACCTTGCTTTGAAGTGTAAGTATTTCTTGCCAAAAATGTGCTATTGATGATTTTTCTATTGGTTTAAATTTGATATTCACACAATAATTTGGCTTAGAGTTACATATCTTTTTGTTTTTCCAATGATTTGTCACTATAAATTTATTTGATTTTATAAATCTCTGATTGGATTATTGTTTTTTTATATATATTTGTAATTTACTTCAAATGAAAATTTAAGGTTAAAAGGAATTTTGTGTTTTGGAATTTTTTTCAAATTTCTTGTAAAGGACAGGATATGTAAAGAAATTTTCTTGAATTGCCATTATTTCTTCTTGTTTTCTAAGTGGTTATATACCTAATACATTTTGGTTACCTGAACCTAGGAAAGGTAAACAACGAAACACTAGTTAAAAATGTTTCTAAAAATGGGTTTAATTTACTTTATAATAAAGACTTCACCTGGTTAAACTTATATAATTTAACATATTCTCTCTTTTTTTATTGTTATCTTTATACAAACAATTGCTGGATATTTCTAAATTTTAGGAGGCATGTAATTTTTAGACTTTCTCTTTCATTTGTAAAGTGCTATCATTACACTGAATATACAAAAATTGTCTTTCATAATATATCTTTCTTTATATGGGTGGTGTAGTGATAGTGCCTTTGGTCCCATCATATCCCTGAGTGTGAAAAAGCAGGTCCAATATCTTGCTCAGCCAGACAAGACGTGAGTTTTTCTACTGATGTTTTCCTTTTCTCATTCCAGACCAATGTCAGTTATGTTACAAGTACCTCATTAACTCAGTATCATTCCTTCCCAATTCCTTCATCCAAAAACACAGATGGAAGTGCAGGTATCATGGTCTAAACCTCACCACAAATGTAAACCTCCCAACCAAAAGGTAAATTTGAGTGAAGTTGTGGGTAAAAGCATAGTAATGTATATTGTCAGCCTACCCAACCTATGCTTTATTGTAATGATATAGTTAACTCTTTGTAATAATTTAGTGTAGACAAAAACAAAATGTTTACGTATAAAATATCATGGTGATATCTTAATGGGTTAGGTATTTAAATGATATTTTCAAACAAAAACTTAAGCTACCTCTGTTAGTTTGTGAAATATAGTAACACCTTGCCCAAGACTGTGGACATTGTTTAAAGAGATTTCTCATTACTAAATTCATTTTTTATTGCTTAAATTATAAAATATAATTTTTTTTCTTCTTTTTACTTGTTGATAGTTTTTACTAATAATAAGGTTTTTAAAATTTGTCTCGCTTATTGTTTTTTGTTTAGACCTTTGATGGTGCTGATCCTAAGTCTGAGAGACCTCATTGGCTGCATGTGAGGTCGAGGGGTGGAAAATACCTTGATTCATCAATGGTAACAGTCTTATTTAATATTATATTTAAGTTGTTTACTGCAGTGTGAGTTTTCCATTGTTTCCATGCACTTGTTTTCTAGGTTGCGGAACTCTTTGCCAAATGTGGTGTTGTTGATGTGAAATCCTACTCAAAACAACAAGCACTTGTAGCTGTAGGAAATCATAAAACGTATGTATTGTAAATATTTTCCTTTCTTTAAAAATATAGTGCCAAATATTTAGTAAACTAACTGACTACCTGGCATTGCACAGGATTTTTCTTATACTAATCATCTTTTATTCAGGAAAAAATAAGATCTATCTATATTATAAGATTAAAATACTTTTAATAATAAATTTATTAAATTTATTGTCAAAAAACAGTACAAACTGCGTATGACCACATGGGGGGAAAAAAACTAATTTACTCTCCGGAAGCAAGCAAGGGACCATCCCATCAATTCCGATCAAGGGCCCTAAGGCAACTCTTTTACTTACTGGTTTTTAATATCATGTACTGTATCCTAATTTTTCAAATTCATTATAATACAAATTTAATACAAAACTTGACTGTGTACACTACACCCTCTTGTGGGAGCCGGCCAGTCGAATGTTCACTTCAAAGGAATGATGCAGCTGCACCATTTCATTAAAATTATTGTAAAATCTAAACTATTCATCGAAATGTTATGATTGAAAGAATATTTTTATCTTTGTTAAATGCACAAAAATAACTTATTAAATTTGACGGTGATTGATTTATTCCTTCTTAAATTGAATTATTTTAACACTTCTATTTTTAATGATTTATCGATAATTTAGGTTAATTTTTATAGGTAGAATTTTTATAGATATAGGTGCTGTCATGGTATTTTTTGTAGAACTCTTTGAGGCAAACAATATTGCCATTCATTGTTATCTATCTCAAACTGTTTAGGCAGTGTAAGCAAATATAACTCTTTTATCCCTATTTTATCAACATTTATTGTCAAAAACCATTCCTATCTTTCTTATTGCACATTTAAAAAATAAAAGTTAGCCTATGTACATCCTGGACATCTAAACCTTGCCAAATTTCATCACAATCAGTTCAGTGGTTTAGTCATGATCATGTAACAAACAGACAGACACACTTTCATGTTACGCATTTATATTTTAGTATGGATAAAGAAATCTAGTTAATGCAACTTAATTGAAAGTTTTCACTAAAATTCACCTTATAGGCTTGTTTGTATGACAAAATTTAAAAAGAATTATACGATTTAAACCTATATTTTACTCCCAGAAGCTGTATTTTTTATGACCATCAATTAGGCACTTGAATCCACATTGGCCTGTAATTATATTGCGTTTTATATATGTTCATTGATTTTAGTATTTTATTTATTAATATTTAATCATTATGTTATTGTGTGAGTAAATAATTTCAATCATTATAATTTTCTTGGGAATTTGTTTCAATGATTCGCTGGGAAATTGATAATAATTCACTGGACTGGTGTTAAATATTCAATTGTTGTTAACATTCGCTAATTGTTATGAGCATCCTTGATGTAAGCACTATCTTTGTATGGTGTTCTGCGTGATGAGTATTAAGTGTCCAAAAAAATCAATTTATATCACTATCATATAATAACATTATTTAGGTGATTTGGAGTAGAGCATTTTCCAAAAACAGTAATCATGCAAAGATAATTAAATTTTTCTTGCAAGGTGTCCAGCCCTGTGTAGCCTCATTGACTTCGCAACTGAAACTATATTTTTTTTACCAAAGTGAGCTATTGTTTCACGATTCATCAGTTGCAGGTACGTGCCATCCTGTTTGTTAACGGGTCCCACTATCCTTTGCTAGATTTTGCATTCAAATACAGCCAGGCTATTTTCAAGCATTTTTGTGAATGTCCATGTTTCGCACCCATAAAGAACAATCGGTCTGGTGATAGTTTTGTATATATTATATTTCATGTTTATTTACAGTAGTCACAGACCAATCAAATACCTTAGTGCCTATTGGCATTGGTTCCCATGACAATCATGTTTTTACTTCTACCGTGATATAACTGTCGACTGTGAGGATAGATCCAAGATATTTGAATTGTTGCACTGTTTCAAAATTATATCTATCGAAGCTGATATTCTGGTTGATCCTATTTCCACTGATTCAACTGGATGTCATATACTTGGTCTTCTCTTCATTTATACATAGACCAATATCTTCTGCTACCTTTATCAGTGTAACAAATTCTTCCTTCACAGCTAGCACACTTCTTCCAACCACATCAATATCATCAGGAGTCAGTGTGGGTCAGTGGGTAGAGCACTGAGTTGCTAACTGGATGGCCAGGGAGGTGGGGATTTTTCATCACACCTCAACATCCAGACTGACTCCCAGACCTACACAGCCTGCTGTAAAATTAGTACCAGGAACTATCCTGGGGTCAAACTGGTCGGAGTGAGATGCTGACCACATCTCCTCCTTTTAGTGCCGAGGTCAAGTAATTGTGGAGCTCTAACCTCCGCAAATCCCTGGGACACCTTCAGGACGTCTTCAGAGATAGTTTGCCTTTTGACATCAATATCGTCAGTAAATGCTAAGATCTGTGTGAATGTGTTGAATATTGTTGTGCTCCAGTTTAGGGATAGGGCTTGGATGACTTTTTCAAGGGCGAGATTGAATAATAAGTTCAAAAGGCAATCACCCTACTTCAGTCCAGTTTCACTTCAAACTCCTCCGTCTCTCCATTTGGAGTTATGACTTTGCTTTTTGAACCTGTGAGTGTCTTCACGACAAGTCTGATCAATTTGTTTGGAATGTTAAACAGCCTGTACAGTTTGTATGTGTTCACCAAGTCGTAAACCTGCCTAAAATTTATGAACATTTAGTGTGTTGTTGTTTAGAACTCGTGAGTCTTTTCCAATATTTGTTGTATTGTGAATATTTGGTCAACCTATTGGACTGGAACCCACATTGGTAGTCTCCCTCAGCTTCCTCAACATATGGCTGAAATCTGTTGTGTAAAACCTTGGCGAAGACTTCAAATATAACATTGAGCAAACTGATTCCACAATAATTGCTACAAGTTGTTCTATCCCCTTTTTTTGTGAATTGGGATAATGACACTTAGCTTCCATTCCCTTGGCGTTTCTTCCTATTGCCACACCTCCTTTATTAGATCAGTGATCTCTGGCTACAGAGCATCTCCCCCGTTCTTCAGCAGTTCTCCAGGAACACCATTGCTGCCTGGGGCCTTATTGTTTTGCAACTTGCATTAGTTAGTTTTTGGTTTGCATTTAAATGGTGGTTCAGTCCACATAGTGTTTTTTTTCTTCTAGGGAAATTAATCAGCTATCACTCAACTCTTCCGAAATACAGAGTACTTGTGTTTTAGGCTACTGTTTCTTTGGTATCATATTCAAACTACTTGGTAACTGGCTGCAGTAATTCGTTAAAATTGAAAAAACGCAGTATACTGTAACATGTAACCCAATCTATAGGCCAAAACTGTACTTAACCTCATTGGCACAAAGGAATTACCCAAATTTTAAGATAAGCTCTTTCTCTTTGTGAAAGCTTTATGCTTTTATAATGCAATAAGAGATATATAACAGAAGATTGCAAGATTTATTTTATAATATTTAAAATTGTTTTTTGCAATACAACAGTAATTACACTGAAATAATACAAAAATAATTGTTTCAGTAAAATAAGTATTTGTTTACACAATTATTAGTTCTCCTTTTATCACATATGACATGAGTGAAGCCAGGAAAATCAGCTAGTTCTGTAAAAAAAGAAATTGTTAAACAACCAATGCATAGAATTATCAAAAACAATAACAAAATTATTTCCTTTTTCACTTCATTAGCTCGAAATAACACAGTAGGTCACTCTGGTAAAACTTTATACAGCCACCAGGAAGTGATTAACAAAACAGTTTTCTATAGGTGGCCAAAAGGGCAGTACAGTCGTGCATGTTGTTTCTGCGCATATTCACTCCACTTGACTGAACTCCTCACCTGAGATAGTTATCCCACATTTGTTTTCCCATTGAGTGTCAAATCAAGCAGAGTGGTGATGAAAGTTTCATAAATATAATAAGTTTCATCAGCTAGGGCATTTTTTAACTGCCCTTTGGGAAGGAACAAGTGATGACCTGAAAGGCACTTGAAGAAGAGATTAGCACCTCATAGTTAGAGTTAGTTCTACTAACATACAATTGTTAAATACAGTATCCAATGCAAGGATCAAGACATTCAGGAGATAAGAATTGAAGTAATGTTTGCCTTTGTACTCTAAGAAAACACAGCAAATAACATAACATTAAGTAAAAATATATGCAAATATTCAACTTGTTTAAGGAATAACATCATTCAATCCCTGTATAACAAACCAAATGGATTTAGTCATATGAATGTTCACTATTTTGAACATGATAGGATAATAATGAGAATATTGTGCAGAAAGTACAAAATTAGGAGTTCGATGGAGAAATAAAAGCAAGCTGTAAACCTGTGAACACATATTGTAATATCCAGGCATTCATATTTTACAATTTGATACAATAGAATTATTATTTTTAAGTATTATTAATATATTTTTAGAAAACCAACTAGCAAATGTTGAATAAATTGAAACTGAAATTTTCAAAGTATGAAAACAAAACAATTTTAATATGATGCTGACACCAGAATGATGAAATTGTTTACTTTTCTCATATATTTTTCATAGGATACAACGGGCATGGTTGTATTTGTAGTAAAGGGTACCTGAGAATAAGGCACCCAAATGTGCCCCCCCCCCCCTAGCCAAATGACATTATCCCTTTGTGTATAGATATTTACTGATGAAATATCATTATTAATCACATTCTTAACTTTTCTTGCATTTAGTAGTTTCCCATACTAAAAAATGGTGATTTGCGGCATTGTATTTTTATCAAAATTACTGAGGTGCAGGACTGATTTTCTGGTCACCAACTCTTGATGTGCTATTCTAAATGCTGCCAAAATTTCAAGTCTCTATGTGTGGTGGACCAACTTGAAAATTGCCAAAACCGACCAAAAAAGTATAGAAAATACCTAAAATTGTCTTTTTTTGCAATTTTCATATTGGCCTACCACACATAGAGACTTAAATTTTGGCAGCATTTAGAAAAGCACATAAAGAGTTGGTGACCAGAAAATCAGCCCTGCACCTTAGTAATTTCAACAATAATGTCAATTTTTTGGCCTTTTTTCACATTATTTGGTATATTTTTGGACTTTTATCGCGAGTATACTATAAAAACCACTAAAAAAATAATATAATAATCATGACCATATACTATAAAAATCACTATAATAATAATGATTAATAATAATATTTTATCAGTAAATATCTGCACACAAAGGGACATGTCATTTGACTGAGGGGCACATTTGGGTGCCTTATCCGGGAATACCCTTTCCTTCTCCTATACTATCCTATACGCTGGAAGGAACTTCAAATCTTCACTATTTAAAATTTTTTCAAGAATTAATATTTAGAAAAAATTTGAAGATGATGTATTTTAAGTTTTTACTTTTAAAATTTGTCATTTTTTCACAAATTTGACTTTGGACTTTGAAGCTGTCAACAAACAGATTTCAAAACATCTGCTAACCCTAAAGAGGCATATCTCATGAAAAAAATTAACACAAGTGCTGAAAATTTTCAGATTAAGTATGAAGCTAAAAGAAAATCTCAAGTGATAAAATTTTCAAGAATATTTGGAATAAAATGAAAATTTTCTTACATTTGACAAAAAGCAAAACCACAATTTTTTATCGAGACACCAATGTTATGAGCAAAACTTTCTTATATTTCTTCTTTTTTCTATAAAAAAGCAAATAATTGACCATTTCTCATCCTTGATGCTTGTAACCTGCAAATATGGCCAAAGATGAATGTACAGATAAAAGTCTTAAGTCTGGATGCTTTTTGATCTGATAAAAAATGAATGTTTTCAACTGTATTCAAGCATTTTCTGTGCGTTCTTTTATAATTTGTTGTTATTTTCAGATAAGATTATTAGAGACTGTTATTTGTGATACATTATTTCTGGCCATTTTCATTAACTATCTTATTTTAATTTCATAAAAACTTCTGAAATATATCAAATAGAAAAATATCTAAACACTTGATATATAATTAGTTTATTGTCCTCCACATGGTCATACGCAGTTTGTACTGTTTTTTGACAATAAATTTATTATTATTATTATTTATTATTATAAAATAGTTTCACTCTATTCAATGTATTAAAATGATTAACAAGGCCTTATTATTATTTTTATAATTACTTAGGGCAGACATTTTTTTTCGACACCAATAATTACATATTAAATCAGTTCATATAGTAAATATCTTTTACGAATATGTCTCCATAAACAATTTTGGCAAAGTGTTATTGTTCAAGTTTTGGTGAAGCTTTAAAGTATGTAAATATTGAAGTAGTGAGCAATAAATTAATCTCCCTCAGATTGATCAGAACAGCTCGAGCAGCAAGCGATAGTGCTTTATCCTGTTATTTCGGAGTTAGATACCACCACAGGCCTTAAAACCTCAGAAATGTAAATACGACTGTGGATAAGAGGTTACCGGGATGTGTACTCAATAAAAACCAGTTATTAATCTAGACGCAGGGTCGGTAAGACGACGACGAATGGTAGTTGACAACGATCTTTCTCCCCGGTGCCTCTATATCCTCGACGCCCTCAGGACGTCGTACGCGGAACCGGGGATTCCCGCGTCCATGATCGTCGTTCTACGCACCCCCGCTGAAGTGTCGCGCCGCAACTATGGTCACCTAACTGATAATCCATGTTAGACGTCGTCGTACTGTCCATGTGACTAATCGAATACGTGAGGTTGTACACAAGACCGCATAGACACATCTCTTCTTTCCCACGTTAATGGCCGGAGACCGCAAATATTCTCCATAGCATTGGTTCTATATTGAATAAACTTTATTGTAAAAAAAGCAGTTGCAAACTGCGTATGACCACGTGGGGGATAATAAACTAAGTTACTCTCTGGAACAAGCTATCCCATCAATTCCGATGAAGGGTCCAAGGGCAGTGGCGGATTAAATACTTATACATTTTTTAACGAAATACATAGTTATGCATTTATTATCCCAAATTAATCGTAGATATAATGTGCAGTCAGAATTCGAGATTAATAATAACAAAAGTATTCAATGACATGTCCGCCTATGCCCCCCAGGGGACTTACATCTAGTAAGTACGTGTTTGGCGAACACGGGGCCCCGAGCTGAGTCTGGCATTACTTCCACTTACTTGTGCCATGCTCCTTCCTTTCTCTTTCCTGACCTCCCTTGGTCACCTCTTGTTCTTTTCGATCCCGAC
>NNCF01131292.1:979253-1017741 GCA_002313205.1 Laupala kohalensis | reverse complement strand
GCGGGGGGAGTCATGTTGGCTCTCCCTAGTGTGTAACTGCATTTTCCCTACCTGTACAAGTTTTTCGGGCTCCAATTACCTTTGATGTCGACATGAGCCGTAAAACCCCACAAAAAAAAAATGTCCGCCTATGGAAAATCTGCCGTTACTCGGAGAAAAACCCAGGCCAGGATGGGGCTAGAGAGATAATGTTGGCCTTTACAACTGGGCCAAGGTTGCATACAGTTAGAAATAAACTATTATAAATAAAAAGGATAAAAAACAACATGCATGAAAAAAGGAATTTAATCAGTATCTAGAGTACTATAACAATGGCATGACAAATGCTTTCCCAGCCCTTCGCTCCCATATTGAACTGAGTTATAGGAACCCAACCTATACGTGCTGCAATATGGGGGAGCTATAAAGCGCAGCTCGGATGTAAAATCGAGCTTCAAGATTAAAATGACATGTCATGGATTGAATTTATGAATTAAAATTTGGAATGAATTTACTAGATCAAGTATTTAATATATGGAGTTATATTGTAAATTTTGTTCAGAAAGTTAATATTTACATGGCGAACCTCTCTTTACATTTTACCTGGTTTTTACCTTAAAACCTGGTTTACCTTTTTTGTTAATCGGACAACCCTTTTTACTATAGTGCATTTTCATTTATCTGCAAATAACTGTATTTTAAAACATTTTATTTTAAATAATGAATAATTTAATGAAATAAAATGAATTAAATTATGTGTCACTGAACTATCAATTTCCTTCTTCTTTTATCCTAACCCTACTCAGAATCCTGCCAAGGAAGGAACAGTGACAGAAGCTCTTTTATATCATAATATTTTCTTGTTTTATTATTGTATTCCCTTAAAAGAAGCCACTATTTTCTATGTAGCCCTGTGTTCACACTACTATGTGGATCCATTCTTATTGTCCTCTACTGAAAAGGGCACTACGAATCTCGATCCCTCGTAATTTCCTTAGAATTATTGTTGGTATATTTATTTTTGGTTTGCATCGGTTAAAATCTATTTGCAGGGTCCCCTTGCAATAAATGTAACAAATTTTTTAGAGTTTTTATTATAAGCAGCAATAAAGCGTATGAGAGAGATTCAGTTCGCTGTAGATTTTCCCGAACCAAGGTTGCAAATATATATTACCTGAAAATATAAATAAAATGGGAGTTAATTTGTAAAAAAAATTCCTACACAACTTCTAACTGTTCATGTAATTTTAATATAAAATAATTTAGGAAGTATGAAAGACCTAATGTGGGTGGATTTAAACCCATACTCAGTTGTAACAGTTTTGAACGTATCCATTCGACCACAGCGACGTTCCTTAGTGATCGGATTACTATAAATGAATCAAGCCAAATCTATTTGAAAAACTAGAAACTGATTAATCTCGAAAATGTGACCCTCCGCTGATGATTTATTTCGTAGAATGAATCAGAGGACTAGCTCCAAATTTTGTTTTAATCGTGTTAAAATCTTTGATTCATGTGAAAGTACGCTTTTTAGTAAGAGATCTTTAAATTTGCTTATCGAGTATTTTCATTTGGTGACTTACTGCTCGCCTGTGTTGAGAGTTAAATGCGTCATTTGAAAGAGTGACGATCGCCAGTTCTTCGAATAATTCCAAATATTTCGTGATTTAGTGCTGTAACAGAAACAAAGCAGTCAATGTCTTCCAATCTGGTCAGTGTAACCATTGAGTAGAGTGTAAATCGTCGACATTCGTCGCAACATTCCCATCAAATGGAGTTAATGGTTCAGTGCCTCGTTTTTTGGCTCGCGCTAGATTTACTTGTGACCGGCTGTTGAGTTGTTGCTTGTTTCGTGTCGGAGAGGCATGGCGTCTTACGTCACGACTGTGATGCTGCCGGGATAGCCATTGCAGATGGCGACTTTTTTTTAACGCGCTGCGTGCTGGAGTAGAATCATTTCTGTCTTCATTTCGCATTGTGGGACGTTTCCGACTCTTGGAAGATGAGTTGAGATTGGTGCGCATGCCACGTGAGACAGCTATTCGGTAGACTAGAATTGCGTATTTTCTTGCACGAATGTCATACATAGTTCCACAATACATAGTATTTTGATCTGTTTTCAATTGGATTCTTTTGCTTGTGCATGCTATTAGAAGTAAAAACTAGTAGCAAAGTCATTGCACATACTTTCTTATAAACGTTTCTCCGTCTGCATCATAGAGTGAGAAAAAAATTCTATAGTGAAAGGGTCATTTCTGGCGTGGTCCTCTATAATTTGGTCGTCTTCCAGTGCTCTATTCATGCTCTAAATCGCTAGATGAACTTATTACTTTCTTTTATTTGAAATTTGAAAGTAAAATAAATATTCAGGATATTATTTCAAAAACATGTAGCGACATATCAGTCTTATAAATATCCCAAATGTGTTATGTAAATGTAATTTCGTTGTAGACAGGAATTGATGTATTTATGTATTTTCTGTCCTGCTTTGGTGTCTTCCTATATATTTTATCATTATCATATCTTTCATTTCAGTTTACGAAAAGTGTATTCTACGTCTGATTGGTCTATTTACACTGCAAAATATTATTCAAGCTTCTTGAAACAGTAAACTAATGTGTAAGTGTTGCAGACATAAATTATTTTACTGTGTCTATATCAAAATTCTAAGCGAAATACCGCTAATGCGGATGTAATGCATACTAATTGTACTTTACGTACAGAAAATTTATGTAAAATCGTTGGAGCCATTTTTTTAGAAACATTCAAAACAGACCTTCATGAGAAGTACCCTTTGTTTAAAAATACCCTTTTTTTGTGGGGCTTTCGGACTTGTCAACGGCAAGGTCAGTAGAACCCTTTAAAAACTTAAACCCTTAAACTAGGGCACGTGCATCGACAAGTAAATTCTACCGTAAATATGAAATGCGGATTAAATTGATTCATCCATTTACTCAGAATCGACATGCACGGACGGAGGGACGGACATACAGACGGACGGACGTTATGGCAAAAGCCACTTTTTCAGAATCAGGGATCGCCAAAATAGTTATTTCCGTCGAAATCTCACTTTCGAATTTTTTCATGATTAAAATATTTTCTAAATAGCACGTATATGAGAAAAAAAGAATCCATTGTATTTAAACGTACAGTTTAATGTAAATTTGCTGATACTTCAAAATATTTCTGATAGCCAAAATATTTCAAATCGTGGATCGTAGATGAATTGCATTGACACGCTTGTATGATCATTCGGTTTTCCTGTTACGAAGAGGAGTTTTGTCTAATAGTACTATCGTACATTTCTTCATTGGGTATCGTTTTGCCAAGTCTGTTCTTGATTATAGTTATACCAAATTTACAAAATCGAATAGTAATTTACTAGGAAATAGATGTTAATCTTCTTTGTCAAATTCGTTTTGCTTTTGTATAAAGACATATTGGATGTGGAAAATATCCTTGTTGGATGTAAAATTAAATTGCTCTTTGTACTGAATAATGTTTGTGAGATGTATTTTTTTCTATCAAATTAATTGCGTCCTTTAAATTAGCTGTTGCCAACACATCGTCTAATACACAATTTCTGCTTTCCTCTTACGAGTGAAGAACATAATTCGGTTTCCGTGGAAAAATACTTTTATATTATCTTTCATTCTCAAGCGAGAATTACAGAGGTTCTTCACGCTCTCCTTGTCCGATCTACTTATCAATTTTTACGTTATTTTATCCTATTCCAATATTCATGAAAAGAGCGCATTTAATTTTAAAAAATGCAGCTTTTATTTGCCCGTTCAAGTAGTTTAAGTTAAGTAGTCCAAAATGTAGAATAAAATTTCAAACCTCTTGAAGCCTTTATGACTAGGATTACATGCATAATCCACTATCGCGTCCGCGTATGACCTTTGACATTGTTATTCTTCCTGGTATTGAAGTCTGGCGAGGGGAGGAGTCACTATCCTCGTGACCCTGACCCTCGACCAAAATACTCCGTTAATGGCCCCAATCCTAGGTTCTCCTCTTTCTTCCTAAGATAAAACGAATTTAATCTTTCTAAACATTTAAATGTCTATTAAAAATATATAATTGAAGTTTTTGCCGCATATTTAATTGCTTGTAATATGAAATGTATGTATATTTGTAACAAGTCACTTTGTCGCATGCATATATAATGAGTAAACACTCGTGAAATTAATTATTCGCTCATCGTTGTATTGTTATCGTTGTCGATGCTTGACCCACTTGGATGTGTAGACTTCAGCCCTTTCGTATTTATTGTTTCTCTATTGTTTCGTGAAAATCGCCCATTCACTCTTCATTGCTCCCTTTGTAACCATCGGTGTGCTGATCGGCGCTGCGGCTTATATTACTGCTGTCTACAGATCTCGGATGCGTGTCGATACCGGACATCGATTTGGTTTAGTTGCCATGAGCTCTGCGCGAAACTTAATCTTCCATTTCTAGCCGTTCCTAGATTAAAGAGCGTACTTTGTTACTAAGAAGCTGTGATTTACAAGTATGTACAAGTATACTTACGAGTACTGATCTATTACCCATTTTCAAGTGCCTGAGAGAACACGACTAGTGCGCATGTGGTGGGAAGACGATAGCACTGTACCGAGAGAAAAGACAACGCGACCGCGATGCTTCAGCCAACGCTCAATGTGCATATGAAGCAATACAAATTTCTGTTAACAATTTTCTTTAATTTATAGACACATACCTAAACGAATAAAGTTGGTGCACAAAATGTATTGAAGATGACTCTCTCACTTTCTCTTGGGGGCATATATATAAATGCCTTCAAGAGAGAGTGAGTCATCTTCAATACATTTTGTGCACCAACGAGAGAGTGGGGTAATCCTGCTCTCGTTTGATCATGTACGAGAATGGTTAGGCATGTGACCTTGCTAAATATTATTTTATCGTTTGGGTGTAGTTCTGTACATTTACGAAAGATAAATTATCGTTTGAAGTAGGATTACGTCTACTTCTTATCGACTAAATCAGTAATAAAATAAAAGTATTTATTCACATTCAAACAATGTCGAATGGTTCCTGAAAGTAATCATGATACTTGTACACTGATTAAGAAACATTTCAGATCAAGTTGATTAAGTTGACCTAATTTAGAGGTTCTCAAATGTCAGCTATTACAGAAATCCTGTAGATATTATAATTATTTCTAACACTTGTATTTTTTTAAATGTCGGAAATATTTCTTCATCGCAGATTATATCAATATGGAAATGATTCATACGTGCTAAACGCCTTTTTAAATACGTGTTCACTTTATTTTGTTTGAAATCTAGAAAGAAATCGTGTTTCTTATGAGAACTTGCTTTGTTTGTTTTTCAGTAGATGGGTGGTACCGAATGAAACCTTTAACTATGCCTGTCAATTGTTCTTGTGTCGTCACAGAAAGCTTTTGCAGCAACGATAGCCTTGCCTTTGACGCACGAAGCTTTCGTCATCGTAGTCTGGGAATAGATGAGCGCGCGTGCACTTATAGTTGATGTAACATTCCATGTACTGGCTAGTGACAGGAACGATTCCATTTATATGACGTATTCCAAAAAGATTGAGTGTCAGAAGCAAAATTTACAAGTATATGGGTTAAGATGACCTGATCACAGCGGTTTTTATCTCCTATGATCCAAAAGTCTTCATCGAGTTTTTATTAATTACATATGGAATCTTCTTATTTTTTCAGTAAATGCGTTTTTACAACACTCATATTCCATATTTGGTCCTTCAAATTAATAAATCTAATGCTTAAGAAATCTATTGCATATCAATTTCAAAAAGTTCATTGTGAACAGTCTAGACCATGCCATTTACTTGAAGGCTTCCACGGAATGCTATGAATAGTTTTTGTAGTAATACTTATGGGAGGTTGAGTTCTTCTTCATGTGTTGTGAAAGTCACTAGGCAAAATCTGTCTCTTTTCTTTGTTTCAAAACACTTTTATATTTCGATTGGAACCTTGACTTACTATGATATAATCAGATCTGATTTGTGGGAAGACGAGTGCTATAAAGTAAGCTATACTTTAGTACAAGTCAAAATATATCCTTTTATTTCATCATGTTAGTTTTATAGAGAAAATATGAATCATGCAAGAATTTTTGAGGAAATTAATATTAGGACCGATAGTAATGACAAGACATATTATGATGTACAGGTGTTCGATATTCAGCAGAATAGTATTGTAGGAGTTTTAAATTTTTATATTATCTCACCACCAATGAGTAGTGTAGATTCTGAATTATAATATTAACCATAAAAATCTTCTCTTATTAAGAAGTGATGCGACGGAGTTAATCTGTCGCAAAAAATTATGAGAGCCTGAAGTCCCGAGATGTGTGAATAGTTAAACTTGGATTCAGATGCTTTTTTAAAACATTTGAAATTCTCATTATCATCAAGGATTGAGTGATAATGAAACGAAACACTGGCATACCGCAAGTGCGTGGTCATGACCTGGGCAAGAAGACATTTAGCGACGGTCGAAGCGAAGTAATGGCCCACGCGGGTGCCGCTCCAGCTCCTATTCCGAGACAGGGAGCGAGCGCCCAGATTTATGTGGCGATGCGAACCACCGCCTTTTAATCCCGCTCGAGCCTCACGCCACGCGGCCGCCGCCGCCGCACTCTTCTTATTTCTTCTCATCACGCGTCAGACACTGACGTCGCTCTTGGGACGCGAGCTATTCGCGTACGTGATCGACGAGTGTCTGCGAAGCGTTCCCCGCGATCGTCAATGTCGCCTCCGCCTTTTGGACCAACACTGCCGTGCTGTAAGATGCACGCGAACCTTGTGATGTTATGGCGAGAGAATGAACTTCGGTATTCAACCCAATGCAAAGGTTGTAAAATGCGACAAGTTGCAAATTCAGTCGGAATTCCTTTTTGTTCTCGGAAGTGTTTTTCAAGGATTGAAATATCAAAAGTCTTCAGTTAACTTTATCATATACTTGCTTATTTGTAATATGATTAGGGGAAAGAAGTTTCTAAGGGACGGACTGAGAATGTATGTAAGGTTTGTAAGTTTTTGAGTATCCTTTGTATTATTTGGGCATTTTCGATTATTTCTGAATGAGACAGAAGTAATGAAAGTAAATTTCAATTTGTTCGGTTTATACAGTTCAATTAATTATTAATTGTGCAGTGCAACGATGAATTTTTTTTGTTTTATCGATGTTTTTTGGGGGCCATGGTCCATTGTCTTCAATTTGCTACAGGTGTTTTAGCGATGATTTGAACGCTTTTTAAAAACTAGGAACTCACGGGACTATCTTTCAGAAACTTCGAAGCTCACGGGACTATCTGTCTTGGGACTCAGTGCGCCCAATTATCTGTGATAAAATTAATTGTTCTCGTTTAATTTTTAATTGTTGTTATGTTTCCTTAGTATATATTTTGCCTCGCTGCCAGTATTTATTTTTAGCTTCACCGACATTGTGCTAATGTATAGAGAGTACTCCTGTCAGTTCTCTCCACAGTAAACAGCCAAGGATGAACTCGAAGACTATGCTTGTTTCTATTAGTACTAAAATCAAGAGGAAAAATACAAAGAAAATATGTACTTTTACTCGCCAAGTACACAAATTTGTCTGTGGATAATTATTACTATTAGTCTCACAGATCGTGACCGTATGGTTTACGGATCTCGGTGAGGAAAGTGGTCGCGAATGTCCATTCCCAAGGAAACTCACGTCGTTTATCCTCAGTAGTACCATGGAAGTTGTATCGAGCCAAATGACTTTTATTTGAATTCAAGCTATTTATCCAGGAACTCTTCGTGTTCTCCGCATTCTGGGAAGATTATAGCCAAGTATCGAATATGTAGTATCATTTTAATATACATTACATGGTAAATTGAATATTTTAAATTTTTTCATTATATTGCACAGTTCAATAGGTGTTGACTCCAATTTAAGTAACATTTAAGAGATTGTGAGGTAAGGCCAGTAAAAAATATTCATTTATGTGTTAGCCGACGTGACATTGTGAATTGAGAGTTATAAGGGTGGTTATATGTTATGAGTTGCATCATGGTTACATTTGATTGCAGCCAATTCTCGAGAGAAATTTTCCGTATAACCCCGTGTTAAGAAAAATATAATTTCCGTAAAGAAGGTAAATGTGGACAGATGCGTCATCTGATTTTAAGAAAAAGAATAAGAAGAAAATGCTATTACGACTAGAAAGGAAAAAGGAATTGGCACGTATATGTGTCGAGGAAATAAACTACAAATACCAAAAATAAATGCAGGATGTATCGGAGGTTCCAGTAATTAATAATTTGTTAAATTTTTTGGTGAGCGAAGGGATAGAGGTAGTGGCATATGCTGCCGATCTGGCAATTGTAGTCAAAGAAACAGCCGAGATGATACAGAGGTTAAGTCACGAGAGGTGTAGGACGCGTGTAATTATTATTGCAGTAGGATAAAGCTCAGTATTTCGGCAGAGTAAAGCAGAGCCACGTGGTTCGAGCACTGAAAAGGAAATAGAAGAGATTCTATAATTAAATTGAGAGGAAACAAAATTGAAATAGTGCGGACATTTCTATGTTTAGGGGTGATATTGGATGAAAAGCTTTTATTTTATGATCATCCAACTTAACTTAGCCCGCGGCTATTTTTGTACACTTTCGAGCGATCGGGCGGGTACGAGATGGGGTTTGGCAAAATGTTGCCTGACGAATAAAACATATAGGTCATATTTACGTATTTGTAACGCGATATTTGATTATCATCAAATTTATTATTATTATTATTTCAAGCTGGAAAAATTAAATAGCATCTTTATTTTTAAGAAATAATTTTAATGTTCAGTATTTTTTTTCATATTGTAATGTATGACGAANTGTATAAGAGACAGCCCCCAACGTTCACACAAAAATTTCGTGTCACTAATAACCAACTGATCGCTCTATATAAAGGGGCATTTCGTCCTTTTTTTAACTTGTGGAAGCACAGTGGGGTAAGAGAGTCGGAATCCAGTGATTTGAGAATATGTATCCTATCAGAATTGCTTCTGGAGTAGAGAACTTCTAATAGCATCTGCTGCTTCGGGGACACCGCGTTGAGGCTTCTCTGTGTCCTGGTCGTTGTTCACGACTACCGCCTGTGTTCAGACGGCCTACTAATGACGAGGATGACATGCGAATGAGGCGAATGATGATGAGTGAATGTTGTGATGGAATGATAGGCAGGGGAAACGGGAGAACCCCGAGAAAATCTGCTGCGAACACCGTTTCGCCCACCACCGCTATTTGGATTCTACATGGATCGGACAAGGTTTGAACCCGCGTCACCAGAAGTAGAAGGCGAGTACGCTTGGTTGAGAGTAATTTTGACTATTAATATGTCTAATTTATTTGTCAGAATGCTACCAAACTGTATTGGGAAGGAGAGATATTGATTTGACGGGGAACTTATGGTACCGAACCGACATTTGTCTGGAGTAGGAGAGGGAAACCCCAGCTGAAAACCTCACCCATTTCGGCCGAGCAGGGTTTGAACCAACGCTCTACCATTAAGCGGAATTGTGGAAGCGAAGTCGCTACCACTTGACCACTACTGTCGTTGACTTACATATTCAGAAAATAAAATATCGGAGGCTACTGAGAGAGAGAAATTGGAAATGACGATAAACAATAGAGTAGGGAAAATGATAGGGAAGGAAGGAAGGAAGGAAGACGAAAACTAAATAGAGAATTTTTTTAGGATTGCAAGTAAGATGAAAAAGTCAACGAAGGGAAGACCGGTCTTGGAATATATAGATAAGGTAAAATACAAAAAACGAAAGAAAGAGTTGGTTTAACCATCTAGTTATTTGTGAAGTTCATGAGGGTACGGCAATTTCTTCACGTACTGAAAAAGATAGGAAAAGACGAGAAACTGCATGTGTGTGTGGAGAAGATGAACAGGGACCAGTCCATACATGGGTATAAAAATTATGTGGAAATGGATAGATTATTATTTAAAGGAAATGGGATATTGGGATGTTTTCTATGTAAAAAATAAACGACTACTAATTAATGACAAAAAAATCTCCGTGAAAGGCATGTGAATAAATTAGGGTTGGTACGTACCGCGCTGAAATTGATCTAATTCATATGAACGATGAATTTATGTAGACCGGACAGAAGTAAAGTTTGTACAGTGTTAAAATGTGAAGTATTAAAATTGAGAAATAAACGGGTTACGAGGTGCAATTTTGAGGCAAGAGTAAATAAACACATGTAGAGAAAAGAATGAAATTATAAGAGAAGTAGAATTAGTCCAGTCATATGGTAGTTGACGCGGAAGAAATATAGAAATTTTGTTCTCAATCTCAGCTTGCTGAAACAACTTGCTCAGAAGAAAGAAGTGATCGGTATCTCACGGCAGTAATGAAACTATGTGCGATTGCTATGGAGTCTTAATTTTTCAATATCTCGCTTCTTGTTCAAGTTTGGCACTTGGTCCGATGGTAAAAATGTGGATCCACTATTTTGAAATGACACCTTCGGTTAATAAGTTCATTAAATCAGATTTTTTTCAAATACGCAAGTTTTACGAGGTGGTAAAATTGAGATTTGAATTGAGCACCTCCGAAACATACGTAACGATTCAGAAAGTAGGGGTGCAAAATCATTACACATACATTCTCATAAACGTTTCTCCGTCTGCAGCATGGAGTAAGAAAAAAATTCTATAGTGAAAGGGTCATTTCCGGTTTGGTCCTCTATATTTTGGTCGTATTACTTTACTCTATTCATGCTCTAAATCGCTAGATGAACTTATTACATTCTTTTATTTGAAATTTGAAAGTAAAATAAATATTCAGACTATTATTTCAAAAGATACAGCGACATATCAGTTTTACATAACTATTGCAAAAGTGTTATGTAAATGTAATTTCGTTGTAGACAGAAAGTTTTGTATTTTCGTATGTGTAGTGCGTTTGCTTTACTCCTATGTATTTTATCATTATAATATATTTCATTTCAGTTTACGAAAAGTGTATTCTACGTCTGCTTGGTCCATTTGTGTTGGTAAAGACAATTTGGTTTTTTTTCTGGTATATCAACGAATGATGCATTAGAACTTCTAGTGCGTAAAATTTCGGAAAGACACACAAAATACTGCGCATACATGTTTCCAGATATACATGGCGCTTTTGACCATGCAATATGGACTATAATTGTGGAAACATTAACAAGAAAGGGATTACCACATTTCCTTCTAAACATGGTGAAATAATATTTCGAAAATAGAGTGATTGTATTAGAATTGGAAGGCCAGAAAATCTATCGGGAGGCGACTATTGGATGTCCTCAGGGTTCTGCATGTAGACCAATATTTTGGATTGTTGTGTTGGATAATGTACTGTGGAATGTAGCGTACATTAAGATCAATACCATAGCTTATGCGGATGATTTAGCAGTGCCAGTATACGCAGATTCACGAAGAAGTTTAGTACAGAAAACGCCAGAAGAACTCATTGTGTATAGACTTATGTGCGAAGGATAATCTTAACACTGTCAGCACAAAAGACACGGTTAATGTGGTTTGGCAATCCAAGACAGAATAGACGCGACTTCATAGCGGATGAACGGACAAAAATTGCAGATAGTACGAAGCCACAAATATCTAGGGGTGTTAATAGATGATCGTTTAAATTTCGAAGTACATATAAGTTACATAAAGAAAAGAATCCAGGTCATTATGCGTGTCGGAATACACCGTTAGGACATAAAGAGAATTGATGTAAAGACCTTGTATGTTGGTGCGCTACGACAGACAATCGCCTATGACAATGTTGTTTGGGGAGAGAAAATTGTCAATGTGAAACTTAAACGCCAATTACAGTTCGTAGAGAGACATTGCTTGCTGCCAATAGTAGGTTGCTACAGAACAGTATCGACAGAGGCTCTTAATGTTCTCACAGGGATAATCCCATTGATTTGCGCGTACAGAAGATGAAATATTGGTATCTTTTGAAAAGGGAGCGGATGATATGGATGAATAAAGAGTTACCGATAAACATGCAAGAAAGAAATTGTCAACATGCAATGAATAATAGGAAATGGTTTGAACCACCAAAAATTATGATACAATTCTTAACTGCACACAGCGACTTCGGACAATATTTGAAGAGATTTGGTTTGAGAGATGAAGGGGAATAAGTATGTGGAGTGGATGAAGAAAAAACGGATCACCTGTTACGGGATTGCCCTTTATAGGTACCAAAACGGGCTTGTTACATTCGAGAATATCGAAAATACGACATACTAACGACCAAAATTAGTGGTAAATTAATAGACAGAAAGGAAATATGAAACTTACGTGACGTATGTGAGCAAAATTGGAAGCATACGTCAATCTCACCGAAGGGATGATAGGTATGCACACACCTCTTTGGTGGCAGTGATGGGCAAGTTGTGCAGTTCAAAGAACAGAGGCGCTATTAGAAAACGAAATGCAATTAGTGTCTTGTATTGCTTTATCAACATAGACAAGGAGGCTTAGGATAGACAAACTTTTTATTTCTTGATCAGGTAACAACTCTAAAGTTTTGTGATTGTTTGAATAAATAATGTAGATAGTAAAAAAGAAATACTAAATATTATTCAAGCTTGTTGAAATAGTAAACAAATGCGTAAATGTAGCAGACAGAAATTATTATACTGCGTCTATACCAAACTTTCAAGCGAAATACCGCTAATGCGAATATGCATACTAATTGTACTTTACGTACAGAATTTAAGTAAAATCGTTGGAGCCGTTTTTGAGAAACATTCGAAACAGACCTTCATGAGAAGTACCCTTTGTTCAAAAAAAAATAAATAAAAGAGCACGTGCATCGACAAGTAAATTCTACCGTAAATACGAAATGCGAATTAAATCGATTCATCCATTTACTTAGAATCGCAGCGCACAGACGGACGGAAGTTATAGCAAAAACCACTTTTTCAGAATCAGGGATCGTCAGAACGGATATTTCTGTCCAAATCTCGCTTTCGAATTTTTTCACGATTACAATACTTTATATATACTACGTATATGAGAAAGTAAAGACTTCTGTATTTTTCTCCTGGATTGGCCTTTTGTGTATCCCTGGCTAATAAACTTAATAAAGAATCCCTGTAATGACTTAGTTGTACACTGGGGATCAGATGTTAATTTGGCGTACCGTTAGTACATAGGTTTCGAATGTCTAATGTGTCTGCACTGTAGACTATCGGAATTATTAGATGTACTAGATTATTAGATTTAATTATTGATTTGCGAGTTACACGCTGATTTGTTTTGTTCTCTCTTACGATATGAACTTATTTTTGTCAATAAAATGAAACGTATATCTCTTACGGGTGGGAATGAATTAATGCAGAAACCGAAAGAGACTTCATAACATTCATTAACAAGGATGTTGTTGACGCAATTTTCTTGATTCATGTTACTTTAAAGGAAAATCTCCGTAACATAGTATTATTTTCATGCTGCGTAGAGAAACATTTTTTTCTAGTGTTTAAATTTTGTAGAATTTTATAATTGATTTTGTTGAATTAAATAAAATATTACAGAATTGAAATATTAAATAACTTAATGTTATATTGAATGTTGATGATTTATGTGAGTTTTATTATTTTATATTAAACCTTTGGGTAATAAATGGTGCGAGGAAATCATGAGTATGTAAAATTTAATGAAATTTTTTTTACATCGTAGCAATACATTCGCAATAATTATAATTCATATTGAATGTCTATAAACAGTATAAGCGATGAATTCTTTGCATAGCCAGTTTTCTATTTATGCCTTGATATTTCGTACATGCCCTTCGTTTGTAACGAAAAGCAGTTGCCAACTCAGCTCCGAATTCTCGTGATATATGGCTTCCACTTGGAACCCGTGCTCTGTTATTGGATTATGAGAACTGGATGAATGGGAAAGATGAACTAAACAAGTAACGTTATGTGAACAAAAACCATCGTAATTCTCTATCCTGAAAATGAATTTTTCCTAGTTCTGTACCATAGTTACTTTAATTAGACCAACTTTTCGCTATTGTGTCTTTAATGCGTTATAATTTTCAGGGGTATTGTGTTATTTATATCTTAAGGGACGTAATAGCATACAAAAAAAAACACACACAAAACTTTCATATAGAAATTTAAAATGTGCACAAGTTTTATTTTGCTATTTGGTTAGACGTATAAAACTCTACGTTCATGATTTTTTTTCGTAATTTTTGCAGTTGTGCGCCGTATTGAAAAAGTCAATTTTCTTCATTTTTTACGGTTTTTTTTCGTTTTCCATTTAGAGTGCCAAGTGTTGCGATGGAAGTTAATAAATTAGCTTTTAGCTGTGAAAACAAGGCGCATTTTCCTATTTTTACTGTCTCCGTAGCTTAATATTTACTCAAGTTATGACAATTTTAATCCGTCGAAAAATATGTTTAATTTTACATTCTCCATTGACATCTTACAAAAATGTCAAGTAGAAATGAGAATATCAGCCATAAAATCTGTTTTTCACAGTTAATTATTTTTTATCTGATTACATAAATAGTGAATGTAGTATTGTAACTGTGTGTGAGCATCAGTACGTTTATGTGCCCTATGTAGCCTCTTTGAGAATTCGTATCAACCATCACTTCCATTTCATTCTATATTTACCCTTATTTTTCGAATCCACTTTCAATAAACCTAAGTAATTAATTCGTCGGCTTTACAGTTCCCTGAGACAAGTTGTTCGGACCTATTGCAGTAGGTTTTTTCATAGGTTAGTGACCTGACGCTCTAACCCTCCTCCTTTTATCAGGGCTTGGGACCGGCAAGAGCACTCACTGGGAAGCTACTCGATCCACACCCCAAGCACTGCAGGTGGAGTTATTCCATTTAAAAATAACTATTCTGATTTCATAAGATGCCACAATAAGATAAGACTTCAATTCTCAGAATATCAGGCTCTTCATGTAAATAACTTAAGGCAAGTGTATCTTCATCTAACATTTCTGCTAAATACGATATTGCTTGAGATAATTGATACGTTCCAGTGAAAAATAATTGTAAATTTTCTAAAGATAGTCAGGGAAATGTAGAAAATCTTGTTGTTGATGTATATGGTTCTTCACATTCGACTACTGCTGATTAATTGTGACCTCCATCCAACAGTTGTTTCAGCCTGCTTTTCATTAGCCACAATCGGGAATAACATTTTCCTCATATCAAATCACCAACTTCAGTAAATATTTCATAGTCTTCATAAAACTTTAATGCATCAACTCGTGTGTTAATTACCTTACATTTACCAAGAACATGTTTTCGAACAAAATATTTACACTTAATGCATTTTGCATTATCAGTTAGAGGATAGAGGAGTATTTTTATATTCAATATTGAACTCAATTATATAATTAATTTTTTCTTTTTATTATTTTTCAAACAGAAAAATATCATTGTGGCATCTTATGAAATCAGAATAGTTATTTTTAAATGGAATGGAATAACTCCGCCTGCAGTGCTTGGGGTGTGGATCGAGTAGCTTCCCAGTGCTGTTGCCGTTTGTTTTAATTCCTTACCGTCACGCAAAAATTTAGATTTTTTTCTTGATCCAGGGGTCAGAAAAAATAAGATCCAAAAACACGTTTTTTGCGCCCTGCGGGAGGGACTAGGGGGTAATGAACATATTGACCGTGGAAATGGAAGTTTTTATGTGTATGTTACACCGGGTTATTCGAAAATCTAAGACTTCGGATATTTTGCCTAACTTAACCCTTTATTGTGGGCGAAGCCAACACCATATGGTGTCGTGGATTGTTTGAAATCTCCGATTTCAATATCTATTCAACTTTAGGGTTGGAATAGTATTTTCTTGTTTGTTGTTTGCGTAACTGTTCCCTCTATAAATCAATAACATCGTGCTTCTGCGCGTTATTTGAGTATGGATTTGCTACATCCTAGAACAAATGTTGTAGAGAACAGTTACGCGTTTTACTGTATTATTTTTATTTGCGTTTATCTTACCTTTTGGAAAATTTGTCTTTAATGCAAATAAGTCTATTCTGAAACTTTTAAACTGACTTCCATAAATTATAGCTGTAGACCTATACTAAAGGAATGTTTCGTTTCAGAAATAAACTTTGAGAAATAAAATATTTTTGAAAACTCTTTTGTGTTTTGCGGAGATAATTAGAACATTTTTTTGAATGGAATGATCACCTCAAAATGACTCGATTTTAAAGTGACCATTGGATTCATGCCATTTGAATCGTGGGTCACAACTTACTTGTATTTTATTCTCGTCAGTTCAAGTAGAAATTAATTTTAAGTCTAATACGCCATGTTCAAGACTTCTTAGATGACGGAATATTCCATTCTAGAACTCTTAAATATCCTCGAGATAACATGTTTTATTTTTAAGACGTGATGTAACTATTTTCAGTGGTTATGTGACTTTATTTTGCGAAGGGTTGAGAAAAGTGAAGGTGATTGTTTTGTCAAAAGTCAGTCCTCATTCTCCTCTTCTATTTTTGTACTTCATATTACTTTGAATTCACATCGAGCATGTTTTCTGTCATAATTGTTTCCAATGATTAGGGCTAATTTTGTCGAAGGTTCATGTAAATTATTTGCATTGCTGTGTACTTGTGATGTTGATATCAAACTTAATGTAATCAAGCTGTTAAAATAATGGAGGGTTTCATTTCCCCTCATTGAAATGGGTTAGGCGCATTTTGTGACGAATCAATTTTGCTATTGTTCGTGATAAATGGTGGGATGTTTCATCATAAATTATTTATAGTCTTAAACGTTTATTTTGTCCACATGGCATTCATATTCTTGGCATGTATTTTCTTTCCTAAACTTGTCACAGTTATTGTAGGTCAAATTTTTTATCGAATCCTCGAACACGTGCGTGTTTTGAGGTTATCTTATGATCTCTCGAGGAAACATGTCTTTGTTCGACCAAACACGCAACCAAGACATTACGCTTTGTGCCAGTGTTGAATTAGTCGAAAGTGCGGAAAAATAATTTCGAACAGGTGTTACCGAACATGCAATTTTTACGTTCCTCGCCATCTAATCTCTGAACTCTTCGGTGTTATTATTATATCCCTGCACCAATAATGCGTTGAGGGATTGTTATATATTTCGATATAAATGTCGTGACGTTAAAATTAGTTTTATGACGACTTTTACAGTTTGCGAAGCGATATGTAAAAGAATTTTACGTGACAATTTCATGTGTATTCTAAACGACAATATGTCATCAACTCTAGCGCCATATATCACTTAAGTTATGGGCTCTAATGACCTCGATGTTGACAAGCCCTAAAGCCCCACAAAAAAAAAAAATATCACTTAAGTATGTGATAGGGTATATTTTTGCACGTGTGTGTTTGCACATCGACAACACCGTATATTCGTTAGAGCGAACTTTAAATGAATAATACTTATGCATACCGCAAATAAATTATTGGGAAGACTTTTTTCAATCCTATTCTCATATTGAGGTACTGTATAAACCTTAGCTCATGAAAAAAATGTCAAAGAAACATGAGAAATGTAACATTTTTCAAAAAATAAGCTTATGAATATTTTTGTTTACACTCCGTGACGGTTCACATATGCTTTTATGTGTAATATAAGGGGACTCCATCGGCCCCAATGTGAAAGAGAACTTTTATTGACTGTCCAGAAGAAACGTGGGGCAAACAAATCGAATAAAAGCATATAAAACGAGGAAACTAATTCTAATCAGGGTCAGTTTATCTTTGATTTCCCTTCATATTACTTTATTTTATAAAAAGCGAGGTAAGAATCAATGCATAAAGTCGTGTGTACCGGTGTTACTGGTTTTTTTTTTGTGTGTGTAAAAATTTTGTACATTTTTTTAACATAACCTTGTCATAACCACAAAAATATTTCAAAAATTGCAAAATTACTATTATGTTATGAAATATGGATTTCAGATCGGGGTTTCCGACAAGCTTACTTTTTCTTCATTTCTCCTTCTCAACATAATTGACGCGACATTTTTAGAGAGACTAACAGCTGACTGAAACGAAAAGACACATCTATTTTGAAAGAAAGAAAAGTTTCATGTAGACATGTACACATAACTTTATTTTTCGTACTTTTTAAAAATTATACTTCATTTTGAAACACTTGAGTTTTAAGTGTTTTGATTTTTTACAGAGCTCGTGAAATACTGATGAAGTTCAGGAATCATGAGGACTTCAAAGTTTCAAAATATAGTGTTTTAAAACATTCCAAGGTTGTCAGAAGTATATTATGGTAAGTAACATACTCAGCTACAAGCATACAAATTTTTTGTGTAAATTTTTAATTCGTTTTGTTATGTTTTATAATTTCCTTTTTATTTGCAGGAGCTGCACATTTTTGTCAGGAAGTGCTTGTATTTGGTATGCTTTCACCTTAATTGCTCCAACTATTAAGAAATAAATGTTTCAATAACCTACTTCCCTTTGCTTAAGGCACACTCGTGTGTTGAACTAAAGAAAAGTCCATCCTTTTGTTGTAATGCCCATGATATTTATTCATCATGTTACACAAGCTTTATTTTTTTGAGAATTTATATAGAAAGTAATGTTTTATGTGTCACATTGGGTGACAAAACAAAATAAAAAATGAAATATATTATTTTATGTTAAATTGTTTTTAACATAAGAACATGTGATTTTAAACCACCCCTCAAAGTCTACATAGACCCCTGTGGCTCGATTCTCTCTTAAGCGACTCGTCGCAGCGATGAATCTACCCTTTTCAGGTTCGACGACAGTCGCTTTCGCTTTGTGTGTCTACTCTCCATGTAACACAGCATTATTTAGAAAGTCGCGACGTATTGCTGCGATGAGTCGCTTGTGTGTAATCTTTGCCTCTGGTTTGCCTCCAGAGGTCATGTCGCACGAAGAGTGGTACTTACTTCATCTGCTTGTTCCAAACTATTCCAAAGCTCGACTTGCAACATACCCAACACGTACACAATAGAGCCCACTTTGAGACATTGTTCGTTGTGTCAATAGAATTTGCCACAAATCCGTTTTCTTTGAAGGTGATGGGAGTTTCCTGTCTGAAGGAGGATTTTCGCTTGTAAGTGTTACTGACTAAAACATTACTAAGTATCGTGAATCGAATATGTATTCCAACCAAGTTTACACATGTAGTTTTCTTAACCCATTTTTTAGCATTTTACTGGTAAGTGTTGTAAAACATAAAAATTGGAGTATTATCTGAAACATTAATCTTTAAATGTATATTAAATCATATGATAAAGAAATTGAGAGATATTTGCATTAATGCTATTTTGGTTGTCATATAGGAATTATATAGTCAATCTGTATTAGTGATTGTGGAGGTATGATTGTGTGTGTGAATCTGAAAGTAGATTCAGCTCAAAAGTATTGGTAATACCGGGTGATTATTAACACTTCTTTCAAACTTTTAAGCGAATTATTAAAACGCAAATAAAAGAAAATAAGCTTTCTTTCGTCGTCACGAGTTTACCCAACATCTGAGGAGAACACCTTCTGAATAGGCAACCCCTTTTCAATTATAACATCTTTAATTCTATGTTGCAACGAGATAATTACTGCTTCATCTTAATTTCTAGCTCTTGTGCCCGTATCTCCTTGAAAGCTAATACGTTGAAACACCTCGGTTAGTGGTTTGTGGTCTCAATGGAAGACACTCGGGATGCGTGTGAAAGGTTGTCGTTTCTGTTTTATAAATTCTTGTGACCCATTTTAGTGTAACAATATAGAGTGCGGCAAAGAGTAGTTACGCAATGCTGTTTTGTTTGTGATTTATCTTTTTGTTGTTGTTGTTTTTATTTTTAAACCTTTAATATTTAAGACATTTGTCTTTTTATATTTATCTTTAATATATCTTGGAATGCTAAGTCTACCTTAGTTTGATTTTTATGCTCCAAGTCCTTCTAAACGTCTCATCGTAATCTACAGTTTTTACATTTGTATAATGATTCCCCGTACTTTTTCTCGATGACGGAACTAATAGTATATTCAAGTTGAGAACTCGATACACTGCGAAAAGAAGTCTATCTATATTCATATTCGTGAAACCTAAAAACTCTAATCATATAATTCATCTCGATTTAATTATTGTAATTTGGAAATTAAAGGAATAAGAACTTGCCTCGCGAAGTATTTAGTGGAGAAGCCAACCTGAAAATGTCTTATCTTTACAGTAAAATAATCGCTTTACTGGTCAGTGTATTTTGATGGTTGTCTATTACCGGGCATCTGACATCGTGGAAATTATTGTCCCTTTTCCGTCGTAGACCTCTTAAATATGGGTTGTACTTTATTACCACACCCATCTGTAGCGTATTTATTGATTTTAAAATAAATATATGTTAAATAATTGCAATTCTTTGAGGAAGAGAAGAAACAAGAATTATTTTATAAATGATCGTAATTGCATATAGTAACACTTTTCTCATAATTGTTTGAAAATTGTCAAAGTTGCACGAAACAGCTTCTTGGAGAATGGTTTTTGTTTGTAATGAATCAAGGGATACTGGCATTATTTCTTAGGAGTACGTATTTTATATAGCTTCTGCATTACCGTGTAGAAAACTTAACCCAGAAAATTGATCTAGCAATTACACAGGTGCGCACGCACACACAAATTGGTGTATTCCAAAGACTACACTTAGGAACCTTATATACTTTCACGCGCTGAATCCAAATTCAGAATCATCACATGCCCAGTTTTTTTGAATCCGTATTTTCTGTATTTAAGGGCGTTTCTTCGCGATTTTTAGAAGCGAGAAATTCTGGTCCCGGACGGATTCAGCGTGTCAAAATACATAAGATCTAGTCTTCGCAACGGACCAATTTTTTAAATTTTTGTTCGACTGTATTTTCATTCATTAGAACAAGTTTGGTAAGTTGATTTAGTATCCTTCCAATTGTTTAATCTCTTCATGACACCTCTCGTTTTTCTTTCAAGTCTCAACATATTACCGTATTACTATGATTGTTGAAAAGATTAAGAGAAACTATTTTAAACGAAGAATGTAACTGAAATGTTGCACGAATGGAATAAAGTGGAGTACCCCATTGGAAATTTCTGTTGGGAAATTATCTGTGAATCAAACAAATGTTTGCAAGTAGTAGAAACGGTTTCAAGAAAAACGTGTCGACTTGACAGCGTCCTGGAAAATCCGGTACATCAACCGACAATGCTGAAAATATGATGACTATTAATAATTGCGGAATCACTATCAGATGGGTTGCTGTTGATGTTTTATATTATTTGGTTCATGTCATCAACTCTTTTTTGTGTTGGTGGGGGGAGGGGGCATGAAAGCAAAAATTGTTCCGAATTTGTTGACTGATGACCCTCAGACTAGGTTCCTTGATTTAAAATTTGGTCTATATGGAGCAACAAAAATTTTCACCGAACGCAAAAATAGTATTGTAATATATATTTTTTAAATTGCAACATAAGTACAATTTACAAATATAATACATAAAAAAATATGTATAGTATTATTTCATTCTTTAGCATATTTCTCATTTGAGTGATTTTTAGTAGATTGCTGTCGTTGTTTAAAAGGTCGTGAAATGTTTCACAAGAATTGGTTAAATTATATTTCACACATAAAATGACTTTCAAAGTCTCAACATTTAATTGTGATTTTTCCGATGCCCACACTTAATTTACAGTAGAAAAAACGCGTTCAGTCGCAGCATTAGTTCATAGTAAGGACAGCGCATATTCCACAATTTTTAGTGCATTATTGTATGGAATATGGTTTCAAAATGATGAATTATTTCTAACCATTTGTTCTCTATTGTGATTTTTGCTGATGCCTAAGATTTAACCTTTTCCTTATCAATATATTTTTTAATAATGATACCTCATTAAAAAGATCATTTTCGGAAATATTACTATATGGGAAATTTTGAGTAATATGATCGAATGATTTTTGCACATCATTCCAATTAAGTTCTTGTTTTAATGTAACCCAATGAAAATGTTCAATATCATTGTAATGCACCGTCCACTCTTCTAAATAATCTGTGCAGTTACTATAGAACTTTTTAACGTGATTTATGATATCTGCACGATTTATTGCACTTTGTTCTTCTAGCTGACCTATACTATTACGGATAGTTAACGGAAGAAAATTATTTTCTAACCGCTCTTGACACTGAAATTTTAAATTATTAACTTCATTTGCTACTTCGATTACCGAAATTTTGTCACCTTCAATAAGTTTTATAACATTTTGAAAAAGAACTGCTTGATTGTGTACAAACTCTAGCAAAATTTTTGAAGATTCTTTTTCATAAAACTCGAAAATTCAACGACATTTATCCTGTGATAGAAAGTAGGATTTCAAAGGAACATATATTTTCAAAATTCTTTCGACAGCTTGCAAAAGAGCTAACCAGCGCGTTTTACTGTATCCGAGTATTTTCTGATATTCGACTTCCGCAGTTTCTCAAAATTCTTTAAGCATTTCAACGCGCACAGTGTATATATAGAAATAAGAATATATTTTAATAACAATATTTTCCACATCTACGGGCAACAAGTCAGCAGCTGTTTGAATGGCGTTATGTATTATGTGCGCTGCACAACCAACACCAATAATGTTTTGATTAAGGTTTTTGTTTAATTTATAAAAAAATATTATTTGTACCTCTTCTCCCTTTTCCTCCAAAATTTGCATTTCTGTTGTCTGCACAATATGCAATCATTTTATGTTTCAAATTTTTTTTTCCAAAATAATAATGGAATTGAAAATTATTTCAGAATTTTCGCCTTGCAAAGAAACGAAATCCAAATTTCTAATTTTTATTCCAGTTTCTGAATCCATTAAGTCCAAACAATGGTGGTCGAATTCTAACAACTGATCAACAATGCGAACTTTGATAATCAGTTTAACATTATAAAATTAACAAAAACAATATAAAACTCATATCCTGGCGAAATTGCCACATGGCCGCCGAAAACTGTATATTCCCTTCCCGTTCTCCCTCCGTTCCAGAGCTTGTTGTGCATTCTATCAAAAAATCGGAACTTTTTTAAAACGCCGCGGGATAAATTGTTAAAAATCGGGACGTCTGGTCACCTTACCTTAGACATCACTTCTAATTTGTGAACTTTTGCTCAAAAGCAATACGGTAATTATGCATTTGCCTCCGCATTTACTGGAAGAGTTGGTTCTTCTTGGAGAGAAACTTTTTCATGGTGAGTTATTTGTTTTTAAAGTATGTGAAATAGCTTATACTTTATTTTGTTTTATTTTTTGGTATTACTGTTCTGAATATTTACAGTTAAATCCAATATTCACATATATTTTCAAACTTTCACGACGATTGCTAGCTATAGTAATTTCTTAGTGTACCATTATGGAAGTTTTACCTATATTCGTTGTGCATATTCCTCTCGTATAAACTAAGTATTGACCACATTTTAAAGTCCTCGTGTACTAACGTGTAGTCTTTCTCTCTCACATTGGTGATATTTTCGAAGGTTAGTTTTCTCAGCAATGCCACATGTTGAGTACATACATATCTAGGGTACTCTGTTACAAGTTCCTCAGACAAATCATTGCTAGTGTTAACGTTATATGTAACTAGTTGATTTCTTGTCCTTTCCATTGTCCGAATTTGCTTACCAGAGCTAGAGGTAGCCTTTCTGCAATCCTCTAATGAGTTTTACTGTCCATATGAGTTACCAATCAATTACATGGTTTGGCACTCGGTTTGGTTTATTTATAGAAAATGTCTTCATATTATTTGAAACGAACGATATAATCTACGTGGAAAGTGTCGGCGGATATTATTTTGAAGTTCTGATTAGCATTCTCTCCGGAGCAATTGTAATGAGTCTTTGATAATATATGGTGGTTCCTTAAAATGTTGACGGTTTTAGTAAACCAAGTATATTTTTATGTAGTATCAAAGCTGGGAATTTGGTTTGATGTAGTTTGCAAGTAGAGTATAACTTAGATAGAATGCTAATGTTATAATTCGTTATATTTGGGTCCATATGTGTGTCTACAACATGTTTTTGTAATCAAAAGGTACTGAGAAAGACGGGACCATATTTTTTAAAGAATGGATCCCATTAACAGGGCCATATTTTCACAAGTACGTAACTTTCTTTCTGGCAACACTTAGTAGAATTCGATTGTAATGCAGAAGAGCAGATTCAGTTTCTCGCGTTCAAATATTTCGTCGCACACTCTAATGGTTTTTTACATCTGATCGATGTTTAGTTTTATAACACTTGGTCGAAAAAGAAACCACCATGTACTGCAATTGAAGTATCGTTGTTGCCCCCATTCCCACTTTTCCCGTAGACAGCCATCTCGCACAAGTACGTGTAGAAAACCCCAGATCCGCCTCGAGATGATTCCAAACCTCACTGGATTGATAGTGAGGAGGAAGGGTTATTATTTGTATAGCTTACGATGTGCATTCCCCCAATTTTGTTCCAAGATATGCGTAATTCCCATGGTCTCGTTCGGCATTTTTTGCATGTCTCTCTCGCTCCTTGCGGTGAATGTGGTAGCGGTCACCCGTGACATACGCGCCCCTTATCCCATGCCGCCGCTTTGAGACTGCCGAAGAGACCCGAGGATCACATCGTTTGTCATTCCTGCCCCGCGCCGCTCCCTTAGTGTACCCGCGTGTGCGTCCCTTCGAACTATTGCCCCCACCACCAACATCTATCCCTTGATCCTCGCACATGTTGTGTAACTATGCAACATGTGCAACAATGCGACTGCACTATGCGACAAGCTTGAAGGTAGATATGAGCACCTCTCTTGATTCGGTAGAGGGATGTTCGCCTGGGTGCCTTTTAACTCTCGTGGAGGTCGGGGGAAGCATATGCGTATCAGCCAAAGAACACGCGTCACCCTTCGCTACGGCTCCGCTTGCTTAGCCGCTTACACTTGCTGGCCAAGCACTTGACACCAGTAAATCTCGTGCTGTCTCCGTTCTTTTTACCTCCCCTGCGTTCTCTGCCGCAATATATCCCACTCTCCGATATCACTACCATCTCTATGATCCGCCACCGCTATGTTGTGCTCGGGGATTCCCCCACCGGTGCTCCGCTACGCCACGCGTCGTGGACGATTGCTTGGACCTTCAGCTGTCTGGCGACAGGCCAGTGTCTCCCCGCGGCTCCCTCGTGCGTGTCCCACTCCATTCCTTCCCCACTCCCTCGAGGCACCCGTCCTTTTTTTTCCCCACCGACGTCCCGCGTCTAAGCTTCTCCCCACTCCGCGGGTAGCGCCGCGTGCCATCAACCTACCAGAGCCAGTTTTTCATTCGCTGAATTTACGCAAGAAAATAGCAGCTCCATATAAAAGGCAAGGGAGTATCGCTGCGGTGGTCATTCGCTCAGTGTGGAGTCTTGAGATCATTCCTCTCTGGGGATTAGTGGAGGGTGGAATTACTATGGTCTTCGATACATATTGGAGCGAGAATGTAAAAAAACGAGTTTAGGAATAGATTATCGGAACGATGATGGTCGACTATAACAAAAAATGTAGTATATTTTTAAAATATTCACTTAACTTGTTTTATGTATTCAAACTCTCAACACTTATGAATATTTTAAGTGCGCTTACTTCTTCGTATAATGTCGGAAGAATTTTGTTTGGGCAATATAATTTGAATCGTAGTAAAGTGTTGATAAGTTGACGATTTTATAACTTTTGAAATGAAGCAAGCCACGCTTTTTAGACTGATGGAGTCTGCCAATCTCCCCCTAACTCCGAATGTTTCAACAGCCGTTTCTCCAGAGTTACACAAGACAAACGGCTGTTTCTTAATTTCTAGACGCTGAAAAGCAGAGCAATCAGACTGTGGGTCTATAGAACGCGTTGATTTGTTGCATATGCGTGCTCGTGTTTGAAATCATATGAACTTGAAGAAAAGCTATTCTACTATTTGTTATCATTGTTGAGATAGTAGATCAAACTTTTATTGGACTTTCTTTTGTTTAAGGCAATATTGTTCCCTGTGGATAAATGGTTTGCTGCAAAGACGGGAGTGTAATTTGTTTGTGACCGAATGCCTTATCTAAATTATTCCGATCCTAATATCCAGCTACATGAAAATATAGAATAAACTTTATCCGATACAATATACTGCGTGTTTCGTTAAATATTTCTGGAGAGGTAGACAACATGAGAAACAAAATAAGAGCCATTGTAACGTATCATGTTATCATGAATTATTGATAGATGCGAGCACCGCTGGTGGTATCTAGTGTTTGTCCCTGCTGCAGACGATTATTTATTTAGCGTATGAGTCTTGGCTCCCGACCATTGAGACCCATTCACAGTTGACACCCCTTTCGGTGGGTCCACGCTGCCAATTTAGGCGTTCCGTCTTCCAATACCAGATGGCAGTTGAATCCGTAATTGTATTTGGATTCCTTTATCGCCGTGAATTAATGTTGCCGAGATAATCCAGTGCGATTTGTTATATCCCCTATAAGCATTCGACATGACGAGTGGATTTTTGCTTGTGCATACTCCACCGACGCCGACGGGGTAGATGGCAGAGGTATGCGAGTGCGTCGAGGTCACCTGTCTTCATGGGGGGTGAAGAGAGGAGACAGTCTTCTCAGAGACACGGATGAGGGGGACTAACCCTGGGGAGTCCTATTCCAGGTACGAAGGTAGGTGGCTTTCCGGAATTCTTTGAGCTATATTTGCCACCGCGGACCGCGCGCGTATGCAGAAATAGACTGGTTACGACGTTGGTTGTGGTGTCATCGATAGGGGTGAGGGATGCAGAGGACACAGAGACAACGGTGGGGATAATTGCAAGGAGAAGGCTATGGTTGCGGGGTAACACACGGTACACGTGAGAGAAAACAGTTGGAACGTAATCGCTGTTGTTGGTATTTATGGTGCACTAAATGTAGACGTTTTGGTTCAAGCCAGATCGTCTGTTTATCACGATACATTTTGTGATGTATAAGCAAGGTTCGAATTCAAGCGGGGGAGTCAGAATATTATTATCAAAATTAAGAATTAATTTCATGTGCCAACAATGTTTCATGGAATGTATGTACATCATTACAATAAGGCACCCTAGATTTTTTTATTATAAGAAAAATAAATTGAAACATGATTTATGATAGGTCAATATGCATTGTTTAAATAGTATATCAGAATTAAAATTAACATTAAAAAACTATGAGATCTATTTAAATGCCCCGTGGATATAATGGCATTTTCTGCCAATCCTATAAAGCACTGTATTGAGACCTGAAAAGACAAGCTTTGAAGCTCCCACTCCCCTCAACATTTTCTTTATTTCGAACTCTATGAGATTATTTATGAGAACTTTATGAGATTATGTTCATAAAGTGCCTGAACTGTGGGGAATGGGATGTGTAAGTTGTTGCGTTATGGAACAATTTTAAATTGAGTAGTTCTCTACAAAAGTAATTTAGAGATGGTGGTTTATCTAATTTTGTCATTGAAAGTTTTGTTGACAAATATGTATGCAAGAAGAACTGGATGAGATTAAATGATCGAGACTATTCAAAGTGTGAAACCAGCACTTGGGTCAAATTTACACTGAGAGAAAGAGATGCCCGGTTCGTGAACAGTTAAGTATACAAAAAGGAAGAGTTTCATGACGATTAATATTTAGTATTGTCTTGACTTATCGTCTGTTTTCTTTATAAACTATATTTAAGTTTGGTGTTGGGGGAAGGGGGACCAAACTGAGTTGAATAATTCCACCAATCGCTTAAAATTTAGAAGAAAGTATGAAGGAAAGCAAATATGTTAAAGAAACCTTGGCGATATAGTCTAAAACTGGAATAAAAGAGTTAATAAATTCACACATCAGAGGAGTGAGGAGTCCCTTATCATGGTTAAGGTATGACGTTTCACAAACTTGTTAGACCAGTTTTGTTCTGCAGATCATTTCCTGCGATGCCCTAAGGCAAATAGTAAAGTTCAGTAAAATTTTAATTATTAAATACCCTGATTGTAATGACTATTAGACCCACCTATTTTATATTTAGCTAGAATCTATTTTTAATTTAATTTCAAAATAGTTTATTTTATTTCAAAAATTTTTTGTTAATGAAAAATTTTAAAAATGTTTAATGAAAATACACGCAGAGTGATCCCGAATTCATGGGACAAATTTTAAACCGGGTTGGTACTGATATCCGTAGCTACTGCATGTGTGCAAATAACTTGCATCTTTGAATGTGTACGCCAAATGTTCCACCGACGTTGTCAAGCATGTATATCTGTTTTTCGACACAATTTTGAACAGTTATTCAATGAGTAGCACTTGTCAACGCTTTCAATAAACACTTTTTTTTATTCCATCACTTATTCCTTATGTTTGCGCCATTTGCGCATATACATTCCTTTAAAATAAATGATTGCTACAGTGTTCTGTACCAAACCTTAAAGTTTGTACTATGAATTCGGGACCATTTAGTGCATCGGATTTATGAACTTCTTCGACCTTTTTCAATATATTTCACTCACAACGTTTCGTCACTGATTTGCGACCTCATCGGGTGATAGTACATTAGTAACATCAAACGTGAATGAAATATTTAACAACAATTAAAATAGTAAATTAAACAAGTAAACAAAAATTTTAAAAAAATACAAAACATGCACTAAATTATCTAACATTGATACATATATAATGTTATCCCACCAAATGGTTCTCGTCTAAGCAATAATTAGTTCTGATGCATGTAAATTCCGTTGGTGTTCTCGAATTCTTGCTTTTAGTCGTCTTTTTGTCTATCCTATGTTACTAGTACTGCAATCTTTACGAAGTATCCTATAAACTACATTCCTCTCGTCTGTAGTAGTCTTTTCTGTATTTTTCTTATAATGGTAAGTCGATACTACGTTTATGTTTTCCGATCTATGAATTCCCCACAACAAATCTGTTTGGTAAAATTGTATAAATAGTTTCCTCTCGTTGTTGTTGTCTATCCTGCGACTGAACGTCTTGTTATAGTCTAAAAAATGTCGAAAAATTGATAATTTGTAACATAATAATGCACAACTATATCGAACTTCTTTTGCACGCTGTATCGTACAACTATATTGTTTATATGTTTTGCTATTATGCTCAACCCGCTGGAGAAGAATTAAAGCATAAATGAAATAAATCTTCTACTGTAACTGCAAGTAGGAAGAATTTTTACATCTAACGCGTGATTATAAGTTTTAATAATAATATTAAAAAGTAACTACGAAGGCACAATTTCAAAGCAGTTCAAACTTTGTACTGTATAATGCAAATCTGGGCCACTGCTTTCATTTCAAACAAAATATTCATTCACCAAAATTAAATTTTAGTAATATGTGAACATACATGATTAGTACGGTAGTAGTGGAATATTCTTTTTTAGGGAGGACGCATATACCGAAGAAAGGAGCTGCACTTGTGGGTCCTTTGGTCAGAATTGATGGAATGGTCATTTATTGCTTCCAGAGAGTAAGAGTTTAGTAATGAAATATTACTCCACGTGGACAGATGCACTTTTGTAATTGCTTTTTGATAAGCAGGCTTTTATATATTTATACATAATAATAAAAATAATATGTAAGCGTTATGCTCTACGTAACCGCGTAGCTCAAAAATATTTACACGTACTTAAAACATGAACAAGCAGTGTTTTTCCGTGCGCAGAGAAGAGTGCGTAGAAAAAAGATCGCCTATTGCAAGTCGTAAATAATGTTCAATACTGCGTTATGGAATCATTACCTTCCATAAATGAGGAAGTGTCTGAAATAAAAATATGTTTCCGCCCGGGATCGAACCGGGGACCTTGCGCGTGTGAGGCGCACGTGATAACCACTACACTACGGAAACGTTGAATAAGGGGCAAGTGTTTTAGTTTGTCGTCGAGGCGAAAGACAGAACAGTTTTAAGTGTAAGAGAAATAATTTTTCTTGTTCTATATACGGAATAGAAAGAACAGTCGTCTTCCCTCCAATTTGTTTGCCCACTTACTCCGTCACGTGCAAAAAAAAGAAGAAAAGAAGACAATAGCTTGCACTAAATGACCAAATATATGCAGTAAAAAATTTATCAATAATAATATTGTTAGAAATTTTTCCCGTTGGTTTGGATCACTACCGTAATTTAATATTGTCTAATCTCATTCGTTCATATATTCCCATTACATCTGTTTTCTACGTGACATAGATTTTGTTTTGAATCACTAATGTTAGAATAATCGGTAGATTTTCACGTCAGATTTATATTGATTTTGGTCCTTTTTTACATTTCACTGTATCCGTCGTTTGAGTAATTGAATTTGAGCAACTGATGAATATTCCGTTGCCCATCAAGAATGAATTTTTTGTCTGTGGGAGCAATGGCGGACCTATGGTGGAGAGGGGACACATTGGACCAGAACTCTGAACAGATAAAGTCATACTTTGTCAATTTACATAATTAATAAATTTTGTTGCTATTTAATATTGTTGATTATCTATTAGATAAGTTAATGCATTTTGTTTAAAATATATTTATAAAATTTGTGTTGTAAAACCATGATTTTTAAACAGAATTGCTCCCCAGACCCTCCCCGGTTAGCCCCCCCACTCCCTTGACTACGGTCTAGATCCGCTACTGGCGGAGTTCTTAAACTCGATGATGGTCACAACTTCTTGATGATCATAAAGTCGGGCAAGTGATTACAAATTTTGGGTATCATCAAACTCGACACTTTCTACCTGTCCTACCTGTTGTGCCATTGCATGCCGCCCCTCCGCGAACCCTCATGCAAGCCGACCGACCTGCCGCCAATGGATTTCGTGAGTCACTTACTAGAGAGTTATTTAAAGTGCTATTAATGGAGCATTTTTATTTTTATTCCACATATCTTATAATTTTTGAATTCCCCACTTTATTACAATAAAAATGAACCCAAACACGACGTATTTGTGACATAACTGTGTTTTAAGATTCAGTTTTTACTTTTATGCTCAAAGGTTTTTGATTGGAGCGCTCATTGGGAAATTTGAGAGGTTAGAAAATTACTATTGCAAATTTTTCTGCAAAGATACTAAAAATTGGTGTTTTTTGATCGGCCATTGCAAGCTAACCACTGAACCAAATTTAATTTGAGATGTTCCTTCAGCGCAAAATTTAATGCTCTTTAATATTTTTAAGAGTAAACTTTTCTGTGCAATGCTTTGTTTCCGAGATATACGCAAAAAAAAAAAAAAGGTCCAAACATTCCGAGTTATTTTGGCTACCAAAAGTTAAGAACACCTCCTGGGTGGTGCAAACTCAGATTCCATGTATTTGGGACCAAATGAAGGTATTAAAACGATTTCCAGTTTTTCCGAGTTTATTGAAAAGAAACTATTTTTACTGGCCTGTGTGGGTGGGGGAGGATTTCGTAATTGGGCTCTCCAGATTCTGGCCTAGAGGCGGCGACTATTGTAATGATTAATCTCGAATAAAGAGTTATTTTAATAGTTACCAATTATAAACAATAATTTCCGAATATTTAAAAGATTTGATAATAGTACCTATTTGTTAAGTAACTTTTTTGTATGGCATTAAAATACAATTGTTGCTGTTCTGTTGATGTTATAACATGTAACTAAATATTTTTATTCCTATCTTACAGGGATGCGGAATTGATAAATCAGTCTCTGCTTTTGAACCTTTAATCGGATTTGAAAGGATGATCCCTTGCTTGCTTCCGGAGAGTAAATTAGTTTGTCCACCGCGGGGTCATAAGCAGTTCGTAATTGCATTTGGACAATAAACGTATAAAACAACATTTGCACTTTGTTTTGCAGTAAGATGAAAGTGGAGAACTTCCTCTTTCTACTAAATAGTTATTTGAGAAAAAGTCGTTTGTAAATAATTGCCTGTGAAAGTACGAATTGTACGATTTTACAAACATATAAGATAAAAAATACAAAAATAGCTTTTTATTGATAACACAAAGCATTTTAATTTTGAGGTTTGCAAGACTAAGTGTTCTGTGCTATTTTGTGGATGCTGATTTCGAAAGAAATGTTTTCATTTCCCTATTACTAGGATATTTTTGTAATAGTGAAAACGAAATTTGGAAAATTGTCCAAATTTGGACTTTAAAAAATTGTGTAATTTTTGTAGAGTTGTGGCCAGTTTTTTTTAACTGGTACAAAAGTTCTTAAAAGAACATTGTTTAAAAATGAACAAAAAATGTCAATATTTGATAATATGTAAATTACGTTTTTAGTCTTTACGATTATAAAAATCGTGATGGAGAAAAATGATTACTATTTTTGAAATCAGCTCAACAATTTTATTCTAAATTTCTTTATTAAATCTAAACCCCACGTAAAAAGTTAAAGTTCGTAACCTGGTGATTTTTTGCGAATGTGTGTGTAATAATTAAATATCTTAACACTTCCCTGCATTTATATTTATGAAACGGTCTTGTTTGTTAAGACCGAATTACTGAAGTGCCACCCTTGCTTTATACGAAACAGTCTCGTTCACGAACACAATACTCGCAATAGTAATAATATTCATCGGCCTAGAGTGTCAACCACTCTTTGCCAAAAAGGACCGCATCATTCGGGAATCGTTCTATATAATTCCCTGCCCAAGAATATAAAAGACATTATGAAATTGAATCTCTTCAAATCCGCGGTTAAAAACTACCTCCTGCACCAGTGCTTCTACACTGTAAAAGAATTTATTGATTTTAATAAAAGTTAAATTCATCTTGTACTTTATCACACCATTGCTGTAGTACTTTTTTAAATAACTTATAACAATTTCAAAAACTATTTTCTTGCATGATTGTGTTGCCGTATGGCTCATATTAATTTAGTTTTATGTGTACTCAACTTTGGCACGGTTGTGTACATTAATTCTGTAGCCCCATCCTGGCCCGGGTTTTTCTCCGTTTTTCCTTCGGGTAGAGGCGGATTTCTTTTACAGATTCTCTAGGTTTTGTCTAGGGTCGTGTTTATTGTAACAATAAGTCGGGAATTTAGTGTTTTTTCAACTCTTATTGTTTTTAAACACTATACTCAGAATAATCTATAGTTCGATAATAACTTGTACATGTAAATTTACAAACATATTTGCGATAAATTACAAACATATTGACATTCTATTAGTATTATAACTCGCAGCTAAATTTTTATCTTATCTAGGAACTTATGCAAAAATGATTTTTATCCGCCTCTGCCTTAGGACCCTTGATCGGAATTGATGGGATGGTCCCTTGCTTGCTTCCGGAGAGTAATTAGTTTATTATCCTCCACGTGGTCATACGAAGTTTGTACTGTTTTTTGACAATAAATTTATTATTATTATTAATTGAAAGAATACCATCATACTACTACGTAAAAGAGAAATTTCACTTCGTCGCAAGCATTAAGCTTCCGGAAACTAACTTTGCTTCTCTTTGCAGGAAACATTAATGTATTTTGTTACCGAAATATTATCTAGTTTGCTATATTATATTATCTAGCTGGCATTTAGGGCTTTAATGATCTTAATGTTGGCGAACCCTAAAACCCCAATTAAATGAAAAAGATAGATAGTATTAAATCCGCGTTACATTGATTCTCAATGAACATATCGTCTTCTTAATATTCCTAGACACTCAATGAGCACGCATTAGATTTATTATTGGAAAAATATCATGTTCAAGTTTTTGAGCCATGCTTGATGTGATTAACTATTTTGACAAATGAATACGATAACATTTTAAGTGGATATTAATGAATATTCAAGACAAATTATTTATGCAAAATAAATTAAAACTTGATTAAAGGTAAGTCGTGGAACTCAGCATCACAAAATTAGGGAGAAAATATTTTAATATGTTCATAATTCTAATATACACGTGAAACAAAAGTGGCAAAGTACATTTCATAGAAGAATTTAGTTTCTTCAGAAAACATGAAAAATTAAATATGGGCTGTAGACACAAACAAAATTATCATTTACCTCTTAGAATTTGAGCAGTCTTCGATGGACAATCGGCGACAACCTTCCTTTCTTTGCAGTCGGCATAAAATTAATTGCCAAATATACGAGCTGGATCTCTGTCTTCTTTGTTCTATGTTTCTCGTCAACATTACTACAATGTCTCTTTTTGTCTAGCTTATATTTGATTAGTAGTAAAATTTAGTTTACTTATGTTCCGTTTCCTTCTCAATATTTTCCTTCGGGTTTCTTGCTTTCTAGGACTCTTACGTGACTTTCTTCTGTGCTTTTCCTTTTCTTTTTCCCCCTAACTTTATTTCTCGTTAGAGAGACAAAGTTAATATTGCCATCTGACCCCTCGTCCGTCCATTTTTCTTATTTGTTCGTTCCGTTACTTGTGGAGGAACCATATTAATTTTGGGGAAATCCCAAAATCTGAGTCCGAGATGAATTACTTTAGGTCAAAAATCAATGCTCCTCTTTTAGAATATTCATCCATTAAATAATCCTCCATTTTGTTTAACTATCATCTGTAAATTGTTATGGCAGTGATGGAGAATATGAGATTTGTCAACATACTTAAATTTTAAATAAGTATGTCGTATTAGTTTAACTTCTTTGTCCTCGCGACTTTTTGTTTGTGCTTTTGACGATTTTCCATTTGACACCGATAACGGTTAGGAGTCTATTACCTCATCTTTGAAAACATTCCGCCAACAGAAAGTCCAACACAGTAGTTAGGAAACAAGGAAATCTATGAACCGGAAATATTATAGCAAACTTCTATTTTTACTCCGTAATTGAATTTTTGCTTTCATTGTAAGTTCATCCAAATTGTGTTTTGAAAACGAAATGAAGGACAGCTGCTGTTGAAATACGTAATGCGTAATAAATAATGGATAGTGTACACCTAGCGCCTCCAATTATCCCTGATTTGCCTCATGATTTCCGTAATATTTATTCATGTCATTTAGCAATCGATATAATAAATATGTATGATACTCGAATAATAATAATATGTTAAGTATCCGTAATTTATTTTCCAGCTCCTTATTTCGAAAGAAATTAAGATTATCCGAATAAATATTCTGATTGAGAAAAATATTAGGTTCGTGTAATGATTATTTTTGTCTTGTATTCTCAGTAATATAAGAACAAAAATATACTCATTTAATTCAGAATCGCAAATGTCTAGGTTGTAAAGAATGCTGATTCTCATTTCATTAAATATAGAATATTTGGAATGCGAATTTTATTTCACACATTGATTGAGACAACGAAAATTCCACTAAAGCTTTTTATTTGGAATGAATAATAATTAATTAGGAACGTGGAGAGATGTTATACACGAATGACAAGGAAACAAGCTAATAACGTGGATATTGTTTATTTGAGCTGTACGTGACATTTTGTTTGTAAAACGTTCGTGCGTCGCTGGAGTAGAGATTGTAGAGTATCCATATCAATTTGGTACTCAAAAAGGTGATCTTTTCAAATGACAGAAGCAAAACAGAAACATCTTATTTATCTCTCAGGAGTAGTGTTTTCTTGTTGTGATGCAGATATGTTTTCAGACGAGAGGACGGCTTCATATTTTGTTTGTCAAAATAAGATGCGGGCTGCTATTGTTTTGTCCGCTGTTAAGATGCGTCATAATAGGAACTTTTTTACGGCGGGTAGTTTTAAAGATCTCATACATTGAGAATAGTGTTATAGATATATCGATTGCTGTGATACGAGTAATTAAACGTTGCAAATCGCCACGGTAAAATTAAATATTACATGCTATAAATCAGTAGTCTGAATAAATCAGGAACACTGGTTTCTATTCATAATAGTTTTCTCTGCGGACCCTGTTTCTTGTTTATAATATATGGTTTTATTGCAATATTCGTATGTTATGTAATACCATTTACCATGGGCGTAGCCAAACCAAATTTTTAAAAACTCGAAAAAACAAAATAAAAATAAAAAATACATAAAATAGACATGAGTGGTAACTTAACCTTAAAAAGAGACAAGGCCGTCTAGAGAACGGGACGTCCTAGAAGTGTGATTCAAATTGTGTTTTCTTCGTCTACCTCTGTGAAAATGAACCATCATTTAAAAATTGTCACTTAATAATATAAGAAAAATGATTGATTTTTAACAATTTGCACTGGGACTTTGAACTTGTGAATAAAAGAAAAAGTTGACGACGATATGAAAAGGTGGGACTACCTGTTGGTGCCTCTCTGAGTGAGTCTTACTCGACCCAGGTAAAGGGATGTGGGATAGTTCCACCCATGGACAATAGTAGGGACTGACCGGGGGTTCCAGTTGGACCGCTCCCTTCGATTCCTCGGATGAGGGTGTAGAAGTATAGGAGTGTTTCATGTACAAACGAATAATCCGATCGACTAAAAGATGGCAAGAAAAGGTTAACTTTTGATACTCCATACGATAAAATTTCGTCAAATGATAAATTCTCACGACAGTAGGAATGTCATTGCAATATTTATTACATATTTTGTTTTAATAAGCATGATTAAGTAATAGTGGTTAAGAATTCGCTAAATACCAATAACATTTTAGGATGATGTACTTCTTATAGCATTAATTTGGGGTATAATAGAGCGATGGATGTTGAATACACAACGAGTTTCTAAAGTTAATAACTCCAGATAAAATCTAATTAATTATTCACTATATTTACGCATCGTTTTCAAAAATATTAACTCTTCTCTCCGCTGACTCTATCATGTACGTATTACTTAAAGGAGCAATAATAATAATAAGAATTACTAGTTAAACTAACTTTCTGTATGATAATTTGAACATTTAATTTGATTTAGGTCATCTTCTGCCAGGTACTTGCTGAGCGGGTAACTAATTGAGTTTTCACTAACCGATCAATAGATTTCACCACGCTTATCCATAGGGTAGGGTGACTCCCGATAGCCAACCGTTCGACGTAGCCTTTTCTCCGAGTATTAAGATAGTACTAACGTAGGTAGAATTACATCACTAAAATATCTGATCGACCTAAAATAAACAGAGTACATTGTGATTTCTTGATATTATTGATGATATTATTGTGATTTCAACTTGAAAAAGTACCCCACCGGCCATTTATATGAAATAATTGAAATGATAATTGATGGTGAAATACATTGCACCTTATGGAGAAAACACTTGTTTTCAAAATAAGACCAACTTTTAAATCGCGAAAATGATGGAATGATGGATGATTGATTTGTAGCGAATTTTCCGTAATCTTTTTTACTTCACTTTTGTCTATTGGTCACCGGACATCTGAAAAAAATATTTCACTTTTTCTGAGGTAACAAGCATAAATCACGAAACCGTTGGGCTCGCCCGCCATGTTTTTACATGCTCTTATGCATTTCAAACGAGTTAAACGAGTTCCCAAATATTGTTTGTGGGGTAAACCTGGCAAATGTGCCCCACTATTCAAAACGTTGAAATAAACAATCAAATGTACTTAAGTAACGTTTATTAAGTAATCAGTCTTAAACTTTGACTCATTTTGCATTTAAAAAAATTAAAAGTGCTTCTTAAATGTAATTTAAAATAATGAAAATGTGTAATTTAAAATAATGAAATGCTTCCTGCAAACAACCGAAACATTACACACACTGAATCTAGTCCCTTTTTTTTTTGTGCGGTCTTATGACTCCTGATATTCTACACAAGTGTTCTCGTTTTCATCGGAACACTGGTTGAGCCGAGTTGAAGGACAAGATTTGCATCGATGTGCTAATTGAAGTTTCTCAGCAAAATCATAAGCAACAGATTGAAGCCTTGAGTGGTCCAAGGGAAAATCATTAGACTCCAGTTTTTTAATGTGACTCACAAGTCTCAACTCGTTTTCTTGCCCTAATTCTGATGGTCTACCAATATTCTGCTTGCACTTCCAACCTTTGAGAACGTGTCTTCGTAGAGTTCGCGATGGTATCTCATAAATACGGCTCGCCTCATTCACTCCCTTTTTCTACTCATTACATCTTCCATTGCCATTTTCACGGTTTCCTCCGCTCATTCTCTCGGGTCTGCTACCTTAACCTTTCCCAATTCAAGAAATATAATGATTATTTAAGAAAATATGACGTATAGCAAAATAATAGAAATTAAAAATGGGACATATTACCCGACAAATATCGGAGCACGTTAGTCATCGTTCAGTGTAATGTGCTCCACTTGACAATAGTGGTTCACACTAGTAGAAAGGAAATGTAATTGTAAACATGAATTGAGAAAGTTAAATTCGAATAAAAACTTACAAAAATAAGAAACTGATCATGCAAATACTTATAAATTACATTAAATAACTTATAAAACAAATTCACTATGTCGTACATACCTCTTAATCATATTTTCTCACTGAAATCAAAATAAAGGCGGCACTGTGTTGTTTACATGGCAGCCATATAGGTTTGACTGCAAGTTCCGAAAAACATCAGTGCAAAATTTGAAATTGTTTTAAAGAGTTACATGAGTGGGGCACATTTACCAGGTATACCCTA
>NNCF01131292.1:962567-979200 GCA_002313205.1 Laupala kohalensis | reverse complement strand
AAATTAAATTATGTTTTTTCATCATTATTATTCATATTGTTGTGTTTTATGACAATTACAATAAAAATTAAGAAAACAATTATACATCTCAGTGTATTAACTAATTTGAAGTGATGGTCTCACCTTAAGAGTGAAGCGCTTACGAAAGATGAGAATATAGGAGACAGTGACACGAATTGTTTACAAAACATCAGATACTGGCACGCAAAATATTACAACTCAAGCCTGTGTATCATCGAGAAACGGAATGGGAAAGGGGGGAAACTCTAATTACAGAAGGAAACATTAATTGAGAAACAATAAAGAAATGGACGATTCCCAAAACCGAAATATCGAAACTTCAAATTCTGCTAGCAATTAAGTTTTAATTATCCGAATTGTGCTCCTTGTGTGACATTACCATAACAGAAAAAAATATTTTCTTTTTTCAAAGAATGGGTTATTTAATGTAATACAAAAAACTATCCTTAAGGTTATTCCATTTTTTTAAAATAAGGTTACCTCCACGGAGTCTATATTAGAGCTTCATTCACCCCGATAATGTTTATCCGATTATCTTTTATTTCATCTTTCACGTTTTCATTTGTCTGGAATCCAGTAGTCAAGTTACCACCTTGTCAAATAAATGAGTCGAGTGGCGCGTCGTCTTGATGTAATTTTTTAACGGTGTTATCTCGTAATGGAAAAGGACAGAAGATGATGTAGTAATCAAATAGGAACCCTCAAATACACCTTTAAATGATCTAACGTATGATGCTTCATTTGTGTGATTTGCTCCGTCAGGCTACCCAGGACAGGAACCAACAAGTTGGTTCACGGCTGCGTTCTTGATTGTCTATCGTTAGAAACATTTTGTCTGTGACGTGCGACTCGCCAGTAATTCTTTCAATAAATCCTACGTCCCATATTATGCTACGCTTAATAAATCATACTCTTGTTGTCTCTCCAAATATAGCTATAAGTTTTCTTTCTAAATCTTTGCAGGGGTGATAAAAAATATTCTTCCACTGATTCTCTGATAATGCAAGTGATTGATGTTCTTGTTTTTTTCTGGTTTCCCCCCCCCCCGTATTTTAGCTACGCACCTTACAACTGGCAAGACAAAAACATGCAAGATGTTTGAAGGACGAAGTAAGTACTATAAAGTGTTAAAAATACAGCTAAATTGAAAAACAAATCCTTGATATTTGTGCTTCAAGTGTCGCTGATCATTTTATGGTACTATGGGAGAAGGAGTCATGCATATTGCAGGAGATGGTGAGGGAAAGAGAGGAATACATCAGTTTATTGCAAACTCTGATGAAGGATAAAGTAATATTACAAATGTTACCAAGTTAGCAGTATGTCTTTCCCTTTGACCACTACTCAAGATATTATTCAATCAAAAAATCGAAAAATGTGCATTAATAATCCAATCTCCGTATTAGTTTTAAAAGTTGCAGATATCTTCTTCAGTAGATATTCTAACACCCCTCCAAGTCGTTGGTAAAAAAACGTACTTAATTATGTATTTATCTTCACTTTAAACGTCAGGGCATAAATGTTGTTCCTGGCAACTCTCTCAATTGAAAGTAAACCACAAGCGAACTAAAAAGAGAATTGAGAACATTGAGAATTATCCTTCGTGCTTTATTTCTTAAAATTTTACTTTGCTATGCTTCCAAAAATTACACATTTACAGACACAATTGTTATGATCAAGGTGAAGTTAGCTACAAAAGGTTCCATTATGTTTCTAATGCTTTTGTGGTTGCCCTGATAGTTTTCTGAAACAACTCTAATAACTAGTTCTTTGTTCGAATCCCACATATTTTTCATCAAATATTTGAAAATATTTTTTAATGATGCTGGTAGTACAACCAGTTGTTCAAAAGATGAAACTGTCTTACTTTTATTTGCTTGTCGAATTTTCACAATATTGCAATAATCTTGTAGCAAACGATCTAATGACAAGAAAGGTATTTAGGGGAATATCATTTATAAAATTTCGTCTTAATTCACATCAATTCAAATGATATCCGTACAGATCATCTTTTGAGCCTTGGCTCAAACCCCATTTCGAAATTTCGTCTCTTTGAAACCATCCTATGGTATGAAGAAATTGCGTGTTGTGACTTTCCGTTTCGCTCATTATAATACCAATATACCCCATAAGGTACCCAATACTTTAAAATTATCATCGGAGAGGGGGAAATTTTTCTTCACCCAAAAAATCTCCCATGCCAATTCTTTCCAGCAATACTGCTGTAGCCATTCCTTAATTGAATAAGAACCCACGCCCAAAATAGTCATTATTTCAAAATATTTGTTCTGTTAAAACACAACTACTTTTCTACAAGTTGGACCAGTTGGTGAAGACCGTTTAGTATGAGTTCGTTAAAGCCAAATTATCATGTCACTACTATTTCTGCAGCGTACGCTACAGTTTGGAGACCGCGGGAGCTAGTAGTTTCTAGATTACCCGCAGACAGCGCTAACTGCAGCCCGACCGCGGCAAGTAATGTCAGCGCCGTGCTACTTCAGCGAGCACCAATAGGAGGCGGGCGGCGGGAAAGCGGCCGCTTATAAACTGCGCCGCGTGCAGCGGCAGACAGACCACAACCGAGGCGCTTCAGTGCGCTTCAGTAACGGACCACCCCTCGGCACTGTCTACTGGATTTATGTAACTGTGACCATCTATGGCTATAATATTCTGTAAAATATGGCTATAATATTCTGTAATTTGTATGTGTATGGCTACTTTAAAATAAAAGTTGTTTTGTTACTAACGAGAGGCAGTTATTAACGACATAACAATTTTGATAGGCTCTGCACCTTCATAACACTTTACAATATGTTAATGTAAAGTGCAGACAGTACTTCCACGACAAAAATACCTTAAAAATGCATCTAAAAATTCCATGCCCATAAAATTTTTAAAAAATATAAATTTTTTATATTCGCTCCATGTGATCATTACTTCTTCGACCCACCAAGAAATTATAATATTGGAAGTTCCAGGTATTGTTACAGGAACTGTAGATATCACATTCCTTTACTATCTGATGTTGGGAGTGTGAGGGAAGTAACCGAAAGAAAAGGGTCTATTTATATGCTCGTTACTTTAAATATTCACTCTCCTGAAACTATAATTGTTTCATAAATAAGAGGTATGCCATTATTCAGCATCAAAAATTCTCTTTCTACTCGGAGAAAATGATCAATGTCTTTTGAGTAGTTTTAAAATTAGGGAAGTTATTCTTTCCACCCCATTGGTCCTAAAGGAAATGCTCAAAAGCTTATCTGGGCAATTTCATCATGCAGCTCAAATTTTCTCAAAATTGAACAGTTGTGTCTGCAACATACTCTGTTCAAGCGAGCGCACATATAAAGCACAATATAAGAGAACAATTTTGTGTTTTGATATAATTCTGTCATGTACTTTTTCATTTCTAATTTCACGTTACGTGGACTTGAGTATTTTTTTTTCTTTTGTTTATTGGAGAATACACCCTGTCAATTCGAGCATTTTCCATCTAAGATTCTTATTGCGATGCTCGTGTGATGTCTCTTCGTCTTATAAGGTGATTATTGTAACGTTGACGAAAGGCACGTTTCATTCTCATGGTTCACATATGCATGGCTCAATACGGATCTTAATTTGGAGCAAGTAATTTATTTTCGTATGCATGCAGAGGTACTAATGGTAACTGCAAGGTTTTTTGTTTTCTTTACTTATTTCGGTTATTTGACATAAACTTCTAACAAAGATAAACACAATTTGCTATGATATCATCTCATACATCAAGAAAATAATTTTTGTTCTAAATCACGAAAAACCAGAGTTATATTTTACAAAATTGGTTATAACAATGAAAAGAATGTAATACAGTAGTCTAAATGTCATGGTGATTTTTACGGATAACATTTTATATTTATATTTTTCATTTATATCGTGTTTCATTTATAAGTGACACAAACAGCTTACGTTTTGAATATACTTTAGATTTTCAATCTTTAGATCTATTAAATTTTCAGATACTTTAGATCTATTAAAACTTTCAAATATCACCATAAAAAGTGATAGTTTCCAGAAATTAACAAATTGTTATTCAATTGTTAAAATTTTATTGTTTTATTACTATTCCATTGTCATACTATAATTTACAAAAAATTAGTGTGAAATGAATTTCTTTAATTAACATGCATTGGCATTTCAATTTTTAATAATATTGTTCTTTCTCACCTCCCCCGTATTAAAAGACATATCTTGGATTAAATGAGCTGAAGTTGATGCCAGTTTTCATCCCATACTGGTTTTTAAACGAATTGTATATAATGAGGGCAAACCCATCGACATGTGTTTACTCTGCTAAATCGTCGTTTTGATAAACCACTTTCAGTTCAATTTATTGCCATCATTTCGTTTAATAAATCATGTGAAGTGCGTGAGAAAATAAATAAAAATGAAATGAAAGGAGTTTTCGTAACATCTTTCATATGTTCGTGTTCATAAACCAGTTGTCAAGCATTGCTGTACATCACAGTAAAGGAAACGTGTAGTGTGTTAGAACGCTGCCTCCTCCACACCACTAGCAGGCGCGGTACGGGCTTTGGACCGAGTTATATCCACGTCTCTTCACGTTTTATGGCACTTTTATCGCGAAGAAGTCTGGGAGGTGTTCAGCGCAGTGGCGGCATGGCGCTCAGGATACACATGCAGAGGGAACTCTTCCGGTGGCGGCGGCAGGAATGAGAGGAGGAGGATGCATGAAACGAGGGCGGAGACCCCTCTTCCGCCTCTGCCAGACGCTTCTCCACTATCTCTTTCTTGACCAGTGTTATCGCTTGCATTGACGTCAGACATTCAGAAATCGACGGACAACTGTGTATTCTCATTGACCTACTTTGTACCTAACGAACGCACTGCTGTAAAGAAAGAGAGAAAAATTGAGGCGTTTTGGTATTATTTCACCGAATACAGAATAGTCGAAATTGTAAATCGTTGACTATTTTTAAAAGGATGTTATACAAAAACATATAACCCATGAAAAAGGACCATATATTGTATTTTATATTACTTTATTACATTACTTAAACTTCAAACTTGAAATCGATTATGTAACGAAACAAGTTCTAATGGCTAGGAATATGTTAAGTTTGCTAGAAGTCCATCAATACGTGATTCCTTAGAAAATAGTTGTGGTTGGTTTTTCTTCACTGTACTACATCTCACTCTCCATTGTGCGAGTCACAAGAGATAGAATGAAAGTTTTGTGACATGTATTGTAATGCAGTTGAGATTTTATATTCAGCGGAAAAATATTAAAATCGAAAACAATAATTTATTATCCTCAGAAAATTGGATGACTACACTTTGATTTATAAAAGAGTGTAATAAAAATTCTTACAGTTCCCAAACGGAGGAAGTATTTTTTAAATATTTTTTTTAGAGAACTGGGAGTTCCCAGGGCGCTTTAAATCATGAACGCGATGTATGGTTATTTTTTCCAAACAACACCTTGTACCTTCCAATCTTTCAAAATACGAGACCTAACGTTTTTGAAACTCATTCAAAGAGCCGGAGAATAGCATTAAAAGAACATAATTATTTTCCATTTATTTATGTCTTGTTCTCCTTATAATATAGTGCGGTTCGCACCATCGGGCCTGCTGTTCCACCTAACTAATTGATCAGGTGAATAAATTATTAATGTATATACTATTAGTGCGAAAAATTCACCAAACAAACCTATTTATTGAAATGAAAAAGTATGTATTTTTATAGACGAAATGTTCGTAAATAATTCAGATACGCAAGAGATGTGTACTCGATAATACCTTGGTTAGTTATGTGGTTAGGTGGAATAGCAACCATATGACTTGAACCTCAACATATAAAATATTATGAAATCATAATAAAAATTACATTTTTTGCTCTTATCTTTTTTATACTTTGAATCAATCCGGTATTTCTCATAGTTTTAACTCGCAATATGCATTTCGACGAGAATTGTCAAAAAAACACTTTTTTCTTATACCCGTAATGAAAATTAGACACATACTATTAACTTTTTTCTTCTCATTCATCAGCGCAGAATTTAATACTAAAAACTATATTTTCATGTGGGTATTGAAATCCATACTTACTTATCCAGCACTACAGCCCTGTGTGAGCTTTGGCCTCTTTTACAATATTCCGCCATCTAGTTCGATCCTGTGCAACTGACCTCCATGGACGCATGTTCATTGTCGTCAGGTCAGCTTCAACTTCATCACTCCACCTGTTGCGTGGTCTTCCTTGTCGCCTTCTTTTTTCCATTCGTGATTTTGCCTCCTAAATATGTCCTCCTGTTCCAATATATTTTATATTTCAGAATTCGTTCTTATCTTCCAACCATTCTGATCATGAAATGGGCCATAGATACACCTAATAACCTTCTTTTCAAATATTCTCAATTTATTTGCGTCCCCAACTAATAGATTCCAAGCTTCTGAGCCATATATCACTACTGGTCTAATAAGTGTCTTATAAATTTTTGTAGACCTGGATTACACATTAGATTTCAACAGTTTCAGATTTGCATAATATGTCCTATTTCCCGCCATTACTCTGCGGCTTACCTCCTCACTTATTTCATTGTTGCGAGATAATAAGGTTCCCGGTGTTCGAAATCTTTTGAAGAATCTTGTTAATCGCCAAGTTAAATAGAGTGGCTGATAGCGTCTCTCCTTGTCTAACTCCTCTACTAAGGGCAAATTCATTTCCAGTTCTTCCATCTACCATCACCTTTGCTCTTACATCTCGCAGGGTAATCCTAGTCATTCTAATCAATTTCTGTGGTATTCCTATTTCATCCATGTAAGCGTATAACTTATCTCTGTTTATACTGTCAAAGGCTTGTCTAAAATCTACAAACAGCATGTGCAAGTCTACATAATGCTCATATCATTTTTCCATCGTTTGGCGAACCACAAATATTTGATCTACCGTACCTCTGTTTTGTCTGAAGCCACTCTGAGCTTCATCCATTACCTCTTCAGCATATGGGGCCAAATATTGCTGTAAAACACTAGAGAATACTTTATAAATTACATTCAATAATGTTATTCCACGATAGTTAATACATTCGTATTTATATCCCTACTTATATATTGGAAAAATTATTCCACTTGCCCATTCGTCAGGTATCCGCTCTTCCACCCATATCCTAACGATCAGCTCATGTATCTCTTTCAACATTCTTTCACTGCTGTTCTTAACCAACTCACTTGTTATCCCATCCTCCCCGGCTGCCTTATGGTTATTTAATTTTCCTATATTCTCTTCTACATCTTTTATGTGGGGTCATTTATAAGTAGTTTTGGTCCTATTCTGTTCACTCATCTTTCATTTTCTTCCCTCCCTTCCCCTTCTTTGCTGAAAAGCTCTCGGAAGTATTCAGTCTATCTTTCACTTATTTCTTCATCAGTCTGTAATAGGTTACCTTCTTTATTGTTACATCCACTCAATCTTGGTCTATATCCCTTCCTGAAGAAATTAATTTCATGTAGAATTCCTTTGTTCTCTTCTGTAACCTTTGTGTCTCAATGCTCTCCATTTTTGCCTTAAGCATCTCTCTCTTTTTCTTCTTACAGATGTTATTAGCTTGTCGCCTACACTCTTCGTATTCTCCTCTACTTAACCTCGTTTCCCTCTGTAACATTTTCGCTCTCGGAAAATATTTTCTTGTAATTGCTTCCTCACACTCTGCATCAAACCATTCATTCCTCTTCTTTCTTGCTATACCTAGAACTTCGTGTGCCGTACATTGTATTGATCTTTGCACTATTTTCCACCTTTCATCTATTCCCATTTCTTCTTCAATTGTCTGTCCAATACTATCCATTTTTGACTGGATTCTTGCTTTTCCTCTGGTTGTTGTAACTTATCCATATCCCATTTTATTCTCATACTAGGTTGATTCTTCTGTCCTACTGCTAATTTCTGCCTCACAACCACTTTTACCAAATAGTGGTCAGAGTCACAGTTTGGTCCTCTGCATCCCCCTAACGTCGATAATTGACGTCGCATTCCTTACTGTTACCAAGGCATGATCTATTTGATTCACCATTGAGCTTCCTGGCACCCTCCACGTTCCCTTACAGATTTTCTTATTATCAAAGCAAGTGCTTTTAATAATGAGTACATTCGGGTTTGCAAAATGTCCCAGATGGAAACCATTCTCATTTGACTCTTCGTGTAGCGTGTATTTTCCAGCTATTGCCCTCATGCAATCTTCTTTTCCCACTTTAGCATTAAAGACTCCTAAGATGATATTCATGTCATACCTTGACACTTCTTCAGTAGTTTCTGCCAACATATCATAAAACTATTCTTTCCTTTCCTCTTCTGATGCTTCTGTCGGTGCATGTACTGATAACACAGTTATATTTCTAAACTTTTCCCTGATTCTAAGCTTACATATTCTATCTGATAAAGGTTGAAATCCTATCACACTTCTCTTCATTTTGCCATGTACTATAAATCCTATACAAAACTGCCCTGTTCTTTCTTCCGGGCCACTGTAGAAGAGACTATAATCTTTCTTGTCTATTCTTCCCTGTCCCTTCCATCTCATTTCTTGTAGCGTTATTATGTCATATCCAAATCTTTTTGTTTCATTCACTATTTCATTCATTCTTCCCGGTATCAACATTATTCTAACATATCACGTGACCATACTTATTTCAGATTTCCTTATTCTTTTTCTTTGCCTTACTCGTCTTTGCATTCCGTCCGGTTTTCCTGTAGAATTCTTCTGAACAATATCTTTTTTACAAGGTGAGGCTGTTAACCTTGTCACGCTCAACCCTGTTCATTGGCTGGGGACATTGAATCCTATTCCTAGAGACGTTGCCTTCTCTGCAGCTGAGTCCTATCCACCCTGTCTGATGGGAAGGAGGGATATCTAAGACAGGCATAGGAAGGGTATGGTTGGCATTGAAAGGTCATTGTGGGACACAATGGTTGGCATTGAAAGGTCATTGTGGGACACACTTCGTCTGGCTCCTCAGCTGAGACCTGTCCGGCTTGGGAGACCCTGCCAGTAGCTACGCTACCGCCGGCATAGCCCTCAAACCGGTATAGCCCTCAAGCCGGCATAGCTTCGTCAGAGCACGCAAACCCTCGCCACCCGCACGGACAGTGTTTCGATAAGGTGGTGTCCCCTGGGAGAGATTCAAATCCATACAGGAGTGCACATACTTTCTGTCCGACAGTGATTCATAAAGTCTGACTTTCCGAATCGTGGTACGCTAGGAAGCTTATAAGAACGTTTGTAGAGTAATTAATTTTTCAAAGCATGCATTCCACCAGTTAAATTGTCGGTGAAGGTCGTCTGAATAATTTCCAGGTGAAATGAACTTAGAATGTAGATAGATGGCAGTAATTGACAATGGTTGTGCTGGCAGATTACTGTAAGAGTTGTATTGATAAAAATGCAAATTCGTGGTGAAGTATGAAAAATTCTTTTGCAATTGTTACTTAAAAGAAATTCCACGATATTCAAATACAGGCAAAAGGCAGATTGGATACTTTTTTATGAAAAAAATTTGTGAAATTTAGTTAGTAAAATGTACATGTTGTTAACCATTCTCTGTTAACCATTCTCTAATTTCTTGAGAAATTTTGAATAGCACTCGTCTCGCTTTTACCTTCTCATATACGTAGTATATAAAAAGTATTGTAATCCTAAAAAAATTCGAAAGCGATATTTCGACGGATATATCCGTTTTGACGATCCCTGATTCTGACAAAGTTGTTTTTGGCATAACGTCAGTCTGTCCGTGCGTAGCGATGAATCAATTTAATTCGCATTGCGTATTTGGATGAATCAATTTAATTCGCATTGCGTATTTACAGTAGAATTTACTTGTCGATACACGTGCTTAATTTGTTATTACTTTCAAAGAAAAGGTACTTCACATGAAGGTCAAAGTACTTTTTTGTACGTTTCTCATAAACGGCTTCAACAATTTTGATTTTCTGTACGTTAAGTACAATTAGTATGCATTACATCCACATTAGCGGTATTTCGCTTGAAAGTTTGGTAGACACATAGTAAAATAATTTATGTATGCTACACTTACACATTAGTTTCCTGTTTCAAGAAGCTTGATTAATATTTAGCAGTGTAAATGGACCAATCAGATGTAGAATACACTTTTCGTAAACTGAAATGAAAGGTATGATAATGATAAAATACATAGGAGTACAGCAAACGCACTGCAGATACGAACATACATCAATTTCTCTCTACAACGAAATTACATTTACATAACACTTTTGGTCCCTTGCTTGCTTCCGGAGAGTAAATTAGTTTATTGTCCTCCACGTGTTCATACGCAGTTTGATCTGTTTTTTGACAATAAATTTATTATTATTAATTTATTATTAAATAATATCCTGAATATTTATTCTACTTTCAAATTTCAAATAAAAGACAGTAATAAGTTCATCTAGCCACTTCGAGCAAGAATAGATCACTGGAAGACGACCAAAATATAGAGGACGACGCCAGAAATGACCCTTTCACTATAGAATTTTTTCTCACTCTATGCTGCAGTCGGAAAAACTTATATGAGAAAGTATGAGTAATGGTTTTGCACCACTAGCGTTAAGAATGCTACCGTTTAGTTACGGAAGAACATAAGTTTTTTTGCCATTAAATATGCGAAATTGACTGTATGGTGTCATTTTTTTAGATACTCGTATTGTATAAAGTAGTATAGGGATGTGTTACATAATTACTTTGGTTGCGAATATTGGTTAACATGTTTATTGTCCGATTTATGAGAGTCAAGCTTTCGAATAATTCAAATGTATTGCGGTGGAACTTCGGAAGTGATTCCATTAAAATTGGGAGTAATCTCTTTTTAGCTTCAGTTTAATTAAAATGAATCAAAACAAAAGCGATTTTCTCGTAAAAATTTAAATACGATTCTACTGTATATATGGGGGATATAGAGTGTACCAGTGGTAATATAAAGTGCTTCACAAAGCAAACATTTGCTTCCCCTACATCAAACATCTCTTCTGTGTTGGGTGCTTTAGCGAGGATGACGCCCTTCAATAGGGTAACGCCAATTCACGAGCGCGTTTATTAAGTATCGCTTCTCGCCATCTAAACTCCACGATGCAACAGATGAAAGTCGCGTGTCTGCTTTGGCTTGACTCTGCACTGTATCTGCTCTTTTCATCGGGTATGTGAGTGGTACTCTTGAATTTGTAAAGCTTATGTGTGCCTCGCAGGAAAACGCGCTGGCTACGGCGTTTTAATCTCCATCCGGTGATTTAAACGTTGTTGGTTTAGCTTATTCAAGGGGTACTCCAAAGGTTTAAAGACGCGGTGATATGAAGCACAGGTCATCTGATTATACTTTCCTTTGGAAAGTTGTGAAAGTATTGGGATCGTGTGCAATTACAGGTTTCCTCAGCTTACTATGAGATTGAATAATTAATATATTGTTGTCAGGAGTAGAAGAAACCTTAAATAAATCATTATAGTATTATAGAAGTTCATTTTGATAAATCATTATAAAAATAGAATCGATTTTCTTTTTGTTTTAACATCGCCTAAGAGATATTGTATGTTTCGTGTTACAATTTTTTTTCTCTTTTTTCTTCTTCTTTATTTATTTATTCCAGTCATATTATCTCCACGTGCAGTATTTACATCGGAACTTATTAATTATTCTTAATTTTCTCTTCTTCTGAAACCAGTATAGTACAAGCCTTCTTAACCGGCCTGGTCGGGACCAAGACTAGCCGGTTACCCGTTTGACCGGTTAATCCGAGGTTTCCGAGAAAAATCTATTTTCGTTCAAAAGGAGTCTACAATTTCATCATGTTATCACGACAAAACATGAGGATAAGACGTCATTACATCTCATTTTTTGTACTGTATATGCATACGAACACAAAAAATTAATTTTTAGAAAAGTAGATATATGTAAGATATATTGGTTCATAGAAAATTGGCTCGGAAGCAAGACGGGAATCAAACTGGCGAACTCCCTCCCTCTCCCCCGTTATGCCCGTAACAACAAAAACACATTGCATACCTGACGTCACGTCATCATCCCGTTTTACTTTTCAGAAACATTCCAGGAAAGGCCTGTCGATCAATCAATGTTTTAGTCGCATTCTGCCAGCTATCGTACTCTGAAAGAGAGAAAAATACTGTTCCACGGGATAGACCGGTTAATCAGGTGTGATAATAATGAAAACTACATACTTGAAAGAGACTCAAACCTTTCTTCCCTTCCCATTCTTGCTAGTAATTACCATGTAATTAATTATATACCTTCAAAGTTATTATGTTTTTTTCATTATGGTTATGTAATATCAGGATGGAATGGAATATTAATTGAATACGATATAATATTTATTTAAATGAAGTAGAATAGTATATTAATCAGAATATATGTTTAAAGACATTATCTTATCCATATAAATACAGTTTCTATTATATTAATAGTTGAATTTGTGAGAATAATTCACACATTCAGTTACTCGTAAAGTATGAAAATTATTAAGAAAGTTTAAATGTATCCTCTTTAAAATTGATTTATTTACATGATGAATCTTTTGCCTCATTAAGTAAATGTGATGATAAAGGGTCGTCGAACACAAATGAAAAATGAGACATAATTCGATAATTGACCACCATCGATGGTTAATAGCCAACTATCGATAGTCACATTTGAATCCTTCCGCGTCGCTCCAGGGCTGTTACCTATAGGCTTCCTACAACTTTATCCACCAGCACGGAATGGTTTTTAAATCAGAAGGATTTCCATTAGTGATTGGAAGCATAACGACAATCTCTTCTTTGGAACTCGTTGACAGTAGTTTGACAGTTTCTTTTTGAAGTTAGGTTAGTAGAAAGGGAGGGGGTTTCCATTGGTTTTCCATGACTCTTTAGTGACAGGAATATTTTTAAAACATTTTTTTCCCTTTATTAGTTAAACGCAATTTAAGAATTAGAACTAATAATTTTGACATGCCAATTTTCTTTACCCAAAATGCACGGTTACTATAGATTCAAGTACCCTCAAGATATTTTCTTTGTGGTTGTGCTTCGTGACTTTTATTCATTAGAGATGAGGACGTGGTTTAAATACTTATTTTATTGAATTGTCTCTACTGTTTTTTATGTTCTTAGCAAAATCACATTCCTACATATATTCTTTGTTGACTCAAAACTAACTCCAAACTCAAAACAATTTTCATTTACATGATATTTTCTGCATATTTTCACTAAGTATGCTTTAATAATAAATAAAAGAAATGACAATTGGTGATTATCACATCAAGGTTGGTGTTTTTTATAATTTCCGGTTTTAGACAGTTAAAATGAAATTTTTATCATTCCTAAAAAAAGCGGCTACCCCCCACGCCCTATCCGTGATCGCCGCCACTGGTTATATATGTATGTATGTACGTACGTACGAATATCTCGTTTCGGCCAGCTAAGGACCACGAATGACGGGTGCCAGTAAGGCTCAGTTGTGTGAGTTTACTCCCTAGACTCATTGTGAATTTTACCGATATCGGAGGAACAGCCTCTAGATAGGATCCAGATTGCTGTATCCGAGTATTACAAATGCGGTTGTTAGTTGCAGAGGGTGAGCTTTTCATACACGCATTTCTGTAGGATATACCATCTCCATAATGATCCAGATCTTTTTCTTGGGGGTCAACGTCTTCCTTTCGTTGACTCCGCAAAATTTCTGGGTCTCACATTCGACTGCACACTAACTTGGCACAATCATATTCGAAAACTACAATCCCGTTGTAATTCTTCCCTAGACCTCTTTCGCTGCTTAAGCGCATCATCATGGGGCACAGACCGCACTTGCCTTCTTCGTCTGTATATAAGTCTTGTTCGATCTGTATTAGATTATGGCAGTATTGTATACGCCTCCGCATCACCGTCGACACTCAGGACCATCAACAGTATCCATCATGCTGGAGTCCGCATTGCAACTGGTGCTTTCCGCACCAGTCGAACAGAATGCCTACTAGTAGACGCTGGCGAACCATCTCTTAACAAGATACGTGATATTCTACTTGGATCTTACGGAGTGAAACTGATGGGGGTTTCAAATCACCTCTCTCGGCAACACCTACATTCCCCCAAATTTATTTCATCTTACGCTGCAAGACCTTCATTACCCCGCCCAGCCGGTGTCCGTTTTAAACAACTGCTAGAGGAAAATGTCATCACACTACCTTCTCCAGTGAAATACCCACACTTTCTTACACCACCTTGGTCCCTCATGCAACCAACCATCGACTTTCGGTTGTCTAAACTTTCAAAGCAAGACACTCCTGCCGCTGTGTACCAACAGCACTTCGGATAACTAAAAAACCTCTATTTGGATCATTTGTTAATATACACTGATGGCTCAGTAATGAATAATTCCGTTGGTGCTGCTTTCCACTACCATAGTGCCACCCGTTCTTTTCGTCTCCATTCCTTTTGCAGCGTGTACACTGCTAAAAAATTTGCAATCCTTGAGGCGCTTAGGTTCATTCAGCTATCTTCAATACGGCGTGCAGTGACTCTATTAGTGCTCTGTGGTCAGTGTCTTCACTGTGCCCCTCTGACATACTAAAATTGACAATTCAGAATCTAATAAGCCATCTAGTATTTCAAAATTTTGAAATAGTCCTTTGTTGGGTTCCTGGGCACGTGGGTATTATGGGTAATGAAGAAACTGATGAGGCAGCGAAGTGTGGAACACAGAGGACAGTCCTTGACCTCTTATCTGTTCCTTCATCAGATTCAAAGGTTGCCATAAGAGCGTCTCTTCTTGGGTCATGGCAAGCCGAATGACAAACTCGCGCCTTCAAGTTGAGGAAGGTAAAAGACTCATGGGTCTTTTACCTTCCTTGAGACCTTCAAGTTGAGGAAGGTTAACTCATGGGTGTCATCATCCCGTGCAAACAGACGTGTAGAAGTAATCCTTACACGTCTTCGTATTGGCCACTGCTATCTTACCCTTGGTCATCTCTTACGCGAACCTCCCCCCATCTGTGAAACTTGCAACACAACACTTACCGTGGAACACTTTCTTCTGGAGTGTCTGAAATATAGTACCAGCGGACGGCGACACAAACTTCCGAACAGTTTGAACGTTATGCTGGGGCAAAATGAACCGATTTTGATACGCCTTTTTCGATTCCTTCAGAAATGTGGCCTCTGGAACAGTAACTGATCTTTCTTCGATCTTTCTTCGTAACTTACTCAAATCCATATGCGTAGCAAGGCTCCTCCCACAAGTTACGGGAGGGTTTGGATTTAAATCTCTTCTCTTTTTTTCGTTTACTTTGAATTAATATTTTTTCTCTCTCTAAATTTAATTTTTCCTTTTTTATTTTCGGTTTTTATAATCATTTTTTTATATTTGGATATACTGTAATTCAGGAGGGTTATTTAGTGGGTATGGTCGAGTCATTCGGCTAGTCCCACACGCAGGGAGAGACATGTTGGCTCTCCTGAGTGTGTAACTGCATTTTTCCTACCTGTACAAAATTTTAGGACTGTAATGACGACCTCGATGACGGCGAGCCGTTAAGCCCCACAAAAAAATTACAGTTATTTAAAATGAGAATTTTTTTTTCATACATCACAGCTATTTAAACTGAACAAAGAAATGGAAAGCTACAAATTTTGTCATGCCCCACCTGGGAATTGAGCCCGGGATGACTTGGTGACGAACGATCACGCTGACACCGTAGCCACAGAGGGGTTTACTGGTTATACGAGTATGTACTATATTACAAACTATCTTCTTATTTTTTAAATTCATTCCGTCCTCCACTATATTTCCATCCAAGACTCATTCATATATTTAGAATAGTTGCTAAGATAAAGAGAAATACGCACGTTAAAGAATCGTATAAAGCTAATTTTACTCCAGTTTTTATAGTAATATATCCAGTAATTATAATATAAATATACCGTGCAATGATGAGGGAGGCAATTTATCGTCTAACTTTTGTTTAATGTTACACTTGCTTCATTTTATAACAGTGCCAAAGGGTAACCAAAGTTCTTTTTAGCGTGAGCTTATAAAGCCTGTAATGATAGCATCTCCACCACGATAGTCTTATAATAACTATCAAAAGAGCTGAGAAATATATCCAGTTGCAAGACGAGACACTCCACCAATTTGGGGTTTGATTGTACGCGTGAAATTTTACTACTGCGCCGGGCAGATCGCCCAATTGTTCAGATGTATTTAAAAATAAACGGGACAAAGAAACTTGGTGACTACTACCTCAGTTGGCAACTCTCCGTTCTTTGAAGAAGAAGAAAGACAGTATTCACATTGAGTCTGAGAATGAACATCTTAACACAAGCTCAACCTCATATTCATATGATTATCTAGGAAAATGTATACCGACTGTAATCCAAAGTAACACAAATTTGGAGAAATAATATCCCATCCCGAAGAAATACTGATAATTTAAACTGTAAAAAATTCACATAATCTATTCATATACATCATAATCTATTACTAATTTCAATTATTTATTTATTTACTTATATTAAGAAATGCTATTTGATTTTCGGAGTAAGTGAAATAAAAAATTTCAATAT
>NNCF01131292.1:927425-962559 GCA_002313205.1 Laupala kohalensis | reverse complement strand
CCCCCCCCCCCGCTTTAGATTTCCAATCACCGCCACTGTATATATCATTCAAGTAAACTAATCCAGTACAGTGTGTAATTTTTGTGATTAAAATTGCCTTTGAATCGTTACATTACTTCCTATTCTAGAGTTCATAATATTCTAGTTGGAGTCATCATTCAAAAAAGAAGTAATTATTATCCAGGCATGCGCATGGCAAAAATTTATTTTAAAACTCGAACAAACTCACCGCTAGGACTAAACACCACGGAAACTTCTCCATGACATAATGAACGCCAAAGAATTTTAATTCGTTAGTGGGCAGAGGGTTAAAGAAAGGGCATGAGTCAAAAACTGAAGAAAAAAATACTTTTAGTCTTTCTTTTATTCTTTGGAAACAATTTCACATTTTCATGAATAAGATTCTATCATTCACCTACGTAGTTAGTAATACAAATGTGATATTCTTTTTTTTTTCTCGAAGCGGTAAAATTGTTGTCAAAGAATGAAAAAAAAATTAAACGTTACTCATTTTCTCAAATTTTGACTTATTCCCTTTTTTTACAGTTACCATCGAGTTGTTGTGTGACAAATAAAATAAGTATATAGAGGTAGGTTCCAACATTACCCCCTCCAGGGGACTTACATCTAGTGAGTACGTGTTTGGCAAACACGGGGCCCCGAGCTGAGTCTGCCATTAGTTCCACTTACTTGTGCCAGACTCCTTTCTTTCTCTTTCCTGACTTTCCTTGGTCAACTCTTGTTCTTTTCAATCCCAACGCTAGGGTATCTTTCATTTTCCTCATTTTTGTCCCCCCCCCTCATTTTTTGCCCTACCCCTCATTTTTGTCCTCAATGTTATGATGTATGTTTTGAGATATATTTTTGGTATGTTGTAATTCAGGAGGGTTTTTAGTGGGTATGGTTGAGTCATTCGGCGAGTCCCACACGCGGGGAGAGTCATGTTGGCTCTCCCCAGTGCGTAACTGCATTTTCCCTACATGTACGAGTTTTTAGGGCTCCAATGACCTTTGATGTCGACGAGCCGTAATGCTCCACAAAAAATCCAACATTTCATATGAATAGTAACTACGAAAGGTGGAGTACAATGTACTGTAACATTCTGATTCAGTATTATCGCATAGACCATCGTACGTAGCGTCCTCCAGAAGGGTGTTTTTACTTTTGTGTATGTGTGTTTCTATTAAAGAAAATTTCACGCAAAGAGGTCAAGGTAGTATTATTACTTACGATTATGTTTAAAAGATTTTGCAGAATTTTCTTAATTTATATAGCGTGTAAAACAATCTTTTGTGATTACATTTTCACCTTAAATACAAGAATGTATATTAAATTTGTATTAAGGCCCTCAAGATGACCGATATTCAGTTGAAAGTACTCTCACCGAAGAACAATGTGATGAAAAACGGAAACGATTTGTCAATGAAATTTAATTGGAATTCTTCCAGAAACGCTTTAACAGAAATAGAACAACTTACCAGAAGTACGAAATCTTTATTTTGCATTAAAAGAGGTTTCGTAAGTTATTTCCTTCTCGATTATCGTATCAAATGAACGTATTAATTTCTTATAGATTTCAAATTATTTTATCCATAGTTTGAAAAATAAACAAAAGATAACGAATGTACGTCATATTATTTTCCTCCTTTTTTAACGAAACCCCTTCTTACCTACCGAGTTTTGTATACGTCGAAACCTTTCCACAAGCTCACTAGTTTGTTCGTATCACTAAATTTCGTCACTACGTTTTTCTTCTTTTGTTTTTTTCACGTGTTGGTATGCATTTAAGACTTGAACTAATGTTATGAATTAATGACTTGGTTAAATTTTGAAATAGTATATACGGTGAACCACTGCATTAGTGAATCGTTTTCAAAGAGTAAAATTCGGAATTCTCGCATGCATTTCGCAAATTTCTATCGATTTCGATACAGTTTACAAGTTTTAAGAAATGCTAAATAGATTAATTACAATCTCATCTCTGGAAAAAATTTTGAGACGAAAGATGCATGAGGGAAACACTATAATGTCTTAGCTCTCTCTCTCTCTATGTCTATGCACTTTCAGGTTCAGATATCCGATCAGTTGTGTCTTACATTCATAAGTGCGAAACAACGTAAGTCTAATTCAGGTTTTTAATCGGTTTCATCCTCGCATGAACCTATTGATCTACAATTATTGAAATAATTACCAAATTAATGTTCTTTTACTTTTAGTGTATATTTCATTTTAATAACTCTTGAACAATTATCAAGCTGCGTACGATTAGGTGGAAGAGCAGGCCTCGTGGCCTGAACGTCGCCGGAAGTCATAAAATAAATAAATGAAAATAAATAAATAAATATACTAATTTATAACAGTTATGTCCCTATATTTCGTTTTCTAGTTTCTCTGTATATATAACTTGTGAATTATGATATTTGATTTATCTCTAAAAGTGTTTTACGTAACTACCGTGATGAAATTGTGTACTTACATCATTGGTGCCTGCCTCAGTAATAGCACTACAGAATCGAATTATTTGATTGAAATTTGATAATTATAGTGCTAGATATCCTCTCCATTCTAATCGAAATATACTATCTGATTTGGGATGAGTGAATGGAATACTTTTAATTGAACGATTACTCGTAATTATTTGTTAAATTCTACTGCTTAAGTCTATTATGTGATTAAAATAAATATCATACGATCTTCTATGGAAAATTCACAATATTTATTATTATTATTCATTTCAGCACAACATTTTGACTCTAGATTGGGTCTTGATCAGGTGTAGAAAATAATTACATTTCATGACGGTCGAAATATTGTGTTGAAAAAATCACATAAATATTTTAAATATAAATTATGATATATTATTATTATTACTACTTGTTTAGAATTATATGTATCTTATAATATGTGTCTACAGAATCAGATATGTTACATCAATAGCATCTAAAACGAATTCCCATCCCCAACGATTCTCTATCGGCCAGTAAATTCGCTCATGAGCAATTTGTGTTACAGTTGAGCATGTTCTACCGAGTGGATTTGGTTCGATATCTGGGCACGAGCGGTGTCTGAATTACAGCTCTCTGTGGGATTAAAATGGGTGAATTAATTCGTATCGGAACATGTGAATGCAACCCCAGCAGGAGTAAAACAATTTTTCGTCCCTGGCGAGTCCATCTACATCGAGAGTTTTGTCTGTTTCCGTCATTTTACCAACAGACGGCGCGGCGCCCGATAAAACGATGCGACGTCAACAAAGAGAGATGGCTGTGTTTGGGGGTGAGTTGGCGTCCGGGAGACTCGACTGCTTCTAACTGAATCACATTCAGGAATTGGAAGTATTTTTAAGCGGATAGACGGCAGAAAAAGAAGGGCAGAGAATGGGTGATGTTAAAACAAAGTGGACGAAGCAGATTTTTGTTAATCAAGATTGCTAATTTCTTATTAAAATTATAACAATACTTTTTTGTGGATTCAGTTTGTTTTTAAAATTGTATTTTCTTTAAACAAAATCAGGCTTACGTTATCATTATATTTAGATCATCCTTATAGTATTTAAAGCGGCCTAAAACTTATGTAGTATAACTAATTAATTTGTAATGTCTTGCAGTAATTTTTATTTACTGACAAAAAACATTTTTAGAACAGAATACTGTACATAGTAACTATGCTCAAATCGTTGTGAGGTGGGAAGCAGGTCGCCATGTTTATCGAAATACAAAAGAAAAACTAATGCTAGATTGATGTTTTGAAACAATTTCCATATTTGAGGATGAGGAAATTTTATGTTTTTAATACATTGTAGATGCAAGTAAGTAATACTTCAAAAATATAGACTATTATTTATTAATACCATATAATTATTTTAACGGAAAAATAATGTAATTTTACTATTTATTACTCTAAAGAATCTCAACTGTATCGAGTGACTCTAACCTTGACATTACCGAAGGATAACTTATGTTTCTAATATTTATATTTTATTAAGATATTTTTCACGTATCCTGGAAAGTTGAATTCCTGAACGTATTATGTACTAACACATCAGTAATAATTATAGTACCTATTTAGGAAAGAAAAAAAACATGAAACAGAAAAAATGTCCTCGTTAAAGCTTCCTAAATAAGTCTTCAGGGACTAATTCAATTTAAATTCATCGAACAGTACTCACAATATAACGGACGTAGTAATCTGATTTTTTTAATGATTGCTAAAACCACAAAATTGTTGTGCAAATAAGGTAATAAAACATCACCCAATATTTCATGTAATTGTGGTCTTTTCTGAACACGAAAACGTGTTCTTACAAAACATTTTTACGTTCATAGCAGATATTTAAAATTTACTTGTTCGCTACCACTTCTCTAGTCTAGTTGAGCATAGTCAGTTGAAGTGATGCGTTTGCAGGGAGTTCATTTAGAAATACTTGGATTGATGGTTATTAATACTTTGTGTTCTCAGAATTTTTTTTTTCTTTTTAACCCTCTTAAAACGACCTCGTGACTGGTATGTATAGAAGCTAAACAAAAGCTTTTACTCACCTTAGTGTTTTGTCGTTATCGGTTGCTTTCTATGCATAAAAAGTAGAAAGATTAGGATGTGCTACACCTTTATACTTCGTAGTAAAACATGTGAAGCAATTGCCAAGCAGGAGCGCATTATCTGCTCTTTATCGATGGCATAAAAATAACGTGTAGGTCATGATATAGTTTTTTTGAAGTATTATTTTCAGAGCANTGATTTTTGTAGATATATATATATATATTTTATATATATATATATATATATATATATATATATATATATATATATATATATATATATATATATATATAATGCTTTTTATGCATAGAAATATGACGATAACTGTACTAGACAGCAGCGTAAAGGCTTTTTCTTCACTTTTTCACGTATCAGATAGTAGCTCAGTCAATTTGTGGTAATGGTCTCCCCTGAAGCCTACGTTTACGAGATTAAATCCCGTGAAAAGTATTTGCATCATGTTCTGGACCTGTGGAAGGAAACGCGAAACCACTGCGAGCTGCGTGTGGGCTTTAAAATCACTCCATTATTTCCTTGTAAAACCATCTCACAGTTGTGTCTGTGTTGCCCAGTCACACCTTGAGGTGGTTTTAACCAGTCTTCGGACTGAACTCTGAAAGAAATTTTTTAAAAAAAAAAATTAATCATTTTATTCACCCAACACAGATTCAAAATTATTTAAAATGCCTAGAAGACTACCCTCCATTGCGGAAAATATAACTGAATGAATAGACTTTCTCTGTGGGGTCTAATTTGGAATGCTTGAATACGTGACCACACAAATCTGAATGAACGTTGGCAAATTCTCTTCATTCTGGGGCGTGAGCTGTGCTTCACTCGTGCCAAAGTTTGATTGAAGAAGCACTGGTCACGATATAAGTACACACATAAAGTCAACTCCCAACGACTGCGGAAAGAGATGACTCATTTATAGTCTTGCAGTGTAGTCGTACGACCGGTGTAGCTAATCAGGTATACTAGGGCACGCCGAAAGATCGTTCCTACCTGCAATATGAACAGCCATGCTCTCTGAATGAGATGTATCTACATTGAAATTATACATATCTTTTCTACTTGTGATGACTTCGTGTTGGGACCTATATTCCTCAATTTTATCACTCACTGTCTCGCCCAATTTGAAACAGTGCACCCAGATAAGTTCACAACACTACTGTGATTTTTGAGTGTAGTAAACTTCTAATAACAGACACCTCTCGACAGCGGACAAATTTTAAGGTCTCATGAGTGTCCGTTATAGAGACGTTTCATAGTATTGGGAGTTCTCACAGACGTAGTAAAGAAGTATTGTTTCAAAACTTTTAAGAAACCTACCTTCCTTCCTCTGCTCTTTAAATATGTACTCGAATACTAAAGTTTACACAACTAGAAAATTAATTCAAAACTAATCTAAATACCGATTAAAGTACTTTTAATTTTGCGTTAATTAATGGCAAATTTAAAATTGTTGCTCTTGTTTCGATTCTTTTTTACAGTTTGTAGTATCTACATTTTTTAACTTATTATGTTCTAATCAAAGCGCTAATCTATTTTCTATAAAGTGTTTATACTAATTTAGTAGTTTTTAAAATCTAATGAGATTCAACTCGTCTGTTTTTTAAATTTTTATATGTTGAAATTTCAAACCCATGACAAAAAGCAAAATACTCTACAAGATCCAGTTAATATTAAAACCAACGTATCATAAAATTTTCTGGTGAAAATCACGCACCGATTTCATACTCCATTTTCCATCTATCACTCAGTAATAACGATTGTCACCAGAAAATATGTTTACAAGATTCTCTGAAGAAAACGCTGCTCTGTGATAGGACAATCAAAACACAAATGAGAACAAATGCTGTAGATCTCCTAAAAATGTAATATTTTATATCGTAAAATAAATTTTGTACATGAGAAAGAAAATAATTTAAAATTCGCATCCTAAAACAACTTGCAATTGAAAGATAATATAGTTGATTAACGTTCAGAAAGATAATAAAGTTAATTTTTCGTACTGAACAATGCTTAAAGCAACTTATGGTGACTCTTATACCGGACATCATCTCTTTAAATGTTTCTATAACATACCGCAAACCACTCTGAAAAAAACGTCCACGGATATCTTGTCGTTTTACGTTAAAATATTATAGTATATCGTAAATATTCGATACGTATTTCCTGTCAATTCTAAGAACACTATGTTTTTAGGGGTAAGCCTACCTTGGAAACTTTTACACAATCATATGACAATACATTCATGATGCCCTGGTGTGTATTATTCCTGTAAGTCGCCATACACGTGAATTCTGTTAGAGGTTCATCCTATTCTATAATTTGCGTTTACAAACTGAAGAATAAAATGAGGTAGTTTTGGAAAAGCAACTAATATGTTGTAATTTATCTCACTAATTACCTTTTTGTATTTAGAAGAATTACAAATGTAAATTGCTATTTGAAAACAAACTAGTGAGTACGCAAATGAACTTTGGCGAGTCGCATGAGAGATTCAAGCAACCCAGGCAACATCATGGCACGACGCCCTGGCCTAAATATGAGCGCCCAACACTAAAATATCCCAACACGTTGGTTCCGAAATAAGTGAACGAGATTTTATGAGGCCATACTAGCCGCATAACGTGTCATCTTCTAAAAACATACACCCGACTAAAACCCTCGCATTATGTAATGATGTGCGTGCTCGTTAATTTGGAGTTGTGGAAGTAATACCTGGTGGCTTTGTGCCATTACTCAGGTGGGTCAATGCCCACTAGTCTCTGGAGACGCAATGTAAGACATCATGGAGATTTAAACCAAAAATTTCTACAAATCTTCTCTCTAAGAGCCGTGGGAAATAGTACAAAAAATGACAAAATTAACGCAATTATTTGTCGTAAAATAAATTATATTGTTTACTTCAACATTTGAGACTGCTACTCCCATGTGAGTTTAATTAATTAAAATAATAATAATAAATGTATTGTCAAAAAAGCAGTTATAATTGCGTTATGCCACACGGATTACTTTTTTATTTTAAATCACGGCTTATTGCTTGTTTCGAGGTTCAGGTCTTCAGGCCTATTCTTCCACATACCCACTTTTGCGAGGAATGGATATTGTAAATAGTAAAAGGGGAGATATTGGGTTACTGTGGAGCATAAGGTACCAAAACGACATAAAATCAAGAGCGGGTGAGGGAAATTTCCAGTTGAAAACCTTATTCAGTCTCTCATTAAAAGGTTTTTAAAGAATAAATTGTATCAATTATGGAGAAAATTTGAGATATCCCACACGAAAATATTTTTAAAAATTTGAATTTTCACATAAATATGCGTACTTACCTAATACTGTATTAATTAATATATTCGTGAATACGATCTTTTACACGCTATTGATACTCTACTAACTAACAAATAGAATTTGAATATAAAAAAGCAGTCAAGATAGATGAGGAGGAAGCGACATTTCATTACGATGCAGTTTAGATTTTGTATTCTAAATAATTTTGTTCAATGACTAAAATTGCACTTATGTGCGTTGATGAGCATGTTCAAATGATACCGCAACATATTTTCCCGGTATCTTGCAGAATACCAAAACTCATTTTACCTAATAATGGTCTCTTGAAAACCCTGAGACTTACAAGCCGACCTATTGGACATTTGATAACAATCAAGACAACGAATGTTTTGACTTTTCCAATTTGTTAACAAACATTTTGGCTCCTCTCGGATAGGAATCTTAAGATGCCAATAGAAGAAAGCGATGTTATGCAGAAGTCACTACTGTTTGACATTGTTCTGTTCTGAGAAAATTGCTTGAAATAAGAATTCTGTTCCAATTTACTTGACAGTGGATATGAAATATTTCCACACACAAATATGAAGTTGCTGTCAGTGATGAAAAAATCTGTAAACTCGAATATTTCATATTATATTAAAGAACATTTTCTATGAATACGAAGATTCATTACGTAATTACAAATGTAATTTCTAAATCATTATATTTTGCTTACAGAGAAAATTCTCATGGCCTATTAAAAATGTGCTTCATATATTTATTTTTCTCATGCACTTTAATTAATTTTAAATCTCTTGCTGGAACATAGTTTGCCCACCACAGTCTAAATAATAGTTTAGGATCAGCTTCTTTATATTTTCATCTCTTCTTCCTGTACAGAATTCCCTCTGATTTTCTTGAACAAGCGGAGTAATCCCACAATGACTATCGTTTCATTCCTCGTGGGTTAGTTCTTTATACAAGACTCCTTCGGAGCTGGACAGTAACGAGTAAGTAATATTACAAAATCCCTGTGTTTATTATTCTTTGAATATATTGCATTGAAGTATTTGTGTAAAGTGATAAATATCAATGAGCAGAGGGTTCTTTTTCTCTGTTGTCTTTTTTTTTTTAATTGATAAGTAGATGTTAATTAATTATCATCCTCCATGATATGCAGTGTTTAAACCCGTTTGGGTAATACATTTATAATACTAATAATAATAGAAATTATTATTTTACTATTATTTGGAAAGAATATTGAATTTTTTTGGACATTTCTCGCTATTTGGTATTTGAAGGACATTCTCCTCAGGTTACTTCATATTCTGCGGTCCACGGCGCAATGCGTCGAAAATGCAAACACTTGAACCAAATCTCACTACTTATTAATGAAGAAAAGACAACATACCTTTGCCGTTCTTATATAACAAATTATGTCTTAATAGTCTTGCTCTCGCATGCATTCATAACCTTGGACCGTCTACAAGATTTATAACCAGTGAGTACCAGAGCTTCTTCGAAATCTCTCTTATCTTGTTCCTGTATCTGTTGTTGTCTGAGTGAAATCAGAAATTATGAAATACTTCCAGATTTCTATATATTTATGTGAATTTTACCAATCGGTGACCTCAATCACTTCATCTCAGCGAGAAATTGAGTTAGAGTGTTTCTCCAGCTTTTAGGAACACGTCCGACTCGTATATCGCACTATTTCTCAAGAATTTGAAGTGGGCGTTCAGAAATCATAACAACTATGACGCGTAGAGCACTTCTCCCCCGTTACTTTCGAAGATCATACACTTCTCTTCACGCAACCACATCTCCACGAGATTCGTAATCGACCTTCAAAACTAACGCAGCGGTCGCTGAAAGAGCGCGCAAATAACGGAGAAGCGCATGGACGCTTAATCAACGCGCGTCGTTTTGTAAACGGGTGCGATCAACGGGGCGAAGAGTAGACCTTCGCTCCCAGGAATAACTCTCCGAAACGGGACCGTTTCCGCTGAGTCAGTCGTCGACTCGCGCGCCGCGTCGAGGGTGGTGGCGGAGGAGGGAAAACACGAGAGCAGGGTGCGGAGTGAGGGATGAGCATGAGAGAGGGGATGTAGTGCTTGGCGGCGGAGGGAGCTCTCCAGACAAGTGGGTCGCGGACGCAGGTCACCGGGACTGGCGCCATCTTGGCTCTGTCCCCGGCACGTTGACCAAGACTTCATTCACCCTTGTGCGTCTGTCCGGATGAAAAAGTATCGCTAACAAGATGAATGTCTGGAAATAAGGGTTTGGAGTGCGACATGGATAAATGGAACAGGTGGACACCGAAGGAGGAAAGTCAAAAGTAAGAAAGGGTATCTCATGCTCAAGAAACATTCATATCTCTTCTTCGTTCATTAACGAATTATTTTCCAGAGTAAGAAGAATGAATAAAAAAGAAAGACGAACCGTTTTGAGAACATAAATTTTAATATATTTTCGTTGTTGTAAACACAAATATAATGTTCAAGAAGCAGGTGTCCATTTCATTGGTCTACATAACTTCTTGACTGATTTTCTTTATGCAGGAATCCCGATAATTATTAATGTAGAGCTGTACCCAAACGCATAATTAATTGTGTCCTGAATTATTTAGGTATAATTATATTTTATCAAAAATGTCGTTTGTAGATGTAAATCATAATAGGGGTCTTCTGGTAATGTGGATAATCATGATATGTGAGTATTTTATTATTTATTGTGGAATTTGTTGTACCTAAGTTAACGCTCTCTCGAGTTAGTCTATTCTATGCAAAGGCAATTCAAGGTATATTGCTTTCGGGTTCAGGGAGGAGATTAATTTTATTTACCAATAATTGTCTGCACAAAGTGTCTATTTTTTTATTAATAACAGGAAAATGATGGTAGAAGAAAATTGACATTAATACCACGCGACCAAAAATGGAGAGCAGTTTTTAAATACCACGAAGAATTATACGCTTTATAAAAACAATGGTAGTATGGAAGAATTAATGTCATCTGTTTCCTTTTTTTACTAACAACACATTTTATGACGATAAAAAATAGACTGAAACATTGTGAAATGAATATAATGAAAATTATATACGAAAAAAGAACGATTTTTCGAAAATTTAACATAATAAATCACGATGAGTTTTATGATTCTGAATGTTTTATCTTTGGCATTCTAGTGAATTTAGTTGGTAATTATTTTATTGAAAATCAGTTTATACAACTTATTTTAGAAACAAGTTTATCAAGTTCTTAATTAAAACAATAAAATTTAGGGAACGCTGGGTTAGGAAAAATCTAGAAGCTAGAATAAGCCAGGATCCGTAAACTGTCATTAGAACCTCACATGTGGCGCGCGGTGCACCTGCGTTCCTAGCAAGATCCTACCTACCCAGGATTAAGCGAACGAAGACTAACGTGAGGTGCTTGACACGCACGGTGAACTGTCTCTTGATTTTATGTGTATACGTGTTTCATTAATTAACTATGTAAGGAATTGACTAAGTTGTCTAAATTATTTTCTAACATTTAATTATTTCTATTAATTAAAAAAAAAATTATTACTTAAGTTAGGCCTCTCACCTATACGCCACTTCACTATATGCTCTCATGTTAAGTTAAATGACATGGTTAAATTAAAAGGGCATGGATAAAACATCTTCGTTTGTATCCAAACTTTCTCGAACATCCGAAATGGAATCCTAATGGAACAATGTAAAGCTATGTCTCGATTGAGAAATCAAGAATGAAAGTGAAGTCGTCCTGTATGAGGCACGTATGTGGTTTTTCGCTGTCACCTCTCTATTAGTGGTTAGGACTCAGGCAGTCACCTTAATAATTATAAATTTATCGTGAAAAAGCAGTTACAAACTGCGTATGACTACGTGGAGGACAAAAATCTAATTTACTCTCCGGAAGCAAGCAAGGAACCATCCCATCAATTCCGATCAAGAGCCCTAAGACAGAGGTGGATGAAACATTTCAACACACTCCTAAAATAAGAATAAAAGTAGTTGGGTACGTGTTATAATATAACAGAACACCAACAAATTTGTATTTAATAAAACACTAAAAAGTTATTTCACAAGTACGTATTATTATAAACTGTATATTATTCAGAAAATATTGTTTCTAAATCGTAACAATTAAAAGAACTCTAAATTCGAGATTTATTATTTCTCTAGGCAAGAGACTAGAGATCCTGTATAAAAGACCCGCCTCTACCCGAAGGAAAACCGGAGAAAAACCCGGGCCAGAATAGTCAAGTTACACCCTTTTGAAATAAATGAGTATAGTAGCTTCTTTTCTTACTGTAATTTTTAAATGACGCTAGCTCGGGAAATTGAAAGATAAAATGTTTGAAAATCGTCAACACATCTTTTTAATGCCCTAAATTACTACATTTACGTGATTTAATCCATCCGGTTATGCAGAAATGGTTATGCTAAAATTTTCTGGGACATTGTATATTAATGTACTGATGATAAAAGATATCACTTAGTTTTCTTACTATTTCGGTGCTTTTGACATCGAGACCTTCACGAAGACGCTCAATCTGAATCCCCTGAAGCCGATGAGCCCGAAATACCCTCCCATCTGAATGGCCATCCGCCCTTCTGTCCTGCAGCTGCTGGTCCGCGCCCGCAGACATCGCCATCACCACCATCGTCACTTGATATCGCCTGCAGCGCTGCAGAAGCCTTCGTCAGAAAGAGAGGATGTTAATGCTACTCTGTTGGTGAGAGATGGATCATCTGCGAACAAATGCAAAGGACTACGAACCAATCATCTTTTAACATGTTATTGTAAATATTTTGAAAAGAAAAAAATATTTCTTAAAAGCAAATGTATAGTTGTAAGAATGAAAAGGAACTTCTATGTTCCTACTTGAGAATTTGTTCCGAAAATTTGTTCACCAACTCATGATTCAAGTGTTCATTCCCATAAAATATTTTAGTGTTAGTAATTCATTGATAACGTGATTGTTCATATTATTTCTTATGAATTTTTATAAGAATCACGAGACTAACCGGTAAAATGAATATCAGATAAAGTTAATACATTTTCGTGATACTGAATGGTTTCCGAAAAAGCACTTGAACTGATACAAATAAAAAATGGTCATGTAACTTATAGTTTACTAATTAAAAGTGTACTTAATCGTCTTGAAAAGCAACCAAGAATTTGTCAAATGTAAAAAACCTTTCTATTTCAAAATATATAACAGGAGATGTCATATATACATTTTCGGACACGGTTTGAAATTCGTCCTAATTATTTACTCCCATTGAAATTATTGTGGGATCACTGGATGTATCAATTGACTATGAATCTTTGTTGACTGAAATTTAGAACTTATTCCTTAATAGTTCTTACATAGTAATAAAACAATACAAAAATAATGTGTTTTTATATTATTTAAGTATGAAAGGATGAATAAAAAATTAATAGATTTCCGACGCATGTTTGTTTTGAGGGGACGCATGTGATCGCCGTGTTTGGAGATACAAAATCAAGATGAACCTTCATAAACCCTCGGAAACTCAGAATATATTCCCCCAGAACGTTGAAATCTTGTTTTATATCAGCTCAATTACATTCATTCGTTCCTTCAACATCCCATCCTTGTACGTCCTTGTATGTTTCGAGAGAAAAGCTGGAAGAAAACTTCGCCATCAGACAACTATATTTCGGTAACAGGAGGCGGTTAAAAATCAATTAACCTTGGTTCAGAGTTATAAATTTATTCTGGATAATAAGTTTCTGAACATTCCGTATTTCTCATTATCACAAAAAATTTCCACTGGAAAAAGGCACTACAGTTTACTTTTTCTTAATATTTCGGACGAATTTTAATTGTTTATATTAGAAGGATATGACACATTATTATTTTCCTATTACATTATCGATTTTGTATCGTGATACCGTACCAAAAGAAACAAATTTTTCATTAAAATTTCGTATTTATCTAATCATGGAAAAATTATTTTTTAAGCTGTATAATACAAATTTCTGTTTTTTTCTTTTCTGTAACTCATACAATTTCCTGCAACATGTAATTTAATAGATGAAAATCAGGAACACGGTTAAGAAGTAATCCAGATTTTTTTCTTGAAAAAAAAAAGATGGCTTCCGCTGATTCTATTCCTGCTCGTATCTTTGCCAGAAGTCTGTTGGACCGAAGTGTGTGTGGGACAATAATTATTTGCAGACATCAAACGTAGACGTTTCATTAACTGCCAGAAGCCAGAGCGTAGTAGACCACCAGCTAAGACATTGAAAATTGTGTACACAGACAGTTCATTATGTACTTGAACGCCTTAGAAGACGATACAACAAAGCCCCTGGTAAACGTAAAGTCTTCAATTTCATCAACATGAAATGGAACGGAAGATGTTCCTTCACTTTGAATAAATTAAAAGGATAAATTTGTTTGTTCTATTGTCTGTTCTTATCATGAGAAGAGCTAAAAGGATTACCTTGACAAACTTCCTTTACCTTGAGCGAGTATTTAGCTTGCTTGTACGTAAATATTGCTCTACAATTTGAATTCTTGTATGCCACTCAATGGTATTTGCAAAGGCGTAGAGGGAAGACGAGAGAGAGAGTTGCTGATAATGAAGAAATGTGTCCATTGTTTCTACAGAAGTATGCCCGTGAAGCTGCAAACAATATCGGTAAAAACACGAAGTAAAAATATCGGTTTCAAGTATAGATCAAATGGTTGCAACTGTGTTCAAACACGATGACTCTTCAGAATGTTATCCCCAAAGAAGTAATGGATTGCGAAATCATTGGATATTTGGCGAATATCAGATTAAACGGCTGGTTGCCTTTTAATGAGGATAATGTTTCACTCAAATTCTTCTAGCTGCCCCCTAATACGTCAAATACGGCACTGCGCTTGGAAATCAAGAACATAAAAATCTGAGTTTCATTTCTATAAGTAAGAAATACACTTCGAAACATTTTACGAACTCGCGAGACAAATCGTTCTACTATACCCACCTCCCCCTCTCCATCACCCAAATGACTTTTGCTACTCGTGTGCAGTGTTCACTCCCACGAGACAAGAAATAAACATGCAATAAAAGTCGAACTAACGAGCTGAAAGCAGAGGCGGAATAAACGAGATGGCCACAACTCAGCGGAGACATAGGTCGTAACATCTCGCACCTTCCCTCCAGCAACTTTGGTGTTGACTCCGATGCAGTGTTGGGTAGACCTGGTTTTAATAGATGTTGCCGGTTCTACGTAGTTCTTCATTCAAACCTATTGTGGTATTGGATGTGTCCTCTCAATTGAAATCCCGATTTCGATAACGGGTTCCACACGAAGGAAATCTCTAATTACTATGTATTTGTGAGAGAATGTGACTGAATAATCTCGTGTCATGAAATTGTCTAGGTAGAATCAATCAACTAGATACATCGGTTTTCTTCAACATTAAAATTTTTGAAAAATGAAAAATAGAATTCTCAGAGATTGGGTGAATTTAATGAGTTTATTTAACATCATCTCTTGTTTAGATTTTTCAAGGAAGTTAATGGAATGATCATGAGCGAATGTGTTAGGTTATTCACTTCTGAATATTTATACTGAATAATTTTCAGAATAATCTTACAACAGAGAGAACTTGCAGCGAAAGTAAGAACGTGATTCGTAGTGATTAGACGTACGTAGTTTTGAAGAAATTTGAAGTTGTGTTGCTCTGTGAAACCTATCTGCTACTTGGCTTTCTTCTGAATGAGAAAATATGATATATTGTGAAGTAAACAGAAATCATGGTAGAAAAGCTGTACGTCGTTAGTCGGGTTGGACAAGTTGTACGGGTATTCGGGCCAATACCCAGTACGTAGTCTAAATTTTCATTGAAATGCCCCAGTTAACCAGTTGCCACGACGAAAGACTTGAACAGACTTTATCTACCGGAAACCCTTAAAAATCAATCTTGGAAGAAAATCATTTCAGCACTGGACATTCATTACCTGACTGTTAAACCAATTCACAACCTGGTATTCGACTATTACCCTTCATTATTTGACATTGATGCTGGCATCAAAATCTCTTGACCTTTTTGGTTATTTTGCTCAACATGATTACTAAATTTCAGCAATAAGTAAAATATTAGAAGCAACAGGTACTTAAGATATTCTACAATAACTATTACGGAAAATTTCACGTAATTTTTTTTCTTCCATCAATCGTTGATATTATAAATCAAAAGTAGATTAAAAACACCTAATATTTTTAATGAGTTGAAGAAGGGAGGAGGGAGAAGTAGGGGAGCGGTAGCGTTGAGGGATTATTGGAACGTGGAGAGTTTGGGAAAGGGCACCGGTGTTCTCTCGATGCCAGAACAGAACTTTATTCTCAGTCTAACATTGATTAGGTTATAGTATCTCAAACGACTCTTAGGATCAAGAGAATACTTTGCATCTTTCCACATGAGTTGCATGGTAATAATAAGTTGTGAGAGAACATCGTTGATGACATTATTAAATTAGTTGTGAATGAGAAGTGAGGAAAGAGTTGGTGTGCTGGAAAGGACTGAAACATTGAATGCAGGAATTCTGGTGTTTAATGGACTGATATGGTAATAATGACATCAATGATTGGATTGAAGACGAACGAGGATGCAAGGTGAGGCTGGCAGACTATGAATGATGATTTCCAGCGCCGAGTTCCGCTACTTGGCCGTTCGTTCTCCGGTCGCGCTTCAGCTATTTCTGTGTGGGTAGCGGAGGCGGCGAAAGAGACAGTCGCCGGCGGCCCAACAGGCGGTGCGTGCACCGGGGTCGCAGGACGAAGCCGCCATCCCACGCGCCATGACGCCCGACGGCGTCTCACGCACGCTCCTGGGGCAGTCCCTCGTTGACAGCTCTGGAACCGGGCGCAGTGCCATCTACGGATCCACTCTGAATTGTATTGGGAATGTCAAATACCACACAAGTTCCAGATATGAATCGACTTATTTACTTTTGTGCCTCAATTGGAATCATATAATTTTTTAAAATTATTCATCTTGAGTATAGGGGCGTGGCTATAAGGCCTACGAGTTATTATAATTATTGTAAGATTATTCATAGTTATGTATTAGAAATTTTGTGAAGGAGATTTGAATATATTGACTCTTGAATCCCATCATTATTTGAGTAATCTAAAAACTAGGATGTCCGTGCAGTTGTATGTTAAGTAATTAATTGAGCAATGAGAAATCGAAAACAGTTGAATCTGAATCCGGAAAAGGCATAAGGACATCTATACTTTCGTTGCTTAAATCTTTACGATCAAAGGGCGTTTCCCATTTCCTGCTCTGAGTGTGCTCTGGTGCACCTCGAGTGAAAAAATATTATTCCGTTGGACAGAGAAGTTGTAGCAGCGCGGAGATATGGTTGTTCCATTCGTCTCTCGAGGTGCACTCTCCGCGCAATGACAGCAACCTGACAATTTTCTCAGTGGAAGGACTGCACTGAGCGTCGTTGAGATTAAGTTAGCCTCACGATAACGTATTAGTAGCATCCAATAATTTATTGCAAATATTTTCTTCGTCTGAAAGCTTCAGATGAAGAGCAAGAGTTGTACGTCGAATAAGTCATTTCCAAAAGAAAAAAAAAGGTTAAGTTGATGGATTTTGTTTCGTTAATCCGATTATATAGTCGTAATTATGAACACGTAATCATGGCATTGTATACGAGAAGACCATTTATTGATATATTAGTAATTATTTCTATTCAATTATTGTAGTTTCGTCCTTTTGTGGCAAATAATGGATATGCCCGAATCGTGCTGCAAGTATGTTCCATTTACTTGCTACACTCTCCTGGTGGAATGGGGAACNCACATCTAGATGTGTATAAGAGACAGGAGTAATGTCGCATTTGTCCTGTGCTATATTAGGCACTCAGAGCAGTAAGTAGAAAACTCTATAAGTCAGTACTTTAATAAAAAGTATGAACATCAAGAGTTTTACGAAAACTCCTAGATCTTGGTGTTTCCCGTAAATTATCGAATGAAAATGAACCATAATGAAATGTAACTTCCAGGACATACAATTCCTTGATCAATTTTTTTCCGACTATGCGCTTGTGTGATCAGTAACTGCATATTATCTTTTTAACTTATCTCTACGTTCTCCTTACCCGGAATAAATTTGATGCAGCACGGAATGTTAGAAACTTCCAGACTCTTTTTTTTTCTTTTTGTATTTTTTTAATTTTGCATCTCTGATATATGAAATGTCAATTTCTCAGTGAAGTACTCAAATATAGTTACTTGCAACAACTAAGGATTAAGTTGTGTGTTTCAGCTACTGATGAAAGTTTCATCTGATCCTGTTAAATTCTATAGTTTCAACTACAAACGGCTCAATTGTTAGGAATTTTTTGTTCTCTTCTTAATTTTTGTCTTTATTATTGAAGCGGATACTGAGCATTTACTCCTTCATTTCTTTCAGTTTCGAATGTGCACCAACCAACTAAAATATCGATCGTCGCGATTACTTCAGTTTCATGTCACAAAGTTGAAATTCAACTTCCCTATGAAATCGTGCATCTTAAAACAAATATCAAATCAAATTTGGCTCTTATCTTAAGCACTGTTCTTTTTTTCTTTTTTTTAATTCAATGATTTAAAATATTTCAATGTAGTTTTTAAATTTCACCAGGTTTTTGGTCTCAAAATATTTTAAATAATTGTGCGAAAATCAGAATTGACATTTTAGATGTGATTTTTTTACGAGGGTATAATTCTACGGGAAAATTTTCGGACGACAAAATAATGAGATCATTCTAAACGTCTGATCTAATCACATTAACCTGATCTAATCGCATGTGCCTTTTGCCTGCGGTATAAATTGAAAAACAGAATTAAAGAATCGAACTCTTCTGTATTAAAATACTTAATTACACACCACGTTTGTTAACTCACGAACATTACATAGTGGTGTTGAGTCTACCGTGCAAATGACGTACTATGAATAGAGCAAGGGGATGGAGGACATCATACGTGCCATGTTGATGCAACTTGTGATTGCATACACTTATTACTCCTGAATTTAGAATTCATTATTAATTTCTTTCCGTTTATTATTACAAAAGTTTTTACTTGTTAACTGATAAATGTTTTCATTTTTCAGTGTAAGAACTTCCCTGTAAAGAAATATTCCCTCAAAAGAAATTTTGTTTAACTTCTTAAAATCGAATACTGTTCCAGATATGCCATTTTCCCCATATCTGCGAAATTATGAACTACTGTTTTCCCCTTTAGAAATCAAAACTGCAAAGATGAGATAGAATGGATGAAAAATTTGATTATTTTCTTCAGACGATGTGCCGAAAACCCTTCTCTTAGTTTGAACCACCTATTACATTTGGAGTAATTAATGAAAAAAATTTTGAGTTCATTTTTAAGATATTTTCTTTTTTCACTCTTTCAGATATGAATCAAAATAATTACCAATGGACTGACTTTAAAAATTAATTTATTCACCGAGACCAAAAGATTTATACTGAAAATGTTGCTCAAATGAGGCGGACTTTCTATTGGATATTCAAATTTTATATTTTATCATGTATAACTGTATTTTTAGCCAGAGTTCCTTTGATAAAAGACTTACGTCGTTAATAGCTGTTCACGTAAAAATACATTAAAAAATCCTTTCCACAGTTGGAACGTTTTAGAAAGGAATTAGAACGATGTTAGTTTCCGATCATTTCTGCTCAGAATATTTATTTTTTTCTCTCAATTGGATTGTCAATTAAATTTCTTCTGTAAGTAAAAAACGTTCTTTTTGTATTCATGAACTGCATGTCTTGATATTTTTCTCTCAGAAAAAATGATTTTGTATTTTTCTATAATCGTTTTTTGCTTTTTTATTATAAAGTAATGGTAAGTTTACAATATTTATATACTACATTAATTTGCGAAGTTTTGCGTTCAAGAAGTTTTGAATAAATGATAAGTACTAAATGAAACCTCAATGGATAAATTTTGCGCATTTATTTAGTTATGTGTACACCGAAAGTGAGAAAAACACAAAAACACAAGAAAAATACGTAAAATACTTATGAACGATTTTCCTTTTTCCAATATTATTTTAACGTTATATTATACGAATGCATGTTGTCATACCTTTGCACCTCTCTCTCGGAACGGAAAAATCCGATCTCCGTGAGAGGGAAAACGAAAAGTCTTTCAAGAGTCGAAGCGTAAAAGGAAGGTTCAAGTGCACGGAAGAGAAAGAACGAAAGAAGAGCTACTTCGAAGAGGGTCTTACTAAAGGCAACTTCGTTGTGTTCAAGCAGAGAGGGAGAGGTGAAAGATTTCAGGTTTACCCGAGTAAAGGAATTTGGTGCAGAGATTTGTAAGGAGTGAGGTTACAAGTGACGGAGTTCTTGAAGGAGACGGACGATGGTTCTTATCGAGATGGAGCCTTAAGCTCACTTCATAGAGTTGGAGAGAATAAGATATATCTGAGTACTATCCTGGATTTAGTTGATGTCTCGGAAGTGAATAGTGTGTTGGTGGGGAAAGTCATTGTAGATGAGGGATGAATTAAATGTGAAACTGATGAGATCGTTGTAGTAGAAACAAGATAGGTAGGGGGGGGGAGGTTGTTCACTTAGTCTCTAGATGTAATTAACGGCATGTCACGTGAGTTGCCTTAGGAATGTCAACGGAGAAGACAGAGTGTCCGTCTTAATCGTAGGGCCATTCCACGTCAAATCAACACAGGGTCTAAAACTCACCATCTCAGATTTTGATAAAATTTTGTAGAGGTAGCCATCAAGTATATTAAGAAAAGTGTCGAGTTTCGTTGTAAAATTTCAAACCATTTGGATGTTAAAACAATGTAAATATTAAACAAAACGCCCCAAAACGATTCCATACAAGACTCTTGAATTTGCTATGGAGGCTCTCCTAATTGAGATAGAGAGGTGTCATTTTAAAGCTTATTTAATGTTCTTTGCAATGATATGCTATATAACATCAGTCAACGAGAGGAAAAAATAACATGTTCAAAATCGATTTTTAATTTCTCAAAATGCACATCTTTAAAAATTTTCAAATTGAAATACTTCAAATAGTTATATCCTTGCTAATAATCTGGGAAAATATGAACTTGGGATGAAAATGGGTTCTCTCTATGTATGATGATACCTCTCTACAAAATTTTATCAAAACCTGTGATAATCATGCAAAAAATCTATTACAACTGTGTTGATTTGACGTGGAATGGCCTTGTAGCGATGTAAACCATAATTCATTGAATTAAAGGATTATGAAAGAAATTTTCCATTGTAGCGTGATATTTATTCTTTCCACTGTTTCGACGACGTAGCCGTCATCCTCACTGCTAAAAGTAGGAAGTTTCTTACTTGATAATGCGCCTTCAACACAGAATGAAGGCCACACAGTCGTAAACGTTTTGAAAATGGAAGCAATAAACGTCATGCGAAATTTTCTTTTATATTTGTAGTAATGGTAGCGCTCACTTTCTCAATAATTGGGGGTTTCCTACCTCTGAGTTTTTCTTTCCTGTATCAGGTTTTGTAAGTGACGGTGGGTGGGTTCTGAAGAAGGGAAGGTGGAGGTAGCGCTCGGGAATCGATCCGGGTACTCCCTGTTCTCCATCATCTCATCGCCAACGCAGTAGTTTTCAAAGCAGATAGACAGCCAAGGAAATTTATGTATAATAGGTAACTATTCAAATCTATTGACGTCTTTGTGAGAGCGACCCTAGTTTCGAGAACTTAACATTTTATAACTCTAGAAATGTTGGATAACCAGCTATTTTTAAAATACATTTTTAAATTTTCTATCCAACTCGTCATACTCTGTAGCACGTCTGGAATGAAAAATACATTTCTCCCAATCACAAACGCCACGCTAACGAGTACACTAAGGAGCAGTGCACACCGTTGTTGCCATCATCCTCATTTTATTGGAACGTGCACACCTATGAAACCCCACATCCTATAATAAAATTGTCCGTTTTATAATTTAAAAATGTTGACGAATTTCCAAAATTTAGCAAGTTAACATCCCTGATTTAGTCTAAGGAACATGTTCCTGTAATCTCTTGTATTTCTTTCACGAATACTTCTCCGCCACTTCTTCTACCTTTGTTTGAGCTCGCTTGTAGTTTCAGATCTTCATTTTTAGCTTTATTTGATCTCGTCATTTTTCACTAAAACCCAATAGAATCGTCGCTTTCAAGAAACTCGTCTCCATAAAACCATTTTGCGAGTTTCATAAAACGTACGTTGAAGGAAACATAATGTGACCCTTGGTAAACTTGACGTGGAATTGATAAAAAGCATTCTTACTTTTCTCTTTAAGTTACATTCAAATACTATGAGAGGAGCATACATAGTCCGATGTCGTTTCCGGAGGGTTCAATTCTCATAAACTCAAATCACTGACGGACTGTGTACTTTAAGAAATTGGTATATTCTTTTCTTTCTTTTACTGCAAATTTGAATGTTTCTTTTTATCTAGTACATGTGGAATGATTCAAAATCTATGGCTCAAACGTCGAGAACTCTTTAATTTGGCTTAGGAATACGTGGGCACAAGTGTATACTTTCTGAGTATACGCACATACACAGAAAAATAACTTTTTACTTACAGTGTAGTTGAGAGAGCTTTTTTATACCCACGTATACAATAATTTATCAAAACCCGATGAGTAGATACTTCAAGATCTCCGTTCACGGAAATCGAGTATCTTCATTGAGCACATCGTCGCTCAAGTATGTACGTTGTGGTTCCACATGTACCTGCCATCTTCGAAATAGTCCCATCTTCTTGACCAAACATGTAATATTGTTTGGTAGACATAATTTTGAAACATGCTTTGTGTTCCTTTACACAAAAACCACTATTGTCAGGGAGTGCTGTAAAAGTTTGCACCGCGTGAAGTGGCACTCGGATTCATTATGAGGCACTTGACGCCGTCGTACACGTTGATTGAAGACACTTGGAAACGTCTTAAGAAACATCAGGGAAAGAACGTGTCATGACTCGAAACAGTGTCTCCGCCATTCTCTAACACAAAATAGAAATTTTTACTGGAACATCCTTCAAATGACGATTGTAACCAGGGAACGATTTCGTAAAATATTGTACACAAAAAAACATAAAACGTACCTAATGTTCGAAATAATTTTCCGCACTGAAATATATCAAGTTCACTTGATACGTTTTTATAACTGTACATGGAATATATCATACCAAATATCGGAATATATTCACCATACTGACAAATGGCGAATCTCGTACTAATGTTTACAATAGATTGTTGGGTATTATTAAAAATATATATATGAAGTAAATGTACGATGTTAATAGGACAAAAATGTAATTGAAAATGATACTAACTACGTCGTTAAGCGCCGTAGAATATATTTGTAATATTAAAATAAGAAGTATTGGCTTCTTTCGTCACTCATGATCAGAGAACTGTATGTTGTGTGTGCAACTAATGCACTTGTCAATGCTTCGGCGACTGTTGTCGATGTCGCCTACTGTCGCACTACTGTCTACGTCGCGGCACATGTTATGCAACTTCACGCGATTAGCTCACACAATGATGGAGCTACGGAGGAACAGCAAAGCAGTTTTAGAACACAGGCACCGTCGTTTGATCTTTATGAGATGTACGGATGCTAACTAAGCGGTTGCTTTTCTCTGGTTCCTTTAGAATTCCGGGACAGATTTACACTCAAAGCAAAGCATGCCATTTCATCAGTAAAGTTTGTTATCGTGATTTTATCGTACGGAAATGATATAATTCCGCGGGAACGAGGAAAATTAAGACATATTTATGCACTGTGGGCGACATTTAGTAGATGATTCTCCACTTTTCAGGAAAACAGAAAATTACGTTGTACAACTACTAAATCGTAGTTAATGAATCGATAAAACATAGATTAATCGTTCTGCGATATATGATAATTTGAAAAGTATCTCTGTGTTTTTCAAATAATCCTTCTTCACAATAACAAATTGGGATCGTGATGAGTAACTTATTTTTATAATATTACAATTATTGTCGTTCTTACGGTCTTTAAAATCAAGACATTATTACTGCTTGTAATTTGATACTTGTACCTTGTCAGAATCATTCGTAAAAAACATACGTAAGGTCATCAAAAATTAATTTTGGAATTTTATCCTCTGTGAACTGAAATATAGTCTGAAGGATATTTACACCGTACGTGATATTTCCGGCAAATAATTCAACTTGAACATAGTAACATCTCATCTCAGGGTAATTCAAAACGATTAGTTGTCCTACTCCATAATATCACGATAAAATATTTCAAAAGTAACGATGTGGTCAAAGAGTCACCTTGAAAGTTTCCAGGGTTAGAAATTCTAATATTGGTTGTGGAAGGTTAAGAAACGTAGATTTTGGATGATTATGTGCTGGAGTCTCTATTCTTAGCCAGAGTTCGACTATTCTCGCGTCAAAAGACTATGCGTTCGTTAGAAAAGAAAATGTGCCAACATGGGATCCATGCCAAAGAGAGTCCGCCACATGCCCGCTGCGTGTACACCAAGACACCAGAAGAAATAACTAAGTCCCTGATGTCACGTTTTCTGAAGTATTATCCAAACGAAGCTAAAGAATGAGTTATGAAAGCTTTAAAGATACTGACAAGTTAAATTTTTTTCCAATATCAGGCTTCAATTAATTTTCCGTTCTAGCAATGATGAAACTTTTCCGGCGAGATTTGTACAGAAAAGGTGATAAGAACGCTCTCAGGAGACAAAATAAAATAAAGACAAAAACTGAAGAACACACAAAGACATACTTCCTGCACACGAGAACTGCGTGTACTGGGTGAATGCGATGTTGCCACTTTTTGCCCTTCGAATTTTAACAAACGCCGAACGAGATCGCGTAAGTCTCCAAAATCCCTATTTGTGACAATAATTCGAAGCACATGCTATTTCGATGTCTGAAATAGTAAAAAAGTATAATTCATTTAATATATTATATTAAGTGAAAAAAATCATATATGTAGATCGTATTGTGTTGGTCAATCCTACATGATACCCGCTACATTTGACAAACATTCACAAAACGAAATCTCACCGTGTAATGCTTTAGGTGTAGCACAAAAAATCTACTGTTGTAATATATTGAATATTATTATACTAGTCCCACAAATGAAAGGAGAAAGAAAATACATATATTAAGAGACCAATGATAATGACCTGTACACATTTAAAACATTTTACTAAATACAAATCTCTTTTGCAAAAACCAAGCTCTATATTTATGAAACAATGAGCAAATAAGAAATACATTAAAATAATTATCAGTAAGTTGGTAGCAATGTAAATGTTGTTATAAATAATACGTGTTAATAACAGTAATTTTAGAATATAAAATTAAGAACATTCTGAATGACATGATTAAACTAGGACATCTTTTAAAATAAATTGACAATAAATTTATTTATTTATAAAACTATGTTTCATTAAATACAAACTAAAATGCATAAGAAAGGAAAATAAGTAATACCATTCTATCTCACTTATCAGCAAAGATCAAAATGAAAAAAAAATATTGTAAATAAAGACTACTGAATTTTAATCATCAAATACTTGAAAAGGAGAAAACATGTCATGTTCATCAACACACACACACTTGCTGAGAAATGAATTAAGTATAAAAAAGTTCTTATAAACAAGTTTCTATTGAAGTTTACTGAATATAAATAAATTGTACTAAAATACAGAAAATTTAAGGAATCATATTGGGGCAACACTGAATGTTATTTGTAAACGAATATAGTCCACATGGTGGATCAAAAGTTTGTTGAAAGAGGTTTTTGTATTTTATTAACGTCTACCATGATTATTAAAATCTGTACTTTATAATCTTGATGTAGAAATTATATCAGTTTTTTTTCCTTTCTTTTCTTCTTTTCTTTTCAAATCCCCCCCCTCTCCAGGGGACTTACATCTAGTAAGTACGTGTTTGGCAAACATGGGACTCCGAGCTGAGTCTGTCATTACTTCCATTTACTTGTGCTGGGTTCCTTCCTTTCTCTTTCCTGACCTTCCTTGGTCACCTCTTGTTCTTTTCGATCGCGACGCTATTAGGGCTAGGGTATCTTTCATTTTCCTCATTTTTTGTCCCCCACTCATTTCTGGTTTTGAGATATTTTTTGGTATGTTGTAATTCAGGAGGGTTTTAATGGGTATGGTTGAGTCATTCGGCGAGTCCCACATGCGGGGAGAGTCATGTTGGCTCTCCCTAGTGCGTAACTGCATTTTCCCTAACTGTACAAGTTTTTAGGGCTCCAATGACCTCGATGTCGACAAGCCGTAAAGCCCCACAAACAAACAAACAAAAATTCAAATACATTCCAATATTTCCCCCAGTCATCATCAGTCAGGGTGTTGATAAACAAGAGACTTGACTAATAGTTGCACAGTATGAACAAAGCAATGAACCAAAAAGCAGAAAAAACAGGTATCATAGTCATGTGTTATAACAATATTATATATAGATGATAAATGATCATTATCAGATTGCAGATACAATGATACCTTTGTGTTAATAATATGAAACATTTAAGGTATACCTTGTTCCCAATAATTTTCGTCCGTATCCTTACTTGTTCCAAATATTGTTCCAATCCATTGAGAAATAGGTATGTAAACAATGCGATGTTGTTACACGGTGGTGTGAAGGAACAGCTATATTATTTAATTAGACGACCTTATTTTCACAGACTGGATTTATTATCAATTAAAGAAACTACAAAATGTTTTGACCTCAACTGGAAGCTATCATCAGGCAAATACAAAAATTATTGTAACGGTTTTACAAACAAGGAAAACTTACATAAATATTTGAATTTGCCTGATGATGGACCACAGTGGTGGAGAAAACTTTGTGTAGTTTCTTTAATTGATAATAAATCCAGTCTGTGAAAATAAGGTCGTTTAATTAAAAATTTATTTACAAGTTCTACAGATGTAACTACAAATTGAACGGCTACATTCTTCTGGTGGTTGACTATTTGCCTAGGACTAGTAAAAAAAGTTTACTTCAAGTTTCCCTAAATGAAATATTAACATCAACAATAAATAGATTTGGAGGGTTTTTTTATTAACTACTAGGTACACGAATTATTATAATACAAAATTTTTCATAAGAATGCATTGTACGAAGGTCAGAAACTGATGTCTGTATCACGCATTTTAACAAAAAACCAAAATCATTACTGCTTCAATTGAAAGTGGAATAACATCAGACTCTTAAGTTAATTAAGTGATGGTTTGAGATATTAATAGTAGTCTACATAAATCATTGTCAGATAAAGATTTTGAATGTATGATTCTTGCCTGTATGAACCTCCCATGCACACAATGTTAAACCGCTCATGATTACAGCAATTACTTCTTGAGAACATTAAAACCCTCAACAGTGAGGCACGGTCCCCAAAACCACTTGAAGCAATAATGTTTTTAACGTTTCCATATTGTTATCCTTTTCGAACTGTTTCTTAATAGTTTCATCATGTACAAATTTGATAATTGATGAATTTTAAAACATAATTCGAAGAAGAAAAACTGTAAAAATTCTCAGGTCACATAGCCGACACATGCTGTTATTTTTACAAACAATTTTTGAAACATGTTATTCATGTAGTCTTACTTGAATTCAGACACAAAAACAATTGAATTATGTAAACCTAAATGGCATAACTTTTCAATTTCCTGTCACCTATATTACAATTTTTTTGTTTAAGGAATGAAGGTATTATCCAGAGAAAGTCAAAGAAGTTAACTTGCTGACATGTCACAGAGAGGAACGCAAACAACAATAAAAACTTTTCTCACGCGCATGTAACCAAAGAATCTGAGCGAACAGAACACCGAATCAAAATTAATATACAACGGAGAATAATGCTTTTAGTAATTGAAATGAGTAATGTAAATAATACTGATCGAAACATAGTCTAATGGGTGCAAACTTATCTGCGCAGAGAATACTCGAGTGACATAACCTGACATTTCTTAGGTATTTTAGGATCAATTGAATCCTTTATTGACTCCCATCTTCTTTTCAGAAACATTTTATTTGAATTTAGATTCAAATTCACAATATATTTTAGAGGTTTTCATACTATTTGATACAAATAAATCACTGAGATATAAATATAAGAAAAAGATGCAAAAATATTAAGAAATAGTGTTCATAATTTTATTAAGCACGTTTAAAATTGTACTTTAATTACAAGAGATAAAGACATTTATAAATAATCCTTTTCAAGATCTATGCAGACATCTTCAAACGTACAAAACCAAATGCGTTTCAATCTTAGTTGAACATATTCTTCCAATTAGTTGAACATAGTCTTAAATCTGTATTAATTTTTGGCCAGGCCACTTCATTGCTGTGTGTGACATAGAGATTAGCAGAATTAACAAAATTCATAAGATCCATTGTGACCTCAAAATAAATATTTTGTTTCCATCTTCCTCTTGATTTTTCCTGCGCCATTTAGTACTTTATTACATTCCTAAGGTTAGTCGTTTCCCCAAGTTTACAGCATGCTTTGGCAGGTCAGGGTAGTGTACAGATTAGATACTTAAACTTGACTTACATCTTCTTGTGTTTACGAGTATTCTAATGTCGGTTTCTTTTGCGAGAAAAGTGCGACGCCAACTGTCCAGGACATTTGTAACATTCTAGTTCACACTGCCAGCTCGCCCTTGGCCAAGTACCCAGAACGTGTTGCCTGCATCCGTGTGTTTTATACTCAATAAAGACCGGTCACATCACGTGTTTTTGTTTAGTTAATTGACATGTTACTCCCAGCCAACAATTGGTCTAAGATGAGAACGTAATCTCACTACAAATATAGTTTCGATTTAAATCACATTATTATGCTACGGAGACCTCGTTTCATTGAAATGTTACACATTTTTAACTACCGAATTTATGTCATATTGATACAAAGAGGATTATATATCATGTGTTATTCAGACATTAAAAAATGAGATATATTATGGTATCGTTACCTTACTAATACGATTCATTCACATAACAAATACGTTTTCTTTCCTCAAAATCAATCGTATATTTATTATGGGATTTCTTTCAGGCATGCACCAAAAGAACCGAAGTAGAGTATCCAGTTCCTATTATTTTCTATTATGAAGTGTTGGAAGACAATCAACTTGTAGCCAGACTCCATCACATAGTACATTCTTATGATTTTTAAACACTATACTCAGAATAATCTATAGTTCGATAATAACTTACATGTAATTTTTTGCTTAAAATTACAAACATATTGACATTCTATTAGTATTATAACTCGCAGCTAACTTTTTATCTTATCTACGAACTTTTGCTAAAATTTTTGAATCCGCCTCTTCCTTAGGGCCATTGATCGGAATTGATGGGATGGTCCCTTTGCTTGCTTCCGGAGAGTAAATTACTTTTTTTTCCTCCACGTGGTCATACGCAGTTTGTACTGTTTTTTGACAATAAATTTATTTATTAGTAAGCTACCCTGTCAGAAAACTTAACAATAATTTATTCGCAAACATAATATTGTTTAATATATTATATATAGTCCATACTTTAATTAATATGTTATCAGTGTTTCTTTATTAACAATTTTTATTTATAATGGTATAGATTCCTGAGGATTGGTGATTCGAAAACCATTTATAAAAGGTCAATATTTCGAACGTATTTGCGTCTATCATCAAGGCTAGTTATTTATGGAATGAAACTGAATCGTATGCAAACGGAAGTTGATACAACATATATAGTCACTTACAATTTTGTTTGGGCTCTAATGACCTCGATGTTGACGAGCCCTAAAGCCCCACCAAAAAAAAAAAAAAATACAATTTTGTTTACTATACAGAGATTAAGGTTTGTTTGGATTTAAATTTTATCCGGTATGCAAATATATACCATTGGATTGATCTTTATCAAATGTGGTGAAATTGTATGGAATGGTCTAGAATAGCCAGTGCGAAATTTTCAATTTTTAGAAGTCTCTCGAGAACGGAAGTTTACGAATTTGAGTGAAAGCACTATGTGGCTAATACAACAAAATCTCAAATCAAGGAAAAGGAGACCGAAAATCCCGATTTTCTTAGCAAAATCCTGGTCATAACTAAGTAAAATGATTTGTACCCTTCACAATAATAAAATAATTTAACTTATTTGAATAAGAAATGAAGAGGTGAGCATTACAATAATGAAGTTGAGACGAAAGCGTGTGCAAATTTCGAACCGTCGCGACGAATACTCATCGTCTCACAACTTAAAGAAAACGGGCGGTCCAGAAACCCCACTTCTCGGACGTTCCAAAGACGTACTTCAAGGACAAATCTGGGGAAACCCCGTCGGAAAACAACCCTATATGCGGGTGATAGCAATTTATTGAGCTTGACCAATGTAGGGAGACTGTTTTTGTAGAGATATCCCTATAAAATTACCATATACTTTTTTTTACAGTAAGCTCTTACCATTTCTTTTAAAATTCATATTTTAAAATACATCGTTCCATTTGTTTATTCGGCACTAAATCCTTAACATTAGCCAAGATTTTGAGCACAGGAGTGCACAAGGTTTTGACCTACTAGGGGATAAAGTCGATATATCTTTTCATCTCTGCAACAAGTGTGCGGAAACGTGACACAAATCTCTAAGAAAGTTTCTTAAACTGTTGGACAAAGATTGACACATATAATTACCGTGGACTGCAAACGGTAATGATAAGCGCTAACGGTTCTTTTTAATGTGGTGATACCGCCAAACATACTTCATTTTCAATTAAATTCAACGAATTAAAATAATGTATGTTAAATTCGCACGTATGATTATTGCACAAATGTATATACTTGAATATAAATGACAATTTATTTTTATTATTTTTTGTACCTTTTTATTATTATTTTTTATTGTTTTAACATTCCCTGTATGTGTTTGTAGCAGTGGAACAACAGATGGCATTGCCTTCCCTTCCTCCTCTTCGCTAAGCCCTTTCATTCCGGTTATTATTTTCTTTTACAATTTTAATTTTCTCTTCAGCCCTCTATGACAACCAAATCTCTTTATCTTGGAAATATACTGTACGAAAGTTTTATATTAAAAAGATTAGTATTTTATAAAATAGTTCTTAGAAAATGTTTGCTGAATTTTTATGTTTAATGATTTTTTGTAGTTTTGAAACATAAACGAGATACATAACGTATCTTAAAATCACTATTTTTTCATTAACATGAACTTACTTGACCGTAAACTACATAGACTGTCTAGGGAAGAAAATGAATGCACTTTTCGATAAATGTTTGGACGAATGTATGGAAAATAGCTCGCAAGAGTAGTTGTAATAGATACATTTAATTTCATTCACTCATAATATTCATAAATATCATTTCATAATCACACATTTCACAAATATTCGTTTTTTAGGTCAGTCTCATCAAATTAATATTCATTGCCATAGAAATCTCTGGTTCTAGTTGACCTGGTCCTACCTCCCATTGCTTTATCAACAGCGCCCTCTCTTGGCGTTTTAAGGAAATGGTACAGACTTACCACTACTGTCGCCCCAGATATTATGTGCACTCACTTTTGAGATCGAATGAAAAGTTATCCAGGCGACCCAAACTAAAACTAAGTATACCAAAATTTTGCTTATTTTATTGTGCGTTGACCGGTAAAAAGCAAACATTTTTATTATTTGTTTAATATATTATTATAGGTAGAACAAAAAGAGTGTTTATGGCAAAACGTGTATTATGAAAGTTTGTATGAGAANAATGTAATTTAAAAAAAAAAAAAAAAAAAAGACGCGAGGGTGTTTACGGTTATAATCTTATAAGACTAATTACGCATTTTGTATAACGTATTCAGTAGTCTACTGTCCACCTTCCACATTTAGGTTTCGGTCATTTCTTTTAATAATGGACGGAACATTACCAGCATAGCATCCCCCTAAGTGAAGAGGCATAGTTTCGATACATGAAATTATGTTGAAATGAAAAAAAAAAATATTCCGATCAAATTGTTGATGGATATCTTTAATAGTTCATTGTGTATCTTTTGATAGAAAAATAATTGTCAGTGTACTAAGGGCCTGTAGCTGGAGAGCATTAAATGCATTAAACATAAAATAGTTCATAAGTACAATATTTTAATAATTTAAATTGAATTTTAACTTAACTGTCTACGACAAAAACATTCGAACCATTTGCATTATCTGTTCATATGGAGAAATATAGGTTTAATATTTTGTTTCAAACAGTTTCAAAAGAAATATAGTATTTCAAGTAAGAATGAGTCCAACATTTTCAATATTTATTAAAAAGTACGCTGTTAAGATAGTTTTGGTTTCGATGTATAATGTATAGATACAAGAAAAATTTAGATATACTAAAACCAGCACCTGATTCGCTGAATAATTCGTAAGTTATTCAAAACAAGTGATATGTAATGCAACGTTTTTTCTTACGTGTTCATATGAGCTAAAATATGTAGTAGCAAGAAGAACATAACAGTGGCTATTTGTGCAATAAAGCTTGTAGAATTAAATTTCAATTGTGGACAAATGAGAAAAAGTTTAACTGTCAAAATATATTCTCAAAAAAAAAGTTATTTAAAGTTGTTTTTTTTCTCTTTTCTGGGTTGTAAGCGTAGGTTTCCGCAACCGGAGTCGATATAAACTTGATTGCCCAGGACACGTTGCATCTCATTTAACATACTGCCAACGTTTCAACCACATAACGACAGCTTCTTAGGTCTGTACGAATCTGACATTGTCCTGATGAAGGCCACAACAGTGTGATCGAAACGTCAATAGTTCTGTTTACTCAGAAGTGGTTTGTCCCGGACAAACTAATTTATATTTTTTCTGAGATGTTGTTTAATCCTAAAGAAAATATTATTATAGAGAATGCTAAAAGTAAATGAATACTGGAATTATTAATTTTTTTGAAAGTTTAAGTTTTGTATTTTTATTGAACTGTGTTATTTTATGTGCATTTTTATCATACTCTTCCGACAAATAAATAGCGATATTTCACAGAATATACGTGTTTGTGGAGATCCTGATACGGGAGAATGAGTTTAGAATATCGCCTTTCTGTTCATCTCTTTGCATCCTCATTACGAAATTTTTCAAACAATATCATTCAACAATCATTCTTAAGTTTATTATAATTGTTTGTACATTTTTCATTTCAATGTTCATGATTCTTATCATTACTCTTACATGTAATGAAGATCAAAATTATCAGTCCCTTATAAAAATTATTCAAGTTGAACCTATTATTGTATGTTGGTTTTATGTCAATTGTAACCATAAGTACAATTATGTCCAATTTTATATCAGATCATTTTCACATAAACATTCTTGCATTTTTTTATCATAATGGACACCAATCGAATGTTAATTAAAAATAAGGGATCAGTAATTAAATTGAACCATAACAGAGTAAGAGAGAATGATTTTGTAAAACATTTTCTAGCTCTTTTTCTTACTCTTTGTTGTGCGTATCCTACGACGACAAAGGGGATCTCCTTCCTGTTTTTGCAGACATTGAGAGATGTTGATGGCCATGGAGAATCGCTGATATATTATGCCCTTCAGGATGACGTTCCTTTCTCTGGCGCAGCACGTGATAGAAATAAAGTGGTAAGGGTGCGCTCCCCAATAAGTCTACCAGTGACGTTAATGGACATTCCTTACGGCGCGACCTAAATAGTAATCGCGACCATGGATTGTCACCCATAGTGTTTCTGTGACTTACAGGGTGGCCCGTTCCGGTTTTACCAACAGGTGTCAAACATTTTTAGGATCTGTGCCAAAACATTAGAGCTTCGGAAAGAATTCAAAGCAAACGTGATTTATGGTTGATCGTATTTGCTATTAAAAAACTAAAATAATAGTATTATAAATGGCTATTATTGTGAATTGAAATTAAGTGTATTTTCTGTTTAAAAATATTATATCATGTGATTATTGTAAGAAATATTGGAATAAGATGGGATTTTATAGCTTTCCCATAAAACGCAAGTTAATTAACACAAAGAAATACAATAGATGGATCACCCAATGGATAAGAATTTCTTCAAAAAACAAACGCCGTTTATATTATCTTTCAAAACGCTATAACCAACCACCCGAATTCCATAATTATTTTCGTAAATATAAGACTATTCTCCGAAAAGTAGTCTATGCAGCTAAAGTTATGGAAAACGACAGGCATATACTAAAATCGAACAACCGGATGAAAGCCATGTGGAATATTGTTAACAATTACACGTCAACTTCTGAAAATCGCGAAGAAAATGTTTCTTTACTAAACGATGGCAAAATTGTAACAAATCCTCAGGACATCGCAAGTTTGTTTAATTCTTACTTCCCAGAAGTTGGTAAAATAACGAACTCTATGTATCCAAATCAATGTCCTCCAATTATTACCACCCACATACCCAATTCTATGTTCACTTCCGAAACTAACGCCAGTGAAGTCATGGGAATCATCAGCTCCTTAAAAAACAAATTTTCACGAGGCATAGATGATATACCTGAGTTTATTGTTAAATCTTCGTCCCACGCTATATTAAATCCACTCGTAAATATTTTTAATAGTTCTTTATCGGAAGGGGTGTTTCCCAATATATTTAAGAGAGCTAAAGTGAAACCTTTACACAAGAAAGGAAACAAACTTAATATTGGAAATTACCGACCAATATCTCTACTACCCACTTTTTCAAAAATCCTAGAAAAATTGTTCTATAAGCGTCTTTTATATTTTTTATCAAAAATAATATTCTCACTGACGATGGACACGGATTTCGGAAATGCCTTTTCCACTACAAGCGCCATATTTTCCTTCTTAAACGATGTTACCACATCTCTAGACAGTGGAGAAAATCCTCAGGGTGTTTTTCTTGACTTATCCAAAGCATTCGATGTCATCGATCACGAAATTCTCCTTTCCAAATTGCATTCTTTACGCATTCGTAGACTTCCACATCAATGGCTAACTTCTTATTTAAAGGATTTATATCAACAAGTAGAAATATCCTATACTAAAAATAAAATACTTGAGCGTTGTCTTTCAGAAACAAAGCCACTTACTTGCGGAGTACCCCAAGGATCAATTCTCGGCCCTATACTCTTTTTATTGTATGTGAACGACATGTCATCATCCACATCAGATTGCAAAATGATTCTTTTTGATGATGACACTAATTTACTGTGTAAGCACGCCAATGCTAAAAAAAATGTCTAACCACTTT
>NNCF01131292.1:816905-926644 GCA_002313205.1 Laupala kohalensis | reverse complement strand
CTATTTTCTTGCATGATTGTGTTGCCGTATGGCTCATATTAATTTAGTCTTATGTGTACTCAACTTTGGCACGGTTGTGTACATTAATTCTGTAGCCCCATCCTGGTCCGGGTTTTTCTCCGTTTTTCCTTCGGTTAGAGGCGGATTTCTTATACAGGTTCTCTAGGCCTTGTCTAGGGGCGTATTTATTGTAACAATAAATCGTGAATTTAGTGTTTTTTCAACTCTTATGATTTTTAAACACTATACTCAGAATAATCTATAGTTCGATAATAACTTGTACATGTAAATTTACAAACATATTTGCGTTAAATTACAAACATATTGACATCCTATTAGTATTATAATTTGCAGCTAACTTTTCATCTTATCTAGGAATTTTTGCTGAANCCTCTGCCTTAGGGCCCTTGATCGGAATTGATGGGATGGTCCCTTGCTTGCTTCCGGAGAGTAAATTAGTTTTTTTTCCCTCCACGTGGTCATACGCAGTTTGTACTGTTTTTTGACAATAAATTTATTATACATTTACTTCCAATCTATACTTACTGGTGTACGTTAATAATAGTTTTCTGAGCTTAATGAAGTTATTGGACACCTTTGAATGAACAAGCTCTGATGAGATTAAAATATTATAGGTAAAATGATTTACACTCATATGCTTCATCCACCATGTACTCCAATAAAAGGTTATAGTATTAAATGGATAATCATCAGTGATATTAAATATTTCTCGCCTTCCAAAATATTTATTGTTCTATATTGTATAAAAGACTCTTATTAAAATCCCCTCAATGCCACGAATCCTAAAAAAGATTAAAGATACCCAGATATAAGAGTTGAGTCGCCTTACCTAGAGTCCTAGACGAAAGCGAAATGATGATACACTTTTATGATACAGGTAATTTTATATAATTACATAAATAGTAATTAGGGAAATTGAAGTGGACATGTGATAGACTGGTAAGACAATGACTTTAAATTGAGAAGTTATATGAATAGGGTAGAAGGAGCTTGCGACCAAAGATGCGAGAGGTCGCTCGCAAAGGTTGTCAGTGGGTCCAGTGCAAGAAATTAATGGTTTCACAACAGTAGTTCCAATGGAGGACAATCAATGGATCTAGAAGGCAGGGATGTGAACATGTCAGGTAAGTAGAGACGGGGTTAGGAGGAGTCTAAATTCATCATCCTCTCCTTAGTCGCGCCTCTGACTACAAATAAAATTCATTGTTGGGAAAGTAACTGCGTCGTACGATTACAAAATATGTTTTAAATGTTCTTGCTTCTTGTTATTTAACTCTGCAAACACATATTACAGAAAATTTCTGATGACTTTTGGTTTCTGAACAAAATGGTTTCTTGTATATGATGCGGTAATGAGAAGGATTGTTCTTGGACGATTAGAAGGTACGAGGAAAGAAGGACAACGCAGGAATACATGGATTGATGAAATTAAAAAATATTTCAGAAAGATGAACGAAAAAATGCGGAGAAAAATGGCGATGGAGAGAAAGGATTGCTCATTATTAATCAATGAAGCCTAGAATGGGTAAAAAACGTAGAACTAAAAAAGAACAACTTATGACTTTGTCTTAAATAAAATTTCCTTCCTGTTTTAAACATGTATCCTCGAATATTTATTTTTTTACTTTCTCATATACGCAGAATATAGAGAGTATTGTAATCGTGAATAAATTCGAAAGTAATTTTGATGGAAAAAAATCCATTTTGGTGGTCCCTGATTCTGAAAAAGTGGTTTTCTCATAACGTCCTTCTGTCTGACCACCTGGGCGCAGCGATTCTGAGTAAATGGATGAATAAATTTCACTTACATTTTGTATTAGGGTAAAATTCACTTCTTATCGATGTAAGTGCTATAATTTGTTGTTTTTCTTACTTTAATACAAAGCATCGCATGAATGTCAAACTACTATTTTGAATATTTGAAAACTGCTTAAATTTTCTATACGTAAATAGCACAACATCCGTATTAGCGATATTTTGTTTGAAACTTTGGTATAGATGCGTAAAATAATTTTTCTCTGCTGCACTTACACATTAGTTTACTGTTTCAAGAAGCTTGAATATTATTTAGCAGTGGAAGTGGACCTATCAGACTTTTGATAAATTGATATGAAAGATATGATACTGATAAAATACACAGAAGAACAGCAAACGCACTGTTTACGAAAATAGTTAGGAGATGTGTCTCAGGAATAGTTTTACCCTTCTCTAAACCGACTTATTTATTTCTACGTAGGAAATATTTTTATCACAAATCGAACTTTAATTTACTAATACAAGTAAACAAAGGAATTATTATCGTATTGTTCTTAACAATTATATTTTATAAAGTAATATTTTAAATATAATTTTCCATCTTTCTGGGTTGTTAAGGTATGTGTTTACAGACATATGGGTGTCTGTCGGAATATATTTTTCGCAACCTGTGTTTCTTTTTTTTTAACAATAGTATTAACAGTATTTATATTAATATATTTTGCTTTCTTTTTTCCGTTTATTTGCTTTCTTATGCCTTAATACATCCTTATTTATCAATGAAAATAATACTCTATACAAAGATGTTGGGAGTTTTCCATTATTTGCTTTAAAATTTTGCTCTCTAAGACGGGCTTTTATGTTTGTTATCCGGATAGACTTACATGTTTCTTTAATATTACGTAAAATTCATCCAATGAAGCTTATCACAATTACACAACAACCAATTATACAAAAATATCTGATAAGAACCAAGATTATGAAATCAGTGCTCGATAAGGTTTTTTTTATTTATTGGTAGTTCTTTTATTTATCTCACTTCTTCTCAGAGTTTTTTCGGCTCAGACAGTAAAAAGTGTGTTTTCTTCGTTATCATAAAATGTAGTAGCTGGTATACTAAAGATTAACAAAGTACTTGGCCTGCATTTAGATACCATGTTCCGCAAGTCATAAAAGATTGATGAGATTATCATAAAATCAGTGTGATTCAAAACTTTGATTTTATGCTTATACCATATTGTTTAATACATTGTTACAAAATAAAATAAAATCAATTTGTTTACTACTATAATTTAAGTTACCTGTTGCGAATACTATTTAAACGAAATATATTTATTAGCAGTCTTGACACAATATAAAATCTTTGTAAATGAAATGAATATTTATTATCGAGAGATAGACAACATAGTACACTTAAATTTTTTTTATTTTTTTTTGATAATTTAGTTTACAGATAACTCAGAATGAAATATCTGATAAACAATTTCAAATTATACACTGCGTTCATTAATAAATAATCTCCTAAATAAAAAGAAATACGCAGGAATCACGCAAAGACATTCCTGCACATTTCACTTATCGTAAAGACATACTGTTAAGTGGAATGAGCAGTAAAGTCGAAGAGTTTCGCTCAAAATTCAGCGATGTGCTCCTGGTCCTCGCGGAGAGAAGTTGGAATGCGAGAACCCGTCGCTCTTGTCCGTATCCGGTTTTCCTCCAGACGTCCGCAGCCGCAGACGTACAGGGGTCTGTGCGGGCGGTGTCTCCTTCTTTGATCCTGAGGCGCGGACTCCACTGCCGTCGTCCCCGCCTCTCTCCTCTCCCGCACCCGCACGCTTATCTCTGTAAATGTCGTCGTCGCCCCCGCTTCCAACACCGGCTGAGGACCGTCGCGCGTGGTCTCGCGGGCCGACGAGTCACTCACCCTGAGTTCGAACCTTTGAGTTCCACAAGATATACATGTTCACGCATTCCTTCGATCAGCGTTTCGTGGTATCTCTTTCAAACAAAAGTCGTGTGGGTGACGCGCTCTGAAGCAGCTTTGACTGAGAGTCGCACGCTCTGCTTTGCAGAAATCACTTAAATATCATCATAAAATTAACATTCTGCGAAAGGACTCCCAAATTATCCACACTTCCTCTCTACATAGTATCGTGGGGTTGCTAAAAGTGGATAAGTAAGATTTTTCTTTGTTTGTTTTCGAAGAATTACATGCTACTATTGGCTCAAAAGAATACAATTTTAGGAGAAAATATACGTAGAGATAAGATTGTGTAATTAATTAGGTACAAATAAAAAATAACTCGAATATTTCCAAAAATTTTCAATAAATGAGTTTAATTTTTACACAAAAGAAAAACAATAAATTCCGTAAATGTACAAATTAATTTTCTTTAAACAACTACAAAAATTACATTAAAAGTGTATTAATTTAGAAACACAGAAATTTACAAACTTTTCGAAATTAGCAGATAAGCAGAACGATATGTGAAAGGTGAGATTGGAGAGTTAGTTCACTTCCTTGAGAAATCTAAACTTTCAATTTGTTTAATTACTTTTATAATTTTCTTATCATATTCTTGTAATTTATTTGTGAGATTTATATACATACGGTATTTCGTGCAGAATTTATTGAGAAAAATATATAATTGTCATTGATGTTCGTGCGTAGAAATATTCAAAAGAATACATCTCACGGAATTACTAGAGGTGCATTATTTCAATTACTTTGAGTGAGGTATAAAAGTTCTTCTCAGATCTTTCAGAGACTCGATTTGAAACATTAGATTTGTAAAGTATTCGATTCCAATAGATGATTTCTGGGCTAAAATTTATCATCAAATTCAACAAATCTCACACTACATTTAGTTCGTCCGAAAGTTTTCATGTGATTTATATTTCGCGGTGTGATGAATTACCGTGGTTCCGCGGAAGGTCGTACATCCTTGAACACGAATAGCTTGACCTTCCCATCTTTGACTAGTTATAAGAGTGACGGCTTGTTATGAAAGAAACGCGGTGATGTATATTTGGCATTGCTTATAAAAATATTTTTTCTGGTCCCAGAAATGAGGCTGATACTAAAATTATTTAATTTAAAAATGTCTTTACCTATAGGATTTCTTTTCTTTTATAATTTCATTGAAATATTAAATGAATATTTATCTCATGTGGTACATTAAAAAAATCATGTGTTAATTTGACATTCGATGAAAGAAATGATTTCTGGGAACAATTACGAAATATTATATACTAGTATTCTCTTTTAATGGTTAACATCATTTCGAAGCTGAATAATATTAAACATAGAAAACACCAATGGCATCTCTTCAAATATACAGATGAAATCGGACTAAAATATTATTTTTCCCTATCACATGACATGAGAAAAAACGAAAGTCAATTTCATCCAATTGGCTGCCTAAATTTTTTTTTAAAGAACATGGTATGATTGGGAAATAGTTGTCACAGAGGAAATACTCGACGAATGTTACTGTGAAAAAAGGCTCAGAGCACATGTATCGACTTTTTGGTTCGGAATGTGCGAGATTTCCAGAATTTTGATATTTAATATGAAAGAGGGATAACGATTGATAAATAAACAAAAGACTTTAGACCCACTTAATGAGTAAGCGTAAGATACTAACGAATGTATAGATCGTAGAGTTGAAGATAACGGACCCTACTCATGACTACGGTACAACGAGTTTTTATTTCAATTTGACTAGGAAGTACAACAAATGATAAATAAATTGCATAATAGCGATTGTCTAGGGTAGTATATATAAAATTCATGGTAATTCAACATAACGGAAAATATTGTAACATCTTACCAAAAATTGTGTGCAAAGACAACTGTTGTGAAATGTTTTCATTTATCGTAAATTTTTTCATCAAGATATTCGAAAAGTGTTGGGAAGAAGAGTAAAGAAAATTAATGGCGGCGTTGTGTAGCATTTTGATGACAGCCGTGTTTCCGGACACATCTCTTCAGATTGTTGTGTTGACGCTTGAGTTTATGAGGAGCGAAATATGTCACCCTAGAGGTCACTGTTTACTAAACCAGTTTCTAGCGAACCCATTTTATAATAAACCTTTCTGATATTAATTATTTTGTTTCATATGTTGTTGAAGTGATTACTCTGATTAAACAAAGAGAAAACAGTTTGAAGTTATGCATGTTGTAGTAAATAATTTAACTTGGCGTCATTTCACTTCAAAAATACACTTTTTGTAGTTCTTGAACTACGAAAATTCCTTGTGCAAAGGAGCAAGTATCAAAAATATAAATAACATTTAATATGTCATTTATTCCTATATTCAAAAGAGCAGTTTACAAAGTAATTGCGTCTTTGTATTCTTGAACAGCGCGCATACACTAAGAGTTCTGTATAAATATTGTATCCTTAAATCGATGTGAACTAGAAATTCAAGGACATTGAGTTATTTACTTTTTAAATTATATTTTTCATGGAAATCAGCGAAAAAATATTTTAATTGTTAATCTTGGCAATTCATATTAATGGTTTTGAAAATGAATAGTCCAAATGTATTTGCCTCTTACGCTTCCACATGGCTACTATATTTCGTTCTGATATATTTTAAAGTACTTTTCAAACACCTTTTTCATCCGTCTTGCTATGGGTTAAAATTGCCCTGATATAAATAGGAAAATATGTAAATATGATCTTAATTTGCAGAACTCTCGATAAGTCATAAAATTCTTTTAATATCTTTTACTCCTCCCTTCACTTCAACTTCTCATCAACGAGATTGAAAATTAATACGACCCATCTGCATCAGCACGCCGTGTAGTACATTCCACCTTCCTGCGATTTGGTCGACTTCCTCGCTCTAGTTCCGAAATCAGTGGAACGGGAGGGGAAACGAGAGGCGGGAGCTAACGGATTTATGAGCTCGGAAGCTACTGACAGCTTTCCGCTCTCGGTCTGATGCTTCTGACAGCCAGCTGCTGAATGTAACTAGCCCTCCGACACAATACTGCCATAAAGACATTCTGTGTGTGTCAACGTACGATTTTTATCGTCTCCTGGCATCGTCACAGAGGAGCTTTCCGTCTGTAAAACGTGGGAAATATTGAGTAAAGGAGAATGGAGCAAGATTTGTTATGTCAGCGGATAAAAATTTAAATTCATGTTATATATTTTAAACACGGTGTTGGTCCGGAGTATGATTTCTTTGTTACAAGCGAATAGTATCGTCACCAATAAAATGAGCCACGCAACGTATAAGGATGCTACTGTTGTGATAGGAGCATATCTTGTACTTAAACGATGTCGAAAGTTCCACTACTCATCTTAGGGTTGCTAGATGTCATACCTCTATGGGGTTGAACGTCTACTTAAACGGCACCAGAAGTGACACTTTTCACGCCAATGACCCTTAAAAAATGGGTTCGGCACAAAGTAAACGATTTCGATTATTTTTACATATCACCTCTTTTAGGGCGATAACCACAGTGAAGGGTGTCAACCGATTCCGGGGGTAATGGAATAGGGTCCTCCGGGGTCTCTTGTTCAATGATCTTCCTCCCTCAGCGATAGTGATCTTCCTCTTGTCTTGAAAGCAAATTATACAAAATTGTGTAAAGTTTGTGAGATTCTATGTTATGGGATGGGGAATTCTTATGTCACTTTTAGACTGAGATCTTGGTCTTTGATTTTTCAAATCAAAAAACTTCAGTATGTTAAATCTTTCTATCATATTGTGTTTTACGTTCATTATTTACAGAAAGCAATGAATTTAATGTTAGGTGAACGTTAATTGTCCACGGTACCTGTTATTCTGTGAATAACATTAAAACCATTATTGAGAAAATTTCCAAAAATAATACCTGAGCATATTGTACGTACATACATTGGTACGAAAATTGCTCTCTTAATGATATTGGAGTAATTTCGATGCATTAACTAACAATAAATTATTATTTTGAATAATTTTATTCTTGATAAATTCGGGGAAAATGAACAATTTAATAATACGAAGAAAATAATATTCATAATTTATAAATATTTGAAACATATTAGAATCGATTTTGTTTGAAGATGACTGAACTTTCCTCTTTGTACATATGAATTGTTCACAGCATTGGTCGTGACGTACGTTTTAGAGAATGCAACTATATTGGCCGAGACAGTGGTACAGCCATTCTATTAACAACTACAAACACCGTCTACAAACAAGAACTATAAGGGCACTAATTCGATTATTATTATTATTATTGGGGCTTCAAGGCTCGTCAACAACTAATTCGATTATCCGTCATTTTTGCAGTTCTTGAGTGTAGATGCCTGCCACTTGTTATAAATGGCATCACAAATTGCAAATTGAAGCTCCGGTCCTATACATTCATTGAGCTATTTTATTTTAAAATAATATTTTATTGTTGCTATTAACGGAAAACAAACCACGAAGACAGATCAAGTAAAACAAACAATATGGAATGATGCTCGGCTGAAATAACGGTATTCTAATATTAAAAATAAATAAAATATATATTTGTCATTAAATAATTTGATGTAATATCTAACTTATGAACAAAAAGAAAACAAGAAAACGTAAAAAATATCCTGTATTGATTTTTTCTAGAAAAAAGGTTCAAAAATAAACAAATAGATAAATAAAAATATTTAAAGAAGTGGGGGAAAATCTTTTGTAAAATTTGTAAGATTTTGGAAAAAAATTGTTACTATGAATATGATTTTAAAATTTTTTGCCTCTATTATTATTGCCTCTGGAAGCAATTACTATGATTTATTTCTAATGCAATCATTTATCCAATGAAAATATCAATTTTCTTAAGTTTATAGCTAATGTCGGGTCGATCCGTTAGAAATAATTCTGACAGCTTGTTCTTTGCTTCTGACATTACTATCTCTTCCATTTCTTTAAATTCATTTTTGAGTTTGAAATGAACAAAATCTCTACACATTATGATAACTGTCCCAACTATTATTAGTTATCTATTAAAAATATCTAAGAGAAGTTATACACTGTCCGAAAATGGAAGCGCTCCGTGATGTCGGAAATTGTTATTTGGTGTTCCAAAAATGACATTTGGAAAACGAAATTTATCTAGGTTATTTGAAGCATATTGATGTCCAAAAGAATATTGTAAGCATTATGCATTTTACAAGTTATTACATTTTACAAGTTATTATGCATGATAACATGTACAAAAGTCAACAAGCGTTATTGGGAAATATTGAATTATCTCTTTAAATATTCTTTAATTGTTCCTGAGTATCTAAAGGAAACAAGTTTACGTCACAACCATGAAAGTGCAGGGCGTTGAGTAGAATTGAATAATTTTATGCATGTAATGTCCGGACACTCTGTGTTTCATCTGTAAAGTTTGACGAATGCTCGTGCGTCATTTTGTTGGCAGCAGTTTTACTCACTTCGTGAGTCTACGAGAGCTCTTCGTCACGCCGGTGGCACAAATGGTCTTAATGTGTTCAATTTGCTTCCTGGATTTATGTAACTACATTTGCTGTAGACACAAGGGGAGATAAACATTTAAGAATTGACCAATTATTTTTACATTCTCAAATTTTTAGGAGCTTGATTCGTTTATTAGACAATAGTTAATTTTCCCGGCTTTACCCGGGGTTCTTCAATGTCAGTTTCAACCTACAACAAGTTAGTTTCTTCATTTCTATACCTTGTAGTATGACCTACCCTTTTGTTATTATTCACATTAAAAAATCAATCCTCGGCGAAAACATACAAAATACATATAGTTCCTGCAACTAATCTTGAATTTTTACATAATAACGTGTGGCTTGCTATATAATAGGAATCTAGGATTTATAAAGAGATAATATTCATTGTACTGAACGCTCAATAACTAAAGCGTATCGTTCAGACCTATAAATTCTTAGGTTTCAATATATTTTCAGATTATGTGAATGAAAACTGTAGTTCGTGTTGGTTTACTTTTCGATATAATTTAGTAGACAAATATAGTTCATTAACTTACAAAAACCGAAATATTAACTCAATTAGTGAGATATACTGAAATATGGCGAGATACAGTGAGATAATATTCCCACAAATTGATGTCAATAAACCTCAGTTTGTGAGATATCGTGAAAATAATTTGAAAAATCACATTTCTCTCTCATTCTTACTTTTAAAATATAAATTTCAAAAAATAATTTCGTAGTAGACGCATAGCAGTCATTTTCAGAAATATTTCTCCAAACGAGGAAAAGAGACACAATCTTGTCTGGAGGAAGATTATTGAAGATTACTTCTATGCAGTCGAAAGTGAACTTTAACAATAAATGTATGGTTGGCGAGACTAACAGCATTAATTTTTATTTTGCAGTACGAAAATAAAACTTCACTAATGCCATCCATAGAAAATAGTTCAGTTTGATTCGCATTAAAGAGCGTATTTTGAAATGTATCGAGAAACCCAAGTTGACCAGTTGTCACCTGTTATCCTACTCTCCTATTTTACAAACATTAAAAACAAAATGTTTCATAAAATTACGTAATATTGTGTAATGTGTAAAAATTTCTTGAAAATCTTTTTTTTTTTTTGAAAATTTGATTTTTGAGACAATATTATTGTTGATTATGGGAATGTTTTCTTTTTAAATATTTTTCTCACATAACATAATATTTTATTATGAAAGAGTCTTCTTCCGAAGACAATATCAAAGTATTATTTTTATGCTGTATTTGTAAGTTGTTCACGCGTCATTAATTATTGACAATTCTTATCAATTATTGACTATCCAACAACAAACAACAGAGGTTTGTTTTGGATACTATGATTTATTTGAGTAAAGATAATGTAGAATAAGAATAACTCAAACTCTTGAATGGAATGACGTCAAAATGATAATATATCAGTTAGAAACATAATTTATTTTAAAATCCAAATAGATAAACGTAGAGAATTTTTCCGTAACACACACGTAAATCTTAGATGCTCTATTACTTAAGCTCTGGTAAGTAGAAAAGGTGTGTATACATTTCGATCAGAAGTATTTGTGTGTGTACTTTAGCATTACGCAAAAATCTCTCATTTTGATAATTATACTTTCAACTTATAAAGGAACAAATTTTGATGTATAAATGCTTTTCATGTTTCCCCTTCTATCTAACGTGAAAAATTGCATATTTTTGACTTGACTTTGATATTAGTAATATACTGTCAGTCATTAGGAAAGCAGTCAGCAAAATATTTCGTAATTGACGAGAATAATTATGATTAATATTGATATTATCGTAGATTTCGTTTGTTTGTTTTTACTACGGGATCAGATTATGTAATGTCGAATAGTTTTTCTTTGACCTTATTATATGAAACTGAATGGCAAAAGTTTAATTTACACTGCACTATTTGAGTATTACAAATATATTTCTAAGATACTATTTCTTTTTCACAGAAAGAATAGCATGCTGGCGAAATATTCCTTATCGGAGGGAAACTTAATGATGTATTAAGAGTGATAAGAAATGCTACACAACGCATAGAAATACGTGTTATGATTTCATTCTGATCTGTAAAAATTTGATAAACTTGTTTGAACTGATACCTTTATTTGGTTTATTCATGTAATTCATTAAGTGAATAAATTCGTTGAGTGCATTAATGAGTACGATGTGCTTCAATCAAAATTTATCGGTACATTTTTTTAACGTGTGGCCAAATAAGAGTGCATCTCGTTCGATGTTTGAACTACTCAACTCAAAGGATTCACACAAAGGTTCAGCTACCAGCGGTTTCATTTACGCGCAACAATGGCCAAAGGATTGGGGGCCATAAAAGCGCCGCGCCAGTGCATCGTCTAAGCCCACAGCACCGACAGCCGTCATTGCTGGCTGCTCGAACGGTTTCGTCTGTCGCTGAGACACGGCGATCGGACGGGCGGCCGGACGCGCGACCGGACGGGATCGCGGCCGGACCCCAGAGTCCAGCAGCCGCCCGACCGCGCCGCGCCGCGCCGCCGCTATATTTGGCACCGGAGCCCTCACTCGCCGTTCCACTTGGCGGCGCGAAGGCTCGCGCTATTTATAAGGCGCCAACTTACCTTTGCTTGGCGCGGCTCCGGCTGCTATACCTCCCTCCCTTCCCGCCCCTTTGCGGTCACCACCGCTTCACTCAGTGACATCGTCGCCATTGCTGTCGCGGGCGTAAACCTACACGCTACGACTTTTATTAGCGCAGTGGAGCTCTTGATAGAGCAAATAAAATGCCTCTTCCAAAGAGCAACGCAAGACGACCTCTTCTGACCGCTGCTCCCCATGGTCGATCTGTTCGTGCGCGCACCATGCCAGAAGCACAGAACTGCTGAGACTGTCACTGCTGATACAGACATCCTCCCTGAGAAAGACGCAATTTCAAAGAAACTGTCTCTAGTGTCTTCAATTTGTCTTCCATCATCTCTAATTACAAATGCTTCTAAACTTTTTCGATAATTCCACAAAGATAGGACGCAGGCATCAAAACTTCCCGGTCTAAACACAATTTACAAGCACAAGATTTTTCGAAACTACTGCAGTTAACATATTTAGTTTTTAACTAGAACAAAATTTCATCTTAAATACGAAATATGTATTTAGTAATGTTGAGGCAGAAATTGCATGATGATAACGATCTTGAGGTTTGTAATGTTTTTTTTTATTTCAGGAGTATAAAAATTAATACTTTATTGATTAATCTCAAAATGTTATTCTGAAGACAATTTTTTCGACTTTTATTTTAAAAGTTATTCATGAAGCATTACTTGAGTTGGAGAATAATTTTATGGTTAGAAGTACAAACGCTAATTTATTCTCACAATAGATATTTTATAAACCACATTCTGGAAGAGTGTTTTTTTTTCTTCAAATTTTAAAAGTGTGTACGACCATACTTACATCGCACCGAACACGAAGAAACGATTATGGCCATTTATATCTCATACAAAATTTAATTTATGTTAACAACTATGCTTATTCTCTTATATTCCCTGAATGAATATACTTTATTTCTCAGATTATAACTTGTGTAGAATTTTGTTCGTGACGAGAACGTAAAGAAATTGGGTTTAATGATATTTAACATAGAAAAATATTTGAAATAGCTTTTTATTAAATATATTTTTTACAAGCGATGTGGATATTCGCCATGATACATTGAAATCTATAAATTTAATAATACATTTATTGTCAAAAAACAGTACAAACTGCGTATGACCACGTGGAGGACAATAAACTAATTTACTCTCCGGAAGCAAGCAAGGGACCATCCCATCAATTCCGATCAAGGGACCCTTAGGCAGAGGCGGATTCAAAATTTTTTTGCATAAGTTCCTAGATAAGATAAAATCGATGTCGGGTTTCAGAAAACTTGACGTATCTAGAGGCTTGTGATGCAAATGGTATCGTCAAATTAGTCTCATGGAAATCTTTATCGATATATTTTGATGCTGTTTGTCTAATTATTATACGAAGTACAGATTATTACCGTAACCATGAGAAAGTCAGTTTTGACTTAAAAAATGCAAAATTTACATGATATCTTCTTTTTTAGTCAGCAGCCTGAAGACATCAAGATGTGTCCAGATAACTCTAGACATACCTATGCCATGCTTATTCTGGGGAAACTGAGAAGGGGTGTGATTATAACTCTTTGATGCAGCCTGTGTTGGTATCCCATTGCCTTCCACGAGAACTACGAGCGATGAAAACACCCATATTTACGCGAAATGCGAACTAAGAAATTTTGGATTCAGGGGAGACCTGCACCTCAAACCGATTGAACCATTAGGTAGGTCTACATGTTATCTAAATACACTATATTTGCTCCAGAATTCGCAATTAGAAACATCGTGAAGTGTCATTAAGGAGGATAGAAGGATGTTTTTAAAATCATTAAACCCACGAGCTTTGGAGTGGGACGTGCCAGAGTGTGTCGGAAATGCTAAAATATGGGGAGCGTGCTCTGGAATGCACTAAAGTCGTCTGTAGATGACAATGCAAACTAATCACATCACGGGGCTAGTCGCAGGTCATCTCTGGCCATCAGCAGTGGAGGATGTCTTGGTCTGAGTGGAGGAGTCCAGCGGACGACCGTGTGACAGTACTTGGCAAGCTTCCATTAAGAATTCTAGAGTTAAGTTTCATAATATAAATTTGGTAACAGTTATAAGCAAGGATGTAGTGGAGCAGGAGCTCTTGGAGCTCGTTCTAGCTCTGTTTTAGGGTTAATACATATTTTTTCATCAAAATACTTCATTCTACCGAAATTAAAGCCAATAGAACCGGAATACTCACTACTTTGCATTTAAAGTTAAAGAAAGACTGCGATAATAAGAGGGTAGGCTAAGCTAAACTAATTGCTTGGATATGATAGCTCCCACCCTGCCAAATTTGTCACTCCACCCCTGGTTGTAAGGTGTATGATGCTGTGAGATGAATCAAGGACTGAGACCCTAAGAATACAGGTGGGGGTAATACAACGCGATGAATTTTCCTTCGCGGCTGAGGCTAATTTCACAGTAATTCACTTTATAGAAAGAAAGATTGGTTTGATTAGACACAAACGATTGTCATGACGATATTAAAAACCTAATACGTATTGCTGTTACATTCAATTATTAAAAATTCCAGAGTACTTACATCCGTGTTAATTCATTGTCAAAGAGCTCTAATGACCTTGACATTGGTGAGCACTAAAGCCCCAATAAAAAGAGAACTCAGCCTAAAGAACAGCTTGAACCACTCAGTTGTCCTTCTAGGTCAGGTGGTTTATCCCAGTACAGTGTTTTAATACCCTGGCCAATTTCCTAATCCTCTGAATTGTTGAGCTCCACAAGACTGCTTCAAAGAAGGTGAGTTAGAATTTAAACGACTCTAGTTGAGGATAAATTAAACAATTAAAAGAAAACTTATTTTTGATAATGACGACGGTAATAATACAAGAAATCTGATGTCACATTCCCGTTAAAATCTGTAACTTTTTTTCTTTTTTGTCTCTGAGGTTCCCCTTGGGTGGAACTTCATCGAACCCACAATATTGCGATAGTCCCCCTTGCGTCCTGCGTAGGGTTGAAAAAGTTGTCCATACTTTTTTCTATAAAACTCTGTTAAATGGGCTTAAATGGGTTAAATTTATTATTTACAGTAAAATAAACTCAACATGACTCACTTAAAAAAGGTCAAACTGTCGTTCAATTAACCTGAGACCGTGGGGTTCACGCTCCGACAAGATGAGGCCAATATCTATCATGCTATTTTGACACCCTGCAATGATTTTACAGCACGCTGAGAAGTCCTAGGAGTCGGTCATTGAGACAAAACTAAGTGGCTCATTGAGCATGTGCTAACTGGCAGATATGTGGTTACGCCAGCACAATATATCAATACACCCAGCAGCACCATTGGATAGCATTTAAGCTAGCATATCCTAAGTACTACTCATTTAACCAACTTACACCAGTTGCTTTTATTTGACCTTCATACATTGTAATTTAACAAATCTTGCTGCAGTTCACATAATTATGTTCTATTGCATACATTATTGTTTATAAATTGATGAAACATGTATTTAACCAAACTACAGCACCTTTCGGGAGTGCTTTTTGAAAACAATAATAAACAAGCTCAGAATTACAACCAAGGAATTCAGCAACTAAAAATATGTGTCTAATTCACTGTAACTTAGAAGAAATATTGGAAAATCTGAAACTAGTCCCGGTCTCCCCTATAAAAAGTCCAAAATTATCTCGAACACTCATATCAATAAAGAAAATAAACATTAACTTATCGATTATACGAATAAAAGCTAGTGAGCTTGGATAAAAAAAGAAAATAAGTTTGAATTGCAAACTTTCAATACAGTTGGATATTATGCAGGGGGAAATATTTAGATATTATGTAGGATGAAGCAATTCCAAGATTAAGAAAAATCTATAATTATGATACAGTTTCTAAGATTTTCTTTCGTGATGTGTTAAATTTGATTGATAATTGGTAATAATTCTGAAATTTTGGTATTAACATTTAGTGACCTTCCTGCAATATATTTGTAGGATGGCATTTGGAATATGTACTTTTCCCCGTTTTCATAGCCATAATTAATTTTGAATTTAAATTCTCCTTTTTGGATATTGTTAGTTGGTTCTGAAATGGTTACTTGATGTTGAATATACTGTATTATACATTTAGTGAATTTTTCAGCTTTACTGTTTTCCTTACAATCAAAACAGATTTTTTACAGACAATATTATATACCAATTCGTATTTACTGTATATCTTGTTGGTGTTAGTAGAACTATTTACGTCTGATTTTTATTTTATTACATTATGGAGTTTAACGACTTTTATTCAACAAATTACTTTATCTTTTTACATAATGATGCAGCCAGGAATCTTTGTCTTCGTTTTATTTCGCGTTTAATATGTTTTCGAGGAGCCTCAAAACTTGGACACCATATATCATTCAAACAGAGTATATCATGAGTTCATTACATCGTTACTACATAAATAAATAAATAAATAAATTTATTGTCAAAAAACAGTACAAACTGCGTATGACCACGTGGAGGGGAAAAAAAACTAATTTACTCTCCGGAAGCAAGCAAGGGACCATCCCATCAATTCCGATCAAGGGCCCTAAGGCAGAGGCGGATTCAAAAAATTCAGCAAAAATTCCTAGATAAGATAAAAAGTTAGCTGCGAGTTATAATACTAATAGAATGTCAATATGTTTGTAATTTTAAGCAAAAAATTACATGTAAGTTATTATCGAACTATAGATTATTCTGAGTATAGTGCTTAAAAATTGAAATAACACTAAATTCACGATTTATTGTTACAATAGACCCGCCCCTAGACAAAGCCTAGAGAACCTGTATGATAAATCCGCCTCTACCCGAAGGAAAACCGGAGAAAAACCCGGGCCAGGATGGGGCTACAGAATTTATGTACACAAACGTGCCAATGTTGAGTACACATAAAACTAAATTAATATGAGCCATAAGACAACACAATCATGCAAGAAAATAGTTTTTGAAATTGTTATAAGTTGTTTAAAAAGTACTACAGCAATGGCGTGATAAAGCACAAGACGAATTTAACTTTTGTTAAAATCAATAAATTCTTTTACAGTGTAGAAGCACTGGTGCAGGAGGTAGTTTTTAACCGCGGATTTGAAGATATTCAATTTCATAATATCTTTTATATTCTTGGGCAGGGAATTATATAGAACGATTCCCGAATGGTATGGTCCCTTTTGGCAAAGAGTGGTTGACACTCTAGGGCGATGAATATTACTACTATTGCGTGTATAGTGTTCGTGAACGAGACTGTTTCGTATAAAGCAAGGGTGGCACTTCAGTAATTCGGACTTAACAAACACGACTGTTTCATAAATATAAATGCAGGGAAGTGTTAATATATTTAATTCCTTGAATAAAGGTTTACAAGAGTTTCGGGGGTGAGATTTACAAATTATCCGAACTATCCTCTTCTGAATTCTGAAAGTTTGAATACTCTGACCGGAATTACCCCAGAAGGTAATGCCGTAACGTAAATGGGAGTAAACGTTTGCAAAATATACGCAACGGGAAATACGTGGACTAACTGCGTTAACTAAGATTCGGAATGCGTAACACAATTTGCTTAATTGGGAATTAAGATTGTCAATGTGACAATTCCATTTGAGGTTGTCTTGAATATGGAGACCTAAGAATTTTGTATTTGTAACAGTTTTTAATTGTGTTCCGTTTAAAGAAAGAGAAACCTGGGGTAAAGATTTTGTGATACTATTGTGAAATGACATAGACACTGTTTTGTCAGTGTTTACAATGAGACGATTTGCATGGAACCAAGTCGAAAGGTTAGACAAAACTTTTTGAGCATTGGCGTGTTTACATAGTAAATTAGTGTCATCAGCAAAAAGAACCATTTTGCAATCTGATGTGGATGATGACATGTCGTTCACATACAATAAAAAGAGTATAGGGCCGAGAATTGATCCTTGGGGTACTCCGCAAGTAAGTGGCTTTGTTTCTGAAAGACAACGCTGAAGTATTTTTTTTGTAGTATAGGATATTTCTACCTGTTGATATCTATCTTTTAAATAAGAAGTTAGCCATTGATATGGAAGTCCACGAATGCGTAAAGAATGCAATTTGGTAAGGAGAATTCCGTGATCGATGACATCGAATGCTTTGGATAAGTCAAGAAAAACACCCTGAGGATTTTCTCCACTATCTAGAGATGTGGTAACATCGTTTAAGAAGGAAAATATGGCGCTTGTAGTGAAAAAGCATTTCCGAAATCCGTTTTGATCGTCAGAGAGAATGTTATATTTTGATAAAAAATCTAGAAGACGCTTATAGAACAATTTTTCTAGGATTTTTGAGAAAGTGGGTAGTAGAGATATTGGTCGGTAATTTCCAATATTAAGTTTGTTTCCTTTCTTGTGTAAATGTTTCACTTTAGCTCTCTTTAGGAAACACCCATTCCGATAAAGAACTATTAAAAATATTTATGAGTGGATTTAATATAGGATGGAACGAAAATTTAACAATAAACTCAGGTATATCATCTACGCCTGTTGAAAATTTTTTTTAATGAGCTGATGATTTTCATGACTTCAGTGGCGTTAGTTTCGGAAGTGAACATAGAATTGGGTACGTGAGTGGATATAATTGGAGGACATTGATTTGGATACATAGAGTTCGTTATTTTACCAACTTCTGAGAAGTGAGAATTAAACAAATTTGCGATGTCCTGAGGATTTGTTACAATTTTGCCATCGTTTAGTAAAGAAACATTTTCTTCGCGATTTTCAGAAGTTGACGTGTAATTGTTAACAATATTCCACATGGCTTTCATCCGGTTGTTCGATTTTAGTATATGCCTGTCGTTTTCCATAACTTTAGCTGCATAGACTACTTTTCGGAGAATAGTCTTATATTTACGAAAATAATTATGGAATTCGGGTGGCTGGTTATAGCGTTTTGAAAGATAATATAAACGGCGTTTTTTTTTGAAGAAATTCTTATCCCTGGGGTGATCCATCTATTGTTTTTTTTTGTGTTAATTAACTTGCGTTTTATGGGAAAACTAGAGTTGTAATGTTTTAGGAATGTGACTACATATATCGTTATATTATACACCACACACACACATGATTATGGTACATACAAACGAATAAATTGATTGTGAATATTCATCTAAAATTTATAATCGCAGAATATTCTGGAATATATTCCAATTTTTTCAAATAATTTAATAAATATGTATTTTCATTCAATGTTACTCTCGTACATTCTTCAACACTTTCCGCTCTTCCGCTATCGCCATTTTGGGTTACACAAATGCCGATATTCGAATGTCTAGTACAAAACACATCTCTTAACTTCGTATCGCTCCCACGTGTTGCGCGTAAGTCGTTACGAGATGTTGTTGCTTAGCAGAAAATACTAGTGCCATATGTTCGAGCTAGATTTACTCGGGCATAATCAGGAGCTCGAAATCCTGAAAGTTAGCTTAAACCCCAGATAGTTCAATTTGTGATGTGAATCATTTCAATCGTTTCGATACAATCAATTTGTGGCGGTGTTTCTTTAATTTTCGTTTATTCTTTAATTTCTAGGCGAGTGAAAAATTTCCAAGAAACATATTCTTTTGTACTAGATATTTCCTTTTTATTTCCGAAACATTGTAAATGAGTATTTTTAACACACAAAAATGTTAGAACTCTGTAAGCAGGTGCACTTCTATTGATTTGGGTTACTTCTTGGGTCAGCACTTGGCAAACTAAACTGTGGAACGCCGAGGAATATCTTCAATGCGAGACATAAATGATTGCTTTGGCTAAGATTATATTAGCTCACAACTGTCATTACCTCCTCTTTGAACAAAGTAAACAGAGATGAGTAAATCAAAAATGCATCGGCAGAAAACCTGAAGAAGTCTGAATCTCTTCGTGCTTCGTGAACCATTTTATTTGAGTCCGTATATAGGGACAAATTAAATTTTATTCGTACCCGCGAAGTATTATTCTTTTATTTTATTTTCGAATTCTTTGACTGTAAACGAGCTTTGAAGTTTTGTAAATATATCATATCTTGCATTTGTGAACCTCTCATACTTGCCTTTTCGTATGTGAGTAGAGATTGTAAAAACACAAAACGTAGATATAATTCAAATTTTAATTTTTACCTTCTTTAATCTAAAGGATACTTCATATTAAGACTGAATAACATTTTCGAAAATTGCTCTAAACTGGCTCCTATGGTTGTCGTTGAATTGTGTGCAAAGATTGACTTCTTAGGTGACAACCTAATTAAAAAATACTATGTAGGATTTTTAAATCATTAAAAATTCTAATTTAGCGTAATGAAGAAGAAATATTTTATCTAATAAATTCAAAAACTAGATTGTTGGTTGTTCAAACACATGTGCATTCACAGCAGCAAGGGTAGATAATGCGGTTTCGCTTTTAGGCGAGTCAGATTGACCAAGAAAATGGTTATTATTAATTGAGGTTATTTCAGTAACAGCAGTTAAATCATGAAACGTGCACGAATGGCTTTAATGCCCGTCACTTTAATATCTTCGTGTGACGGTGTATAACGACTCAATTCGTATTTCGGCTCATTTCCAAATACTGGTGGCATTACTCACGTGAAGTTTTTTTTTATTTTTACAAATGTTATTTCTTATAGCCCTTGTAGTAAATAACGGTGTTTGTCAGCGTCAACCGTTGTATCTACATACGTTACGATACTATTACATCATGTTCAGTGAATAATGTACACATTTATCGCTTCTGGAAGTGTTGAATTCACACATCATAAAAATTCAAGCTTCATGTATTCTTTGGAATACATAAAATATGAAAATTCTAATTCTTACTGATATAATCATCTCTGAGCTTCAGCAAATAAAAATGTTTATTGTAACCTGAAATAACATGTACTTATAAAAATTTTAGTATTAATTTTATTAAAATATACTGAAGGTATTAATGAAGATAATATAGAAAAAATATCCTAGTAATACGTAAAATTATGCTTCAGAAATAAGGATCCCACGAAATGTTAAATTTATAACAATGTATTCTATCAAAAAGTTTTCTCTGAGTTTTAAATTACCTCTGCAGAATTTCATCAAGATCAATGCTGTAATTTAGATGATTAAGTTCTGGCGATGAGAAATGTGTGCTTTCACATCTATAACAGTAAGGGTAGTTGTGTCATGCACGAGAGAATTTACCTTCTCATTTGTTTAAATACTTGTTAGTTAGTTCATTTTATTTTACTCATGCTTTTTTGAAAAATAATCTTTTTAGAACAAATCATAATGGAATGTGAGATAAAGTGCATTTTCTTTTCTTTTTTTCAAAATAATTGTGTATATTTTGGATATTCATTCGCTTTTTTATTATTCTTATGCGTTGCAAATTGTCTTAAATATATTTAAACGTATTTCAATTCGTGTGTGCGAACGAATATAACTCATTTCTTCTCCATTTCTGTTGATCGCTCAAGATGCGTGTTTCCATTTCTCTTTTCCTTCTCTGAGAATGTTTCATACGAGTCGATTCGACATCTAATTACAGATAAAATATTGAGGTATTTTTAATAATGAGTCATAGAGCAGAATATTCATCAATATTATATTGTGTTAGTTAATAGAAATCCTTGTGATAAAATGCTTTTAGAAAGTGTATTTTGCACTTATATCATTATTTTTAGTAGTACTGACTAAAGCATAGATTTTTGTAAATTGCTGCTCGAAAGAAAAGCACGGACTATTTTGAAGTCTGGGAGAGGAAGGACTCGAATTACGGATGTAAAAATGTTTAGAAGACGTTGTGTATTAAAATTACTCTCTTCAATATATTTCTCCTTTCGATATTTTCATTTATTTCAATATATACGAGTAATTCTACTGAATAGAATTTTCAGATTCTTCTTTAAATATAACATCGTTTCGGTAGGTGATGAAATATAACATCGTTTCGGTAGGCAATTTCATCAGTGGAAAGGGGTAAAACGGAGTTTCGTATTTTATCTAGCGCAACAACATTAATATCTCAGGACTTGCATAAGCCTCGAAAGAAGGAATTGTAGTTATTAACAAGCTAAGTAAAACAAGTTTTACCTTAAAATATTCTATGTCAAAACAAATTACACAAACACATTTGGAAAATCAATTAATTAAAATTAATGCAAAACTTAATATTCTTTGAAATTCATATTGATTTTTAAGAAAAGGAAATTAATTTTAGATTATTATGGAACACAGTACGTCAGTACTTAAGTGCATGTGAGAAAATATGGGCAAGTTGCTGCACTGCTAATAATTTTCTTCAGTCACAGAATAATTTTTCCGTGTGGAATATTGATATATTTAAATATATTTCAAGATTCTTAGTGCTTTTTTGTAGTTTTTTAGAGTAATTTGTTTTGAAATCAGGGTAAGAGTTATTATTTTGAAATCAGGGTAAGATTTAAAGACACAAATTATTTGGTTTGTTTGATCTGAACGTCTAGGTTTAAGATCCAACAGTTTCCGAATGGATCGCATTCTTCAAATTCCGACCGTAGAACGTAGCAAAATGTTATCTTTAACTTCCGTTTACTCCATTTAGATACCAGGCTGATTGTAAGTTTTCTCCATTTCTCCCACAGTAATTACAAAGGGGACTCTTTTTTCGTTGGACACTTCACTTAATTTATTAGTAAACTGAATATTTTCATGTATCATTTAAACTATTATTAGTTTCATCATTCAGATACTGAGTTTTCACAAATCACTCCATAGTATTTCGGTTTACTGTAATTTGTTTGATAGGAAAATGAAATAAATTATTTGACACTTTTTCATATAATTGATTTATAATCCCTAACTACTACCATGCTTTGATGGCATTCCTCCCACTTGTTCTTGTAAAATGTGGTATATTTTTTTCCGTTCATGTTAATCTAGAAGGTTTATTTACTCGTTCTCGATTCATAATGATTTAAAGATTGAAGATTGAATAGTTTTCATCCTTTTTATTGAATTTGAAAACGGATTTTTATTTTTATTTCTATCTCACCGCAAAATAGTCAATCATATAAATGATATATTTCATGAATTACGCGAAAAATAAAGTTTCAGGAAGCACTTTAAAAATGAAGTAACTACACCGCAAAAGTTTTATCATATATGCAAATATTATTAATTAATTGCAACAATTTAAATGTCCTTTGATCTTGCAATATTTTTGAATACCTTTCAACACCATTATTTAATGAATTTAATATATTTTTACAAATTTTTATTGTTTTTGGGTTGTCTGCTACGGCTGAAAGCGTTTTAAAACATTTATATGCAACCACCTTTTATTTCGCATAGTAAACATTTTTATATATTGTTATTTTTTCTAGTTATTCAGCAATGTTTCCTCAATACTTTCTTTACGAGAATATTTATTTGCGTTTGCGAATGGGCAATAAATTTCACATGTGAATTCCTCTCTTAAGTGCAGCCGTCACGTTGGTATTTCAAAAGAGATACATATAGCACAATGTAGTTCTTGAATTGTCCCAGCATCTGATAAGGTGAGAGGTCCTAGAGCTCAGACACATTGTCTGTACAAGACATTACATTCCCGGAGATACTCTTACATAACTATTCGGTATGCTGTATTGTATTGTCCCCGCAGCCAAAGAAGAATAATGAGAAGTAACCGATGGAGCAAAAGCGCGGTGTTGTCATATGTCTTCTGCGGGGGGTGACCTAGCGTAGCTCCCCCATTCCAGACTGCAAGCCGCAACACCCACACATAGGCTGCTATAACCCGTGGAAAAGCTTATCTCAGGAATATCGTGTGTCCTATCGGTCAAAGGTCAGATGAAGCCCGCCGTCCCAGCTGGTATATCAAATTCTGCCGGTTCAGTGATGGCCTACTTCATTTAAGGAAAATGTATTTATAAGACTGTACAAGACTGTACAAGACAAATGTATTTATAAGACATAAGATGTCTGTACAAGACACATTGTCTTGTACAGACAATGTGTCTGAGCTCTAGGACCTCTCACCTTATCAGATGCTGGGACAATTCAAGAACTACATTGTGCTATATGTATCTCTTTTGAAATACCAACGTGACGGCTGCACTTAAGAGAGGAATTCACATGTGAAATTTATTGCCCATTCGCAAACGCAAATAAATATTCTGTACATGCAAATAAATATTTTGTACATGTAAATTTACAAACATATTTGCGTTAAATTACAAACATATTTGACATTGTATATGTATTATAACTCGCAGCTAACTTTTTATCTTATCTAGGAATTTTTGCTGACATTTTTGAATCCGCCTCTGCCTTAGGGCCCTTGATCGGAATTGATGGGATGGTCTCTTGCTTTCTTCCGGAGAGTAAATTAGTTTATTGTCCTCCACGTGGTCATACGCAGTTTGTACTGTTTTTTGACAATAAATTCATTTATTTATTTATTTATGAATATTTTAAACAAACAAAATAATTTCCATGTAAATGGTTGTAATTTTATAAATGCCTCAGTTTTTCTCTCATTTTAATCGGACAACTTTTACTTAAATTAAAGGTTATAAAATTATTTGACTTTATTGTAATGTAATAATACGATAATTTACGTTCAAAATTAGGTTCATTCCCACAAACTCTCATGTGCATGCTTTGAAAAAACTTTTTGTTCACCACATAGAAGCTGTAACTTATTTAACATTAACATAGCGTGGTGCCACTGTAATTTTTTTCAAAGCTAAAATGTGTTCCTAGATAGTTTTGAAAAATAAAATTTACTTACTTATTAGTGACGAGTAAAAGTATATATGCTTATCAAATAAGTGATGAAATAAAAAATGTATGACAAACTTGCTTTTTATTTATTTTAACCAGAAAACTAAGAGATTCCATGAAAAATAATTCAACTTTTATTTATGCAAAATGTCAATCTCCAAACGTAACACGTAAGAAGATATGTCAAAATATTGATGGAACAGAAACTGAGGGGATGGGAGCAAATGGGGTAGTTAATAATAATTATTCTATTGTCAAAAACTCAGATACAGATTATTTAGCGTTTATTTGAATTTTCACGTTTGGTGACTTGTGGAAAAGAGCTATTTGGTCTGCATTACTTGAAAACATTTAATGAAAATGTTAAAACAAATCTGAGAGACATGTTTTCAGAAATATGGCGAAGCAGGTTTGTTTTGGCATGAAAAAGGGCAATCTCTGACATCTGACGATGATCAAAATACTTTATTGTGTTAAAATTCAATTCCACTATGTATAGAGAAAAGACATTAATTTATGAAACTTAATTCCCCATTAAAATCTACAACATTTTATAGTAAATTGTAATATTCACCCAGTATTTATTCATTAATTCAACTTGTGAATTTAAATTAACTTAATTCCAAATAAGAATCCAGTATAGAATTCAATTACTACCTCATTATTAATCGTTTAAAAAAAACGAACAACGCCCAAAGAATACTCCTTTCCTTTTAATCCTCGATGGAAACCTGACATGTGTAGCATATGTTATTTCAACGGTCACACTCTTTCCCCGATTGTATACGAAGGGACTAACGGTAGCGTTCAAACATAAGATTCTGTTAACACGAGTAGAACGCCCACGTAAGAAAGATTCGGCAATCTCGCATTGACTTTTTTCAAATTTCACCTCGTCTTCAGGCTCTTCCCTCATTAGCTTTATTTTGCTGCGAGGAGAATACATACGTAAACTTTATTTATTTTACATTAACGTGTTTCTCTAGTAGATAATAGATTTTTTTATGTTAGCAGGTAAGAATTGTGTCGTATCTTGACAATTATAAAACACATTAAAGGTTACATTACACGTTAAATTACTCGTATCATCAAAATACTGGAATGAGTAAAATTGATTTTACAGTATTAAAACAATATGCCTTATCTAGATGATGCTATTTACATTAAATTTTGTTTTCATTCATTCATCCTACATACAAGAAGTATTGAGAATTTAAAATTATAATTTTCATTATTGCCATAAGGATATATCAAAACTCCGTAAAAATATAGTTGGATGTACTTCATTGTAATTTATGACACATTAATAGCTTTATATGTATAAGTTGTATAACATAAATTTAATTAATTCCAATAATATTTCACATTAAACGTTGTATTTTTCATTGCTTAAAAAGAAAACTACTTTAGGAATATTACTCTAGGGTAATATTTACTTCTTGTAGAAACAAGATAGATTCAAAACTTCATGTTAATTCAAATAAATACAAAGATGAATGATAAGGATACACGTAGACTATTTCTGAAGGAGTAAGATTCATTAAACTACTTTTCATCGCATTTCATTCTTAGATGTTATTTCGTGTGATTCTTTACTCATTAAGGCAAAAACGTCCCTACGATGTTCTTGGTGTAGGATCATTGGAAGAGAAGAGGGAATAATGTCTTTTGCTCTCGTAACAAAGTTACGAGATATTTATGGCTATGGTGACCACTGAGTCAGCGTAACTTCATAAGTATTGACATTGAAGACGGTCTAATTAGCATTAGAGGGTGAGAGGTAATGGTAAAATTTTGACACAAGATGTTCTTTCGATTGAAACATGTGTCCCGAATGTGGTTCTGGCTGCGCCATCTGGTAGCGGCAGCATCAAGCATGCGTTGTCCTTACAAGGTCACCCACATTCGCCGAAGAAAGAAAGTGTTCTCATTTAAGTAAAAATTATTTCACGTCATGTATCATTCATCCTCTGGTAGCTCAGTTGGTAGAGCGGTGGACTGTAGTTGCGATTAAATGGACATCCATAGGTCGCTGGTTCAAATCCGGCCCGGAGGATTTGTTTTTGGGACAGAAATATTCAATAATTCAAAATGTAAAAAAATACATTTTTCGAAGTTGCTTCTTCGTGGAGGAAAGACACAGTGATAAAAGAGTCTAATAATTGAATTCCATTACTTGTCGTTAAAAAATTCTGGTTTATGGATTAAATTAAAGTGGCATTATGGATTAAATTAAAGTGGTTATTGATAAAGTGATGGCACTCAAGCTCTCAACATCAAATAATAGTCTTCATTTATTTGAATGATAATAAATTTCCATCCATTATCCCAAAACCAAATTACTCGTGAAATCCATTAGTAGCTTACACTTTTTCATATCGTTATAATGTGACACTTTTTTACTTCAGAATAACCACCTGTAAGATAAGATATGTATATATTTTCAAAATAGCTTTCTAAAGTAGTCTGTGTTATCAAATAATTATTTTTTTCTCTCGCTAATTCTACATTTGTATCAGAGGTGAAACAAAGCTACCCAATTCCTATTCTTTCCGCCGACGATTGGTGTCTGTTGACACTCGTATTTGAAAGAGTCAAATATCATTATTTCATACGTATGAAAGGTACAAAAATCGGGAAACATACTCCCATCATAATGATGCATTGTACTTACGATAACAGACATTGTAGAGAGGAGTTCTTAAGTTTTTCGAACACCTATTTTTGTTGTCATTGTCGTGTTTTTTAACCTTATTTTTAACCCTATCTTAATTAAGTTTAAGATTTTCTTTTTGATGCTACAGTGCATTTATTTCACACAAAGATAGAAAAAATATATCTAATAGTTTATTGGTATTTGCAATCAAATTTGTTAGAATTAATAACAATTCTACTGAATCAAACGCTAATAAACTTCATGTCACAATTTTAATTATTTATTGTACAATAAAATAACAAAAATTTGGAGGGTGCTAAAGCGTTGTTAAATTATTTATTTAAGAAACATTCATAAAATTCCGATAGTACACGTAGCATTTCTTCAATATGACGAACATAAGTCATGTCAATTTACCTGAACTTGGAACTTCTACTGGCACACCTATTCACCTGACCTTCGTTGCTCCAAAAAGTGGCTTGCCTCTGAAAGAAACCGGATTGACAATCAAAACAAAACCATAAGAAACTCTCACTTTGCAGCTTTTCTGCAGGGAAAATATGTTATGTCCGACGAGACTAAATTTGTATTTGGGAATCAGATGTGATTCTGGAAATACTGGTGCAATATATTGTCCAAAAATGACAGCTTTAAACTTAATATAATTGTTGGATTCTCTGTGGCACTGTTTTCAGTTTTCGTCAATGATAAAAAATATGTTTTACGGAACTGCAAATTCCTACCATAAAATAATAAAAATAGTTATCGTTTACTTTTTGAGACGCAATACCGCAATAGGGGACCTTCATCTGCGGTACAGCAGTATAGCGGCAAATTGAAGCAGCAGACGGCGGATTATAAATATTATCATTAAAATATTCTACATTATAATACAAACGTAGTCACAGCCATTAAAAAGTGGAAACTAGTTTCACAGTATTCAAAGTAATTATTTTCAAAGATATAGACATTAATTAGTTTAAATTATATCCGTACTTGGCGCGAGTTCCTGCTATAAAAGATTCGAGAAATCTACAACCATCCCAAAATACAACCAAACTGTTGCTTCTTGCGTCAGATTTTAATGCCGTTCTTCCTACGGTTTCTTGCAAGAACGTGACAGACGGTTGACTTGCAGATTTACTCATTCTATTATCAAAATGTCACTCACTATCGATTTATGACGAAAAAGAAAATATACATTGCTTACAACAAACCGTTGTTGAAATTACTTTCCTACGGAAATGTTATTGAACTTGAAGTATTTAGAGAACTTAAAAGCAGCTTCAAGGAATTCAAATTTTAATTACTTCAATTTGGGGCTATTCCGTGTATAGGTCTATAAGCGAGGAAGAAACCGATCAACCAGAGCAAAAATTGTTTGAAATATGCAGGATTTCGATACATTCGATATGTGATTGTCGTTTTATTGAGGTAACGTTTTACTTCAGGTTGTGGACTGACTTAATGATAACCAAATTCTTACTTTCAGCGCGAAACAGTTGCAGCCTTTTGGCTTCCACCCTCTAAATTTGTAATTTAGAACAGGCGAAAATAGCAAGTCGAAAATCACAATACTGATTTATTATGACGGACCACTGTTAGAAAGTCATTCTATATTGAGATGTTTGGTTGTAATATTATTTTTGAAAATAATGAAATGTTTGCTTCGCGTGAAACACCACGCTGGATGGCGGGTCGGTCGGATGCTCTCCTGCTCCTCCCGAGGCAACACTCCACAGAGGTATATAAAACTAAAATGCTGGTAAAACCTTGTTAATTCTTGAAATACCGAAAACAATCAAAACCAAAACATTTCACTCCAATTTACTCCTTTCAAATAATAATTTTGGAAAAATCGTTTCATAGTGAAACTGTACAATACAAAAACAATTTTTATTCAAAATTTCCAGTTCAATTCTTAAATGTTTTTTCCTTGTATTTTCACTCATTTAATATGAAAAATTTCCACTAAGTTGATCATAATGATGGAAAATTACAGAAATTATTTTACAGAATTTTAGATGCTAAAACCGTGAAAAACGTGAATACAGTGATAATGATGTACAATGCTATTTGAATGTTATGGTGAACGACAAAGTTTTGATAAGGTTTCTCCCCTTTACGACCATTAAAGAATGCAACATCAAAAAATCTAAAATCTCGTTTTTAGATAATTTTATGGCGATATTTCTGTACAGAGATATCTCAATTAGTACGTGAGATAGACACTCTCACTATATCAATGTGTGTCATAACTATGTAAATAAATAATCTCTTTTAACTCTGGAATAAAATTTTTCAAAGAATGAAAAATAAAACTATTTGAAAATGCAACAAAATGATTGCCATATTATACATCATTAGCTTGAATGAGCGAGGTGGGTTTCTGAAGTCCCACATGTGAATATTCTGACTTGCTACATCGAGAAAAACAATTCAATCTAATCCGTGAATAAAATAAACGCAAAAAACTTTTTCTAAAACAAACCTTCATTTAAAAAGTATTATGCTAAAAGAGTAGTAATGTTCAGGAAAATTGATCATGAAAAAAGTAAAACTACCTTGGTCACTCATTATGGATGCAAGACGTACAATAACATACATATATTTGTGAATAAAATATCAACTTTAAGCTTGAGTCATAAGTACTAATGCAACTTATAAAAAAATTCTGAAAAAATCCTCTGCATTTAAAATTCTGCATGGCATTCTCTTTCCAAGAGGTTCTAGGGGTGTATAGTGACTTATCACGGTTGGTTTCAATGGCCCTGAAAACTGCGATTTGAAAACTAATATCGGACATTTTCGATTATTTACACATACCTTCCCCTTCTCACCCATTACCCAATGGATGTAAGTACCTCATGGAGGGTGATCGCGAGCGTAAGTGGCTTTGAGAATGTCACTCTTCTATTCATTGGTACTAAAAAAGATGTATTCGACACCAATATCTGTCGGTTTTTTTGCCGGCAACAGCATTCGCACCCCCTACCTCATATGTGATAGAGACGTATTATCTTCCCTATGAACTAATTGTGAACTTATTGAGGGCGTCCTTATCCATCTCCACGCACCGAAAACTATGGTTTCGAATCTAATACCTTTTTTCGTTATTTTTACATATCATCGCTTCTCACCCCGTCCTTATGGGTGCCAGGGATGACTCATCCTCTCAATTCATGTCAGACTGTCAGTCATCTGTGTACCCAGTTTTGTTGAAATTGCTCCTGGCATTCTAGAGTTATTGTGAGATATGCTCACATACATACACCCATTTCACCAGCTTAAAGGAAGGATTACGTAAAATGGTACCATAATAATCTATTGTTATGCAAACTAGACATATCTGTTAAATTACAGCACGATTGGAAACTTGGAAGTGGCCAAAAAATTAATTACAATCAATGAAACGGAAGGACAACATAAATACATACGTACGAATCCACATTTCACTCTCTTAGGGGTAGATTTATGTAAAATAGTACTAAATTTATAGTCGTGCAAACTACACATCGTACATACACACATACGAATGAAACAAGTTAAATAAAATCTTGTTATATACTCGGGTTGAATACTTTTCTACCAATCCGAACATAGAAATACTCAAAAGCGTGTAATTACCATATTCCTTTATGCCACTTATTCGAAAATAACATTTTGTCTGTACTAAAACGAAAAAAGAATTGGTTCCGAGCATAAAAAATTCTCTTTTGCCAGAACTACTCTCGGTCGTTTTTTTTCTGTCCAATGGCCGCACTCGGTGTTTTTGCGTAACGTATACATCCTTTAACTCATAACAGACGCTAAAATTTCCCAGTTTTTTTCTTTCAAGAACATCATTCAAGTGTTTCACGTCTTCGTAGTCATCCAAACGCAACTTTCAAAACTCACCTTACTATATCATTGTATTATATGATAATTTTTACTAATTACTATTTATTATTATTATTAAAAACCTTTATTACCCCTTCCATGTTTTGTACATTCTTACAAATAATTATATTGCGACATATTTCTTACAAAATTCCAACAAAAGCCTCATATTTTGTACAAAACATCTGTCAAGGTATATCTAATGTAGACTAAAAAAAAAAAAAGATTGATAAACAACATACAATTATATCGGATTCAATTATAATTATTTTTTTGTAACAATCATTTATTTTATATTTTGTCCTCGGAAAATCTTCATGCATAACGAATGTTCGTGTTATAATAAACAGTTAATTAATTTGATTACATGGTTTGAAAATATAATTCTCTGCACTAATGGTGAATCTTGTCTTACTTTTGGTATTGACATTAAGAACGGAAAGCAAAAAGAACGACCTAGTATCATTCATTTCTCAAAACACCGTGAAAGACGACTCGCGAAACTGCTAATTTGCAGCGCCCTGACACGCTTCCCAGATGAAGGCGAATTCTTCTATTTGCTCAGGCCCGTTTCCACTCAGCGACGAAGTGGCGTAAGACAACGTGATTTAGAGACATTCTCCCTGATACTGACGACTGTTTATCGAGATGCTGCCAGAACGTATGGGTTGCAGGCGACGAAGCTTCGCGAGAATGGCTTCTGGGTAACTACCTCTCATTGTCCTTGCCATGAACCGTTAGCTTCCCTTCATTCTCAGATATTTTGAAGGTTCTTTCACAATGTGACTGTGAACGTGCGCTCGGGGGTGTGGCATTGCCATTTCTAGGATTTGGGCGCTATATATTTAGCGTGTTTGTTTCTTTTTTTAATTTATAGGAGTTAATCACATTCACGAATTAATCGAAAATGATAGTGTTCAATTTGTTAGTGAACTGATGATTTCGTTTTTCAAAACCAATAAACATCCTCAAGTTTATTGAGTGAGAACCAAATTATCTGGAATTTATAGGCTAATTAATACATAAAACACTAATAATTGAATATAGTTTATTGAAACATTGAAACAATTTTGAATGTTCTTTCACAATGTGACTGTGAACGTGCGTTACACTGCGTATGACTGTGAATTAATTAATTCAACAATTAATTAATATAGACCTATTAATTTCTAATAAGTTAGGGAAGAACAGTACAAGTTAAAATATAAGTTTTTAAATCATTAGACTTCCTTCTTTATCGGTAACTCATTACGGCGTGAGTTAGTGTGTGTGTGACTGATTGTAAATGAAAAGAATAGGGTTGTATTAGGTAGCGCTATAAAAATCTTCTTTTAAAACATATTCATCGTAGCGTAACCGAATAATTTTTCATAGGTTTTCGTAACATCAATTAAAATAAAACGAATATTAAAACACAATTATGACACCCTCATACATGTTCTTTTGCGTGGTATTAGGTTATCTCAAAGGAGAACCTTTTTCATTCGAAACTGCTCAGATTATGATGAGACTTATTGGATACATAACCGTACATTGAACAACATTTGTGAAAGTTATTATAAACTTAATTTTAAAGTAAAGAGGTCGCGCCCTAGATTGTTTATAATCATTTTTATGTAATGCTTCCATTAATAAAAGAATAATTTATTATTCTAAGTGAGTGTTATATTTTATTCATAGTTTATGGGAAACATTAAAAGAATTAAGAACATTCGGATTGAAAAGAATTAAAGAGAAATGAATGTCTCATGCCCTAACTCTTCCTTTATTTTAACATATCTTGAATATTATCGGACATTTTTCATAGGAGTAGGTAAATGTACATCCCCTATTCTGACAGTAAAACAAAAAGTTGTGCTCTTTATTTTTTTATGACTTCATGCGATCTAATTTACATTATAGAAATATATTGAATTTAAATGTATTGTTATTTTCTGGAACAAAATAATTTTCTGGAATACCTGCAATTATTTGCACTACAAAAGAAGAGGACTATATTTTAGAATAATCAAAAATTTTGTTTAATGTTTTTCAATTCTTATGTTTTATTATTAAATGTCCTGGGACTTCCCATTGGTGGTCCCAAATTGTGCAATCGGTTCTTTAATCTAAAGAAAACAGCACAGAAAGATGATATGGCTGATGTGAATTCTTCGGACGATGGACTACTTCGAGTATGTTACATTTTTATTAGCGTTTCTCACGCAATAGAGTGATTTTTTCAGTAAGTGATTAAAATATGAAAAAAGCACTTTGCTATTTACCTCGCACATTGTTGTCCAGCATTTTCCTATACATGTTACGATAACTCATCCTGTAAGATCCCCAATATCTCAGATACAAATAGAGAAACGAGGAAAGAAAGCTACGTTGCCCCTGTTATTTCAAAGCAACTTACATGCGCATTTCTTTTGTACAGAAATTCCCATGAAATTATAAATTGTTATGAAATCCCATACTTTTAAAAGAATAATTTTTAAATGTACGAAATAATTTCCGTGTCTTTGGATATTGCAATTCAAGGTAATGTTGATTCATCTACCACATACAGATTCCGATAATCATGAATATTTGTTTCTCGATGTCATTGTCTGACACCAAAAACGGTTATCTAAAGATAAATTAAATAGTTTACAACAGCTCTTGAGAGATTGATCAATAATTAAGAACCTTCCGAATGGCCAACGTTTCGGTTGCTTATAGCAACTTTCCTCGGGGCTGTAATATCAAAATTGGTACAACACACTTTCTGAAACAGATGTATAAATATGTTGAGAATATTATTAAGAGTAATTTGTGAAAAAATATTAAGAGCCAATTAGAGAGAAAAAAAAAATTACTCTAAGAACTTTAGACATCAAAAATGTCTAAATTTCATTTCTTATTTTTGTATTTGTTAAAAATTCGTGACTGACAAATATGTACCTGTTTCAAATTGGTCCGAAGAAGACTGAAATAACCTCCAAAACGGTGACTAATTAATAGAAACTTAAATTATTAACCAATTCCTCAAGAACTATTATTTATTGATTTACTCATTTTCTTTAATTTTCATCGTGTCACCATCTGTAGACAATCCACGACTACATCAATTGTTTATATTCTTCCTTAGTCTAAATGTACAATCTATAAACTTTTAGGTGCTATCTTTATCTCTTTAATTCCATTCACATACCCTTTAAATATCCTGTATCTCATCTCCGTGCTTATCATGTCATGTTCAAATTAGATTATTATGTCTTCGGTCTTCATTTTATTCAGGTATTTTCCCCCCATTTCCGAACTGTTAACCAACCCGACACCTCTCCTTCCTAATTTCCTCATTCAAGTGGAAGAGTAGGCCTCATGGCTTGAACCTCTCCATAAGACATGAAACAAATAAATAAATATATCAATAAAACATGTCATGAACTAATTGCTTATAACGAAGAATTCTTGTACAGTACAAAACGTCTGCATCTCGAAATTTTTTCGACAATGAAATAATTGTTTTAATATTTCGTAACACATGTTGCGTTCACCGTGGCCCACTTCCTCCGCCATCATTTTCCATCCGCGCACAACCATCAACGGCCCCCCGGGTCGCTCTGCTCTGCACCGCGCCTCTGCCGGGGGAAATGTTCTACTGAGGCTTTGGTGCGGTGGGGAACTAGGTAACACTCACTAGAAGTTCAATGGTTTCGCCGGCGCTGGCGTCACTCTATAGGTCAAGGTGGAGAACGTATATTCGCTGGCGCTTCGCCGTGGTGTCGTCCGAGCGAGCGGGGCGGCAGAGCGGGGGCGCCAGTGACGACACTATGCACTTAAATCCCACTTTCCTCCCCTTTTCGACACTCTATTAGAACGGATTCACAAATGCATGATAGATGGATGTGGGAAGGGCAGTGATGTTTTTAATGGACCTTAAGAGGTCTATTTAAGGTTTGATATCATTGAAAAATTACAATATAGTCTGGGGTACTCCGATATAAAAATGTAATTTAAAATTAGAATTAATTTTCCGTGATAAAATAATTTTATAATTGTTATTTTTATATAAGTAGTTTTCCACCTCTCCGCTACATATATTTTTCGCCTTAAGTATGTTTTTGTCGATTTAAGTTATTTTTTACAATTTTCGTTGTTGAACTTACTTAGATTTCTTATCAAATTCCTATCTGCGCCAAATAGAATGGGAGAAAAATGTTTTAGATTTCATTTTACGACGAAGATTATTGTGTTTTAAAATACGAAATAATTGTTAAATAATCATGCAACATATCGAAGTTTCACTCTGTTCACAAATATTTTTGTAGAATACCTTTTCCACTTTCAAATGAATATTTTATATTTCATCGATGCATTAGAACGATTTTTTTTGTACATATGAAATTAGGTACAAATTTGCAATGGCATACAGTTCTCATAGCATAACCCATTGGGATTGACTCCCGCTCTGTCCAAGTGGATATACATTTGCCCAACACTATCAATCTCGCCAATTGCTCTACGTTCCCTTAGGGACCGCCTTAGATCTCGAGCAATCTACCCAGATCTACTGCTATATTTCTCATGTCTAGATCTAGTAGACATATTCTGGAATCGTTCGAAACCGCAGCAATTTCTCAGTCTTTGTTCTCAGTTCAATTTTTATTCTAGCCTTTCTCCCTTTCCAACTCTAAAACTATGTGACCACCCAATTTTATATGCCTACTCAAATGTATTTCCAAGTGTACTGCGTTATATAAATATCATGACCATTCACATTTGATTTTAAAGTAATCATAATGTGCTTTATAAGGAACTGTAAACATAGGAGAATACTTTTAAAATTATATAATTTTAAGTACTCATATTTTCCGTTTTCATTCATTTCTAGTAAAATCTCATTCTCCATATTTTCTGACATCAGACTGCAGGTTACGATGGGAGACACCAAATTGCAGTTACCGTACAACCAGAAATCAGGCTACATGGTCAACTCACTTCTTTGTCAAATTTCAAGAGGGGAGAGTAAATGCCTTCGCTATTTTTGACCTGGTAGTATCAAATCCTAGTATGGCCCTGCCCAAAATATATAAATTTGTACATTATTTTCTCGATATACAGGGGTGTCGAAATTAAAAATAAATTTTTGTATTGCTCCTAATGTTTGAATGTATATACACACACAAATCTATATACATGTATATAATATATAAACATTATAAATATACACTTATATATGTATAATATGTGTGTGTGATAGCCTAAGTAAAAGTTTCGGGGACGCCCCTGTCGATATATTGCTTGTCTACAACGACATCAAGCAAATATGTACTTGACATGGTCCTCCTATTTCTCACCACAGGAGTGACTATTAAATCTGGTATGCTCCTTCCCATCTCCTTCCATACGGTCCTATGTTACGACCAAAGCATTTGTAAACATAGTGCAATTGCTCGGGTTCTTGAACGCCCGTGTTATCGCGTGCGCTTACATAATCGCTGTTCGTGAAGTACATCACACGCTTTAGACAGGTTGGGAAATGAATACAGTTGCATAACGATTGTTTTAGTTACTACTGTCATTTGCTTCGTTTAAGGAAGGTTGTTAATACTAAAATTACTCATATTGCAGATTTATACATACAATGTCGGTTTTTTCTTATGAGGCGGAAATATGAAGCTTTTATCAAATAAACTCGTTAATGTCTCTTTTGTATTCGGTATAAAAATTAACAAAATGGAAATTTTGCACTTACAAATGTGACTGATTTTTATTTATGATATTATATTTCTTAAAAAAAGCATATTGCCAAAAAAAAATTATCAAAAGTCGTGAATCGACTTTTCTGACCAGGTGCATCATTTCCCTAGATATCCTAACCACTGAAAATGGTTCGGATATGATCATCTTCGTGCCAAGTCCTGGTGTTCAGTCTAGCGCGGTATGACGATTTTCGGCCATGGTATTCTGGTCGGTATGCGTACATTACTACCCACCGAGAGGTAACGTTGCATATGAACATATTTCAACTTTTGCCGTTTGCGCTCACCTAAAATTGAAACAAAATGATAATACTTGCTTGTGGCCTCATAAACTACTATCCTACTCATCACGTTTACCAAACGTTTCTTGTTTGGTTTGTCGGTAATGATCAGTATGGATTCATGTACCACACATTTCAGCCATCTAAAAATGGTATTGTTTCGTTTTTGTGATTGACCGAGAAATCGGGTAACTCCAAAGGAATGATGTAACCATAAGGTAACAAATTATTCATGTCTTGGAATAAATGATGTGGACCACGTATTATTTCAGACTAATTAAAAACAAAGAAAATTGAAAAGTTTCAAAAAAACTAGTTAAAAAATTATGTAATGGTGAATAATGTAGGACGCGCTAAAATGAAACTACGGTCCTAAAAAGCGATCTGCAAAGGGCTCGGTAAGGTAATCTCCCATAATATTTGCACACCTCCATAACCACACGTGTCATCAGTTCATCGATACCTGTCGTGGCCAGATATTCGAGTCCTAGGAACCCTCCTGACCTACAAAAGTACATGAATGCCTCACCGTACATACCTATTTATTTAAAGGCTCATCTAATAATTGCTACATATAACAATATTCTGAAAATGTTGTCATGTGTGACTGACAAACTGACCAACACACTCATTCTTTCATCAATTCTGAAAAAATTAGGGATTCTACCTCAGTACCTAATTGTCACTCATTTCAATTAATTCTTAATGTAAGTTGTAAAATACTGTAAAACTTCGGAAACACGTAATTCTCAGCACCACTCAAACATTCCGAACACGAAATTTCGAATACCCAAGGCGAAATAATTACCGATAGGAGGAATAATATAGTCGAATTATAAAAAATTTGGAACAAAACAATTTTGAATTTCCCAGGTTTTCCAGTAACTTTTTAAAACTATATTTTAAAAGTTTTCTAGTGTCTCGAGGCCAATATACAGTTTTGTTAAAGCTACATGGTACCTTAAAGATTTTTTATTGATTTAGATTCAGTGGTATAGCGAGGTGCAAAAGTGTATGGAAAGTGTGCAAAAATGTAAAACAAGCAAATGTTAACCTTTGGTTGTTTATGATAAGTTTAAATACTCAACGTAAATAAGTGTGGAAATGACCGATTAGCGTAGATAAGGACCACTGCCCTTTCAGAATATGCAAGATGAATTGTCTAGCACTGAAAAGGAGAATATTTTATCGAAGCGAATACAACCTGGAGCCTCTTTCGACTAAATTTTGACCTCCACTCTTTTTTTATACTAATTTTGAAAGTTCAGAAGAGCTGTCCTTTATTAGGAAATTTCGGTTCATGGGGGGAGTGATGAACCCACTTCTTTGAAAATGTGGTACGTTCTCGGCAAATATGTAATTTTGAGAACAAAATTGTACCGCAAATACCTCACGGCAGCGGAATACAGGTCTTCTCTTTACGACTTTAAGCAAAAACATTTAAGAATAAAGAGGTTATTATGAACTTCAATACATAGAGGGAAATTATATTGTTCTCAAACGATTTTAAATTAGTATGTCAAGCAATTCTAATTTGTTTATAATTTATACATTAGACATACATCTGTTTTCATTTTCTCTTTTTGATTCTTCTCTCCTTTCTTACGAAATTAGAAAAAATATTTTATACTATTTTGACATTTGCATCGTTATATTGTGCTTTATCTACTGTATTCTTATGATATTTGTATTTTTTAACTGTTAATGATCTTATTTTATTTTGACTTTTTTAATATTTAAAATCTCTTGACGTGTTTGACTGTACTTCCTATAGTTTTACTGTTCTGTAAGTATTTTAACCAGTTTAGTCTTGTTATTTTCCTAGTGAACTGTACTACCAATTTTAAATTACAAGTCCACATATCGGTTATTTTTAACCTCCTGTGGAATAAATAATTATATACCAGCAATTTCAAACAATAAATATTATATGGTCAACAAGGGCTATTAGAATTGTTTGAAAACTGCTACGTCGAATAGTATGCACTCATCCAACTTCTCAGTACTAAAGACGCGATTTTAACAGTTAATATTCGTAATTATAAGTTTTAAAGAAAGTAATTTCAATATTTCTTCCATCGCCTCTCAAACATGAATTTATCTTTAAAATGTTTCAAATACGTTTAATATTCATTAGCTTTTAATTTTTTGATTCGACTCTTCCATTAACAGAAAATTTAAAAATTCTAGACAAAAATACTATTTTTTTCGAAATTAAATACTTAAAACGTTCATCTCACTTTTTTAAGCTCGATAGAATCCTTTTTGTATCAGTAGAAAATATTTCATTTCTTTAGGTATGGGTATGATGGGTTTATTTTATAAAATTTGGCAAAATATATCTCAATTTAATAAATATCAAAGCTTATTAATTAGCACAGGTCACAAATTTTTTAAATATTGTAATTAAATGTATATATAATAAAAGGTGTAATATTTATCACCATACTCTGCTACCTTTGTAAACGACACCAAGACATTTGTATCTTCAAACGAATGCTGTGTATATTTGCCACATATATTTATGTATGTAGGACACTTCGCAATCATATGATTAAATCTAATTATTTTGTATGCTGGTTTTATTTACACCTGCATATTGAGTATTCATATGCGGGAATAATAAGGCGACCTTCACACCGAACAAATGTGCCAATATTGATTTCCGCATACGGGATTATTCTTTTGAAAGCGAAGTAAGTTAATCGATAGACGTCGTTAATTGTATCACATTTTTATCATTTGTAACTAATTTATTAATGTTTCATCTATTCATAACGACTAATTCCCTCTAATAATCGTTGTTCCTGTTGCTTTCCTACTTAACGCAAGAGAAAAGTGATGATAAGTAATCGACATATAGCTATTTTTTGTATTGCGACGTGTGTCGAATATTCATTGATTTCATTTCTTCGACCTACCGGATATTAATGGGGTCGCAAACGAACTCTTCGTTCAAATCACTCTCTCAAGGGTAAATCGACTTCACGCACCTCAGTGTCGACGAAACCCCTTTTCCCAAAATTCCACTCTTCGTTAACATGAGTTGAAGGCGTCTCGCTAGGTGTCCCTTTAGTTTTGCATATCCCATCAAGTTATCTTCGCCTCCTGCATACCTCATACTTTCGCCGTAGGGAGCGAGCACAATGTGTCACAGAGGCGTACCTCGTTCCTCATCCTATATGATGCCTCAGGCATACAATACGCGCGCCTCCTTCGTGCGCGTCGACGAAGATTTCTACGTCGCCTTTCCCTTATCGCGTGCCGCTGACGAGAAGTGGAGGCACAAAAACAAAAAGAAGCAAGATGGAAGATGTGGAAGCAAAGAGATCGCTGGAGATACAAGGCGATGTCACACAGATCGAAACTATGGAAATAGCTGGTGTATAAAAAAGAAAACCCGAAAGAGGAAATGCTAATGATGAACTAATACTCAGAAAGGAAAAAACGGCAGGAAGATAAATAAGGGAACGGGGTAGTTGTTGTTGTTTGAGAAGCAAATGAAAAACAAGATAGCAGATTCGAGAAAAGAAGGCCAAAGTATAGGCCAGATAAGTGAGAAGAAAACATGAGTTTTGGATGCACGACGCTGAAGAGCGACCGGAACTATGGAAATTGCTGATGTATGAAAAAGAAAACAAGGAAGAGAAAATGTTAATGATGAATAAATAATCGGAAAGAAAGGGGCGGCAACCAGATAAAGATGTGAACGAGATAGTATATTGGTGTTGTTCGAGAAGCAGATAAAATTCAAAAGTAGAACAAACAGATAAGAGACAGGCAAAAAAGAGACGGAAGAAAGAATGACAGTTAATTGGGCTGCGAAACGCGAGAGGAAGTCCTGCACATGCTCAGTCAGCGCAGACGAGAAGCAAGGTCAAAACGACGAGAAGGGATGCGAGTGACCCGAAACGGCCACGCGAACGGGGAGGGTGAGTGCGAGACACCGAAGAGGGGAAAAAGTGGAGAGGGTAGCGGCCTGTGGGGCGGGTAGCGTTCAATATTGAACAGGTGCGCTCCCCGCCGCGGATGCCGTTATCTCTTCCGACGTGGCGGTGCCGTAATAGACGCCTCCTTTCTCACAAAAGCATTTCAAAGCTAACGACGGACCACTTACCTCTCCATTGGGATACACCTCGCTCACTCAGACGATTCCCAGACGGAGAATGGATCCCGCACCAGACCAGACATGAACAAGAGGAGTGGGATGGGGTGGAGAGATGGCTACAGAAAAAGGACGCATTCAGCAGAAGAGGCTGCTAAAAATAGTACAGTGGTGGTCAAATTTCAGAGATGGAGATGGTCATGGCAAGAGAAAGGAAGCTTGACAGTAGGGAATATTATCTTTCATTAGATAAGTCATGCTCTGACAAAAGGATATACGTCATTTGACGTAACCACTAATGTTGTTAGTGATTCGTTTCGCGAGGAAATGTTGATATTACCAACGCAGGCTAAATAGTGTATTGGATATTATATCAGTGTATTCATTCGTTGCATCTCCGCTAAATTATGTTTTAACGCGCATAATGATAACCCTAGGTAGTAAAATTGAGGCAATAAACCGTTTTAGTTATTACAGAAGTCGATACAGTAAACATTTTTGAAGTATTTTGACCAAATCTGATCGAAGCCTGGGCAATCGGTGCTACTGAGTTCTAAATAATATCAACTTCTATTAAATGCCAGGTAACAGTACAATTAAATATATTTTTTAAATCCCTTCTGTTGAATTTTTTTAGATTAATGGTGTTAATATTTTAAAATGACTTTAAAGTAGTAAAACTAATTATTATGGGTAAATATTTATATCATAAATAAGTTTATAACATCATTATATTATTAACGTCTACCATTAAATTTTAAATCTTTATCTGACTACATTCTTCTGTAGACAGATTATTGTGTATTTTTCAAACTCCATGAATCCTAAAATATAAAGAACATACATAAAGTCTACATTGGCACAGTTGTGTACATACATTATCTTTGTAGCCCCCATCCTGGCCCGGGTTTTTCTCCGGTTTTCCTCCAGGTACTTTCGAATTTTACGTTCTTAGGAATGTCATTTAACACTTTTGTTATTACTGATCTTAAATTTTTACAGAACATAATATCTACGATTCATCTTGGAATAAAAAATTATTATAAAACATATTTATTAAATAATTTCTTTTATAAGTATTAAATCCGCCACTGGCTTTGGGCTCATGATTGGTGGAACGGTCCTTTGCTTGTTTCCGGTGAGTAACTTAGTTTTTCCCCCCCCCCCCACGTGGTCATACGCAGTTTGCAACTGCTCTTTGAACAATGAAGTATATTTGTCTATTTATTTACATAAGAGGTCGACTCATAAAGAGATTTTAAGCTTGTACATTTAGTCAAAATGACTTTGATGGATCCTAATTATGTTCAACCTTTTGAAATTTCTCTTTGATCTAATATATCTGACATCTTCCTTCCACGTCTCCTTCATAGGAGCAGTTTCCAAGTGAAGGCGATAAACGAGGCCGCTGTTTCATCACGTCCAGATACTTGAGTTCGCTGAACTCGATACTGCGTTTGGTGTACAAGGATTACGTGAGCCTTAATTCAACGTGAGCTAATGGAGAGTTTACAACCAGTCATCGTTTCTTCCTCCGAATGTTTCACGTACATTGCTTTTCTCTTCAAATCTTGGCATTCTCCACTTTTGACTAATTTTCTAGTTCCTGTTCGAATGGTTCAGAAATGCAGAAACCTAAGAAAATTTTTGAGTCGTAGCTTTCCTTTATAGAGATTTTAAATTTTGTTTTGCTTCCTATGCTCTTAATTCAGTTGTGTAATTTTTCACGCTTGGATCCGCATACTTGAATAGGTAGAACGAAAGATACTTAAATGACTTCACGAAATAATAATAATAATAATAAATGCATGCTTTTGGATGTGTTATATATTACACAAATATAATATTCGTAGTATAAATGTAAACTTCTATGCACATACTCTTTTATTAAACATTTGCTATACTATGGATGTCAGTGGCGGATCTGGACCTTCAACAGAGATAAAATATATATTTATCCTTTAATATGTATTTGCCATTTTAAACAATTAATAAATTTTATCACTTGAATGAATTGTTAATTATCTATTTAATGAACTGATGTACTATGTATTAAAATACAAATTTGCTATAATATTTTCAATAATATTTATAATAATACTTATAAAATTTAGCCTTGATTACGGTCTAGATCCGCCACTGGTGGATAGTGCAGTCGATGTCCAACTACAAAGTTTATTAGTGATGATATCTAAAATTTTTGTATGAACTGAGACCCCCGAAGAGTGTGTGCAGGTTTGTGTGTGTAAGAGATAAAATGAGAGAGAGGGAGAGAGCGAAAATAAAGAATATAGTAGAAATCCAAAAGAAAAACTTTCCTTCGACACTGGGAGGGTGTAGAGCTCCTGATAAGATATCCGAGGTACAAATCTTCTTGAGGAATCGTGAGGATACACCGAATTTCAGACTTCGACTAGCATATATTCCTCTCTCAGGGATCATATTAGCCGGAGCATGTTTGGTGATATATTGATGACGTTTCCCCCTTGTCTGAAAAAACGTGGAACTGTTCGTAAATTCCGTGGCTTCAAGAGCCATAGTTAGGGTTGCCTCTTGATTTTGTTAATTTAAATTTTCTGCATTGTTTATATTTTACACCCTCTAATATAATAATATCTTTAAATATTTTTATTTTCCTATGGTCTTTCTCTAATTTCTTAGAAATAGAACTCCTTCCTAACATTTCATTCATTCATTCGTGAGGAAATTAAGTATTCGTAAGTTATTTTGGTATGTTAGTATTTTTTTTTCTCTTCTCCCTCCCACCAAAATCTTAAAAGAGACATGAGAAAGAAAATGTTGAAAAATAGTTGGTAAAACCATTCCGAAAATGTTTTTAAATAAACTGTAGAGATATATTTGGATAAAAGTTTTAAAAATAGTTTAAAAGTAGAATAATTTTGGTATTAGGAATGTCGCAATGAATCAAAATCATATTATAGACCTAGATCACATAAATGATCTGAATTTAATTTCCACTAGGTAAATTAATTAAGTTTCATTCACATTGATATATCACTCAAATTTCTATTTCAGAGATTTATGGCGCAAAAGATACGATCATTTCAGTACTCAGTAGCAGAGGTGGTACGCACTCTATGTCTAGAGAGCAATATGCCTACCGGGTATTGGCACTATTCAAACAATGTAATCTGCTTGGATATTATTTACAAGATGTTTCCACAGAATTTCCGAGAGCTCCCTTGCTGTCTCGCCGAATTCCACTAAACATTCCGCTAAAATTGTACTCGAAATGCATGTAAACATCAACAAGAAGTTAAACATTGACATCGGGCATGCATAGCCGACAGATCCTCCATTCCTAGATGTTCTCTAGCACTACCAGGGATCAGGTTTCCCGGGGAGAAGAGATTGTCACTGGGAATCAGAACTCTAGTCTGTCTCCATGATGGTACCATACGATTTTATAATATTCTCGCTTTTTATAACATTATCTTTTTGTTATTGCATTAAGACGGAAGTGGATTTAAGGAGGGATTTCAGACTCGGCAGTAAAATATTGAATTTTTTTATATTGTGCAAAAAATAAATTATGGTGAAGTATTGGTACGTATTTGCATAGTGTAGTGAAAATATAGTAAATTTTCTTAAATGTGAATCATTTGCACCAAACTTTCCACGTCCTTACAATCCTCGGAGATCTGATCGCCTCACCCGAAAATAAATCCTGGAGCCGTCATTGCATTTAGATAATATTATAGAAATAAATGAGAATATAAAAATCCATAATTAACGTTATATTTGTTTAAATTAGAAATTAATAGATATAAGATCTCAAATTTATTACTTCCTTGGGTTTCTTTAAATTCGTACTGATCGTCTTTATACACAAATCTGGAGCTCTTGCAGGACAGTTTTCTCTCAATGTGAATTCCGATAAAAAGCAAACTTTGAGAAGAGTTGAGAGAACGAGTGTTTCTTCGACTCAACGAAGGCCGTGGAGCGTGAAGAACGTCCATCACCCTAAGTTCTGGCGATGGCCTTGCGACTTGGTAGCCCGGGCAGCGAGCCCCGGCAGCTGGATGGTGGGACGCTTAGAGAAAAAAGGGTTAGGCGACGGGCTGGACCTATGGGGAGGCGTAGGGAGGAGTCGCTCGGACGGAGGACTGAGGGCGCGAGTGCGAAGGGAAAAGTGGGGTAGGAGGGTTTCCGCGGTCGATATGACGGCGGCACACAGGCAGCGCGCAAGAGAGCGCCTTAGCACTGTGTTCGATGGGTAAGGCGATTGTGCCCTTTTCATGTTTCCTGAACACTGGTGTGAGTAGCCTCCTCCTCCCAAAGGAGTGGTTGTGGTTCTTGAATAAGGGAATTTAAGGGTAGTAAATTCTCGCAAGATTCTGATCCTTCTCCTCTACAGAGAAGCAATTAAGAAATATGAGTAACAGTTAACGAGACAAGTATACTGAACAACCAGTATTTGAGTACCTCGCTTTTAGAAGGTAGTACTAATTACTCATGTTTATTTAAGCAATTTATTGAAATTTATTTTAAGGATTTTAGCTATATTTTATTTATTTATCTTTATATTTTACGATTGTAGTGGTATCTTTTGAAAAATATATTTGTTCTAGGAATGACTAACTTTTATTTCTGTTCATTTCCATTATAAACTAAGTTAGTACGCATTATTATCAAATTATAGATTATTCGCAAAGTAAATCGTAACTACTAAATAACACTGAATTCGAGATTTATTATTTCAATAGATGCCACCCCTAAGCAAGAGCCTAGCGAGTCTTTATAAAAAATCCGCTTCTAACCGGATAAAAACCGGAGTCAGGATGGGATGAGATTGAAGGAAAAGAATTTGTGGTACAAGATATGTCAAAAACACTTTTTACCTGTTCACAGACACACACTGAAGATTTCTCATGAAGAATAAATTCTTGATAATTTACAGTTTAAATGGATAATTTTATTATATAATTTTGCCAGAATGTTTGAAGATATGATAATGGACTCGGTTGATAAAGAGCGTATAGAAAGTATCTTCAACTGCATCCTGTGCATGAAATAATAAAGTAAAGCTTTCCCGATCATCACATGGTTCAACGTGTATTAAAAATATTCCTGTGTCCAGACGTGTGGCGTGTCTTGGAGTGTTATCGTGGCTGACGGCAGAGTCTACGTCACGGCCAAGCGAGGTCTCTCACGCCTGCCACTCCCCGCTGCATGCTCCGCACTTTCTCTTAGACCTCATTCGCATTGCCATCCCCCATGTTGCTCCTTCCTTCTCCTCATAGCCTCCCACGAGAATAATGTGGAAAGTCTGCTCTTATTTCACATTAAAATTAAAGAAATATTTTAAAACTGTTTTGAATTCTATATAATGATGCCCTTACGAAGATATTGCAGTCATACTACAATCAGAGTCCCGATCAGTAGACCCACAATATCGTTATAGCAGTAAATGGAGTATACGATCACCCATTATTTTAAATTGTATGTAAGATAACTTTAATAATCAACTGTATTTTATTTGGCGCAAATGAATTACACTTTTTAATTGTGTGGGCTTATCGATGTTTATCGAGTTGCGTCAAGTAGAATGTAGTGCGTCATGAAATAACTACGTACTTCATAGAATCGTCGATTGCTCAGTAGTGTCACGCAGAAGTAAATCTTGTATCTTACCCCAATTTGAATTTAATTGGTATTTTAAAACAAATTATAAAAGGAATAGGATATAGAATACCGCTATCCAACTAACCCGCGGATAATTTTTATACGCTTTCAATAGATCGGGCAGGTTGGAGATGGAGTTTGTGAAAAAATTGCCCGACGAATAAAACTTGTGTCATATTAATTAATTTATTTTAACGCGATATTTTGATTTCATCAACAAATTTATACTATTTCAAGCTGGAAAATTAAATAATATATTTCTTTATTTAAAAAAATTATTTTTAACATTTAGAATTACTATAAAATGGTTTCATATTGTAATGACTGACGGGGTACTTACGAACACAATTATCTAACCCCTTTCTCTCCCCGGACATGTTGCATCAAATATTATTTCCGCATATTTATAAGACAAAGCTGTGCCCCTCAACATTTGATGAAAATTTTTATATACACTATACTATAACTCGCTAATTACATAGTCCATAAAATGCTCTTTTCAATGATACCTCACTTTTGGCGAGTTGTTAAGTATTATGCAAGGAAAGGATCTTCACAAGAGGTTACCTGAAAGAAATACGACATAGTAATAACTATTGTAATAAAATTATTAATGTAATAGTATTTCAATATTTAATTCTATATACAACACAGAACTCATTTGGAAAGCACATAACTTTCAGTGTACTTTGCTAATGAATATGGTACGTATCTCATTACCGGTATTATGGTATGACACGCATAACCGGAGAAGCATAACAAGCATTTCAGAAAAAGAATATTCCTAATTTTGTAACACAATGATAGCAAAATTATTTTTTCTACAGGAATTCGTTGTTATTTCATCCTAAAAATTTGTACTGCCATCAATTAAGTAGTCAAGCAGTATATACACTTTTTTTTTCAAACAAATCGATGGGATATGTTTTGGTTTCAAAAATACATTCTTAGGACTGTTTCAAATTCAAGAAATTTTCAAATAGATAGACAGTAAATGAAAGCCCATTACACGCTGAAGAGAGCGACGCCTAATTTAACTGTTATGACAAATAGTTTTCAATCTATTGCTGATTGAAATGTGCTATGCATGGTCAAAACCATGTGCTTTTTGAATATTTGGGAAGTCTAAAACTCAAAAACCCAAATTTAAGAAAATTGAAACTTTCTGTTTTTCTTACCTACTTGTATACTTGCAATTATAAAAATGTAATATCAAGATCCAAAAGTGTAATATTTTTTATTGATTTGATATTGAATGGCTCACTATCTTTAAGATTGCAATACAGCATAGAAAACGTAATATATGTATAATATATTAAATATGTAATATATGTATATATCATTGAATGTGATTAGACGTACATACATCATACGTATTAAAATATCCTCCACTCCAATTTTTAGAGTTCATGTAGCTTACTTGCGATACTCACACCGAGACGCAACACCGAGTCCGTTGACCTTAATGTAAAATGGAGATAAGATTCACTCAAGCCTTCTCCAACCAGTTTTTGCGTCAATTAGACTTAAAGAATTCCTTTATATTTCATGGAATGTAACTAAGTGGAATAATTATAAAGAATTGCGAACGTTCATGATGTTTCAATAATTTTACAATCCGTTAACTAACAAGTATCGGGTACTTCAGTTTCAAAACGTCTTTGTAAATTTGTTTTGCAACAAATAACCAAGTAATTATTAAGTAAATGTTATTTATTTTACGTTTGTGTTTCCTATGCTCCATAAATAGAACTGGGCCGCATTTAGAGACGGAAATAATTCCTGATAAAACTATCAACTTCCTACTTCCCTATCATTGCTTCATACTCGTAATTTATAACGAAAACACTTAGGAAAAAAATATTTCCTTGAACATTTTCTAAACCGGATAAAACTGTTAAGTCATTATAAGTCCACAAAGGTTGCACGAATCTGCGTTTTCAGCGGAGCAGTTTCAATTTCTCCGTTGTCGAGAACTTCAAAGTGATTCGAGGGCATAGTTTGGAGTCACAGATGCAGCTGTAGATCGTTCTCAAACCGCACCGAAGACACTTTTGCACTAAAGCCCACAGGTATTTATAGCCTTCGGTCAGAGAATTACTGTTGCCAAGGGCTATTATGTGCTGTTTCATGGCCCCCGGGAATTCGGCAGTGCCTGCGTCGGAGTGGTAAGGCGAGAGGATGAGTGTAATGGTGGCTGAAATAAAGATGTGTTAGAGGAGGATTTAATGAAAATAGCTAAGGCAATGCTAATTGAAGTTGGTTGCAATACTTCGGTGGTGACATTTGTATGACAGGAACCAATGGAAATATATCTATTCGGAATTAATACGATGTTAGAGACCGATATAGAAAACTACAGAGGATAAAAATATTGGAAATATTTAAGGAATTTAACTTCTTAAACAGGTTACCTGACAGAGAATTGTTTTCATATCACCTATTGAACTCAATTTAATTTTTAGCACTATTTTGAAGAAGTGTGTTAACTATTTAATTCGAGATTTTAATATATCAACAGTTTTTATATGTCAATATTTCTAGTACAAAATGATGACAAAAGTACAATATAAAAATAATATTGTGTAAAAACTTTATATATTTTAGGTGATTCAGTTATTATAGATCACGTGTAGTGATAGTTACATTTTTGATATAGGATAACGTAGGTTTCCGGGAACCAGCGAGAGGTATCTAGTAATGCTTGTAAGTTCCAATCAAAGGAAATTCTGTGCTGGAAGGGAAACGGGGAGAAGTTGTCAGACAAATATCCGGAGGGCGCCACAGGTCACGTTGATACGGCGCCGGAACCGAAATAACGTCCCGCTCTCTCATGACTCTTTCAAGGAGAAGGGGTCGACGAGGGTTAGCGCGAAATATAGGTGCTCCCGATCTCACCAATTGGCTCGCTCCTGCAGTCTTCTTCAGACTATGTTCATCGGGAGAGATAGTAGGTGCTAATTTAAAAGCCACTTCCACAGTGACCGAGACACATTGCTATATAAGTTCTGAGGAGCGTGTCATTCGAAACGACTGCGTTTTGGATTCTTTATTAATGGAGTGTATTATATTTTCGGTTAATAACACATTTTTTAAGACAAACTCTATGAAAGTGAATTATTTCTATGGGATTAATGATTCGATCAATCAATTAATTAATTAACCTTCATGTACTTTTTACGTGATTTGAACTTTCGAAATGGACGGTATTTTCAAATCCTCCCCTTCTACCTAATCATTTCATCTAATCATTCATTCATTCTTATATCATTACATTCAATCATTTTATTCACTACAAGATTCATTGGGCTGGTCAGTAGGATTATCCATCAAAAGTTATAGATTGCTATCATTTATTTCATTTCAGAATATTCAAATTTATCACTCAATTAGGGGGCGTCACCGACTGGGTCAAATATAACAAATCTCCGCTCTTTTACTTTCACGTGTTAAAAACGATAGGAAGAGAAGATATAATATCTTGAGAACAAAAGAAGAAATAAGGATATCTTGGAGATGTCTCTTATAGAATGTTCCTTCTTTGTTCCGATCTGCGTCTTTCTTCTCCGGAAAGAAGAAAAATGATGTATAAGCATTCTGAAAAGTAAAATGAAATCGTCAGAGTAATTAAATAGTTTACAGAAGGCACATCTCCAATCGCATAAAAAGTGACTCTTCTAAGAATATTTATGACCACAATTTTTTCCACGAAAGTTCCCAGTTTTGTCATAATTGAATGAGAAAATTGAAGGTATTAAAACAATTTCGCTGGTCTCAAGATTTCAACTTCTACGTAAACGAAGATGTGAATAATAATGTTTTGTTAATGTATTCTTTGCGTGATAATCTATTACACACAAGAAAATCAGAGGAAACTAGTGGTGCAAAATTACTGCACATACTTTCTCATATACGTTTCTCGGTCTGCACTAGAGATTGACATTAAAGAATTCTATTAAGAGAGTGTAATTTACGGCATGACTATATTTTGGTCGTCTTCATGTTACCCTATTTGAAAAGATTGTAATAGGAATACTTTCACTAGCATTTACATAAAAGCATCTATTTTACAAATTCCTTTGGTTTATGGGGTGATTAATGTTATATTTTCTAAGATGGGGGATCTCAATTCATACTCTATTTTAAAATAAGTATGTATAAATAAATATAAATACGTTATTATTAACATGAGATCCAAGCAAGCTGACCATTAATATTCTTATAATTTAGTCAGAACGAGGTAAGATATGAGGAAGCAAATTGCAAATTTCTAATCAATATAAATTAATTGGATCTGTGATTAATTTCGATTAAAGAGATTATACTGTCTGCTTTTATTTATTTTGTCTTATATTTCGTAATACTCCTTATTTACCTTGTCTAACAAAAGACCTGTTGGTACTACAAATATTTTATTTAAATTAATTTTGCTTAATTTACAATAAAAAGAAATGTTTGATAATGACTCCTCACAATGAAAATTTGTTAGTTCGTCACTAATTTTTAGTAGTTAGTTTGCAATAATATTGTAAATAATTTTAAAAGAATATTAAATAATTTTGCATTCAGCAAAAACTGAATGGAAACAGTAGAGAAAGTTGACGGATTGCCTTACCTAGCCATGAAAATTCTTTTCTTTTCGTGAACTGTTAAAAACAAACAAAATCTTACGTAACCTTTGGAAAGAGCAAAGAAGAGCAAACTACTCATTGTTTTGATTCAACGAAGCGTACTATAGATTCTGGGCGTCCCGCTGAAGACTGGGGGGCTGTGTGAAACGGATGGACTGTGTGAGTGTGTGAGGGGTGCCTTGGCCGTGGCAATGAGCTCTGGCGAACAGATCTTCTACGAACTTCAGTCGTGGTTACACAGAATGCAGGCAGTTTTTCTTCTTGTACATGATTTCTATACATCCGTTCAGCCTTCTAGGATGTGTCTACCGACGTGTACGATAATTCTTATTACTATTTAGTCTGTATAATATCATTTCATGTAGACAAAAATGAAATGAGATTGACTGACCAAAAAAATGAAGGCACGTTATCGAATCTGACTTCTCTTTTTACTTCTCTCGGCAAGTTTAAATGTGTCGAAGTGACGTAGTTCAAACCTTTTGGCAGAGGAAGCTTTTTGAAGTTGTAATTCTTTTGTATTGGCCGCTTTCCCGTTCCTTCTATTTATTATTATTATTGTTGGTAGTTGTATTTTCATTATAAAAATATTGTTATAGCAACTATTATACAAATAGAAGTTGAATTTTTAGTATTTAAAGAATACCTGATTTTTCGTCAAACTCTTTAAATCGCGATAGGCTAAATTTAATCGACACGGAAAATTCACACATGCTATAATCAAATACGAAACTTAATGTAATCTACTACGATACTTATATTAATAAAACAATACAAATATAAATTTTTGGATCGAAATTATAAAGTTTCATCCTCTTTTCCGTTTCTGAAACTTTTACACTTTAAGAAACACAAATGTTACAACTGACGAACGCGTTCAAGTGAGCAACTATTTTTATAAAAATGCAAGTGACGGAAGCACTAATTTATTGTTCTTACTTCCAATACGGAAACCTCTTCTGCCCAAACGCCCATAAAAATGAGAAACAGCCTTTCTCTATTCAGGATTAGGAACCGGGAATGTATTAATCCCATATAGAATTGAATATTTTATGTTCCAAATAGCATGAATGATAGCTAAACAATTTGTAAGTCCTGGTTCATATTATACGTATCTTATAAAATACACCTACCAATAGATTCCAAAATAGTTTTGTAATTCCTGTGAATTCCATTATGTTGACTTCATCTATTAAGGAATAGTTTCATTTCCCATCACTCAACAGAACATTTTTTTAATAAAATTATACCTATTCTGGTACATGTTAACAGCTCTAAAACTAGGTATGAATGTACTCCTAACCAGAATTGTTTACAGAAAAATTAGCCTTTTTTGGGGAGGGGGGAGATTATATGTTGTAAATGAAATCATTGTGATAACCAACTATTCCAGTAGCTTCACTCGTGTAAATTTGGAATTTGAAACCTTTTCGACGATTTCAGATATATGAAGCTCTTTGTTTATGAACATGTATGAAATACCTTATCATATTAATAATCTGATTTTTTTGTTATATGTTGTGCATTTTATGTTCCTGTTACTTCCCTATAAAAATTCATTTACGAATATATGAAATATTTTATATTGCGTGAGGTAATTTAAATTACGGGCGAGGAAAAGGCATGAATATCCGATGAATCTCTTAGAAGGGGACAGCATTTTGAGCTTATAAGAATTTTATTTTAAGTAGTGGTCAAAACTTTAAATTTTATTAGAATGCCCCTTGTAATATTGTTAAACATTTTTATAAATTTTGGCTAGTATACATAAGAGGAATTGTATAGGAGAATTTTAGATATCACGAAGTCTTTCTGGTAAGTTTCAGGTACTATGTGTCTATTTTATGGGAAAATCGTTAAAAAGTACTTCCACGAAGACGGTCGATGCTAACGAGAACTAGAACGCATATTACAAAGCGGAATATCTAATATGTAAGAATAATTTGAAATGAAGCTTATTGCCTAGTAAAATATAAATTATAAATGACAACTTAAAATAATTCTTATCAAAGAATCCACTAACATTCAGCAGTTTTAAATGTAAACTTTCACAGCCGGACTGATCGGCTGAAGAAAGGGCCGTCTTCGTGGAAGTACTAAAGAGAGGATTATCCGCGCTTCCTGCAATTCAACTCATTCTTCTCCCGGAAAACCTTTCTTACATTTGCATCGTGGATTATAATTTCTTACTTCATTAAGGCTTCATCAACCATAATGGTCGTTTTGTTAAAGCTTTTTAGTTGAGGATACGTCAATCGAACTGAAGTTTTCAGTAGCTTGTGTATCGAGTTTTGTATCTTACTGTAGCATCAGAAGTTTGAGAATTATTGATATGCGATGATTCTTGTGAGCAATTGCTCTCTCCTCAGGATGAGAATTTTCTTTTTTCAAAACGTTTAATAGTATTCTTCAAAGACCTACAAATATTTTATATACATTTCTTGGTTTCTTGATTGAAATGATACTACAAAAATAGTTTACTAACTCATGCAAAATCTTCATGCACAAGTACGTGGTACGACAGACTAAACATAGGGGATTCCAGAGCCAACAAGGTGTGCAAATGTTAAGTTGGAAAGTCAATTTGCGCATCAGCGTAGCTATTCTGCTCCAGGAAACGGTGGAGAAATAACCTCCAGTGCTTTTCCGTCTTCGCTATAGTCAATTTCCCTCACCACCATACCCCAATCCCCATTCTGTCTATCTCTATCTCTCTCCAGCAAGCTGCCTCAGGTGCGTCGATTAACTGCAGTGGTGAAGACTCTCCATTCCATCGGAGGTTGTCACTTTCGCCCTGGAGTGAAAATTGAAATCTGTAAGGGTAGCAGATTAAATGGGAGACTTCCAGAGATGGACGAAAGACTTGCAAATATGTACGAAACGTGGCAAAAGTGCGAAAGGAACGGGAATGGTTCGTTCCACGATAATGACCGAATTTCTGTTAGGACAAGGTGNGAAAGGTATTATGAGAAAAAGCTGTCGGATCTATTCCTTAGGAAACTGGGTGCAACCTGCTGTTTATAAATTAACCACCATTAATACTAACCATCGACTATACCACCATTAAGTCATAAAGAGTAACGAAATAATAATAATAATAATAATACTTGAGCACAATGACATAACTTTAAATTAGTACTTCTGATTGCATTAAGGTAGAAACCCTATCTCCTGTGGAAATGACAGAAAGATTTTTAATGAGATCCAAATAATTTCATCCGATCCGCTGATGGCATAGTTTTGTGATACCTCTGATGCAGTGACGCGTATTTGGTTTTCTACTACTGATCAGGACTTTAACTTTTAATTTCTGTGCATGAGGACAGTTCTTGGGAGGACCTCGTCGATATTTCAATGATGCTCATTTTTTCCTCAAATTATCGTGAAACATAAAAATATTTTCGTGTTCCACTAATTAACTCTCGTATTGCCGTGTCTTCTCTCTTACGACATAACTTGCAATTTATCACAATTTCCTCCAGATAATTTTAAATGCGTGTAAGAGATTAATATCTTGAATATCACTCCTAGTTTTGAATGAACAAGAAACTGTGGAGTCAAACACGTGAAAAATTTTATATAAATTAAAAACTTGCATGCGATGAGTAAAATTAAAATATACGTTTTTATTATGTCTGTAAACAAAAATCGAATTTATCGTTCTTGATCATTTGTATACTTCAATGATATGTTGTTGGAATATTGGGTGTTGTGTTGGATGATGTTATATGTTCTAGACTATGTTTTGTACGGTAATATTTTTTCACCTGTCAAGTTGATTGTGAATATATCGTAACCACTATGCCAAAGACATGACCATGTAATTTTGGACACATTCACCTAAGTATGAATTGAAGTCACTACTTGATGACCTATACCCTCAATTCATATTGCAAATACCTTCAGGTTCATCGAGACACTTATATCATATGTCTGCAATAATCACAAAAACTATTGAGTGAAATCATGCATCTAATAGACTTGTAGTTTTGGCAGTATGAGAAATGATTTTCACGAATGTGGCAGATGCGGCCCTTTAATATAGTAGTTAGCCAGTGGTTATTTCACGAATCTGCTCGGACTGCTCCACCAGCAAGAATGTGCAATTTGACACATAAATACCATGGCAAAAAATCTAATATGCTTATATTTTCTGTGGTGCCGCAAGTGGTCGCAATAAGTAGTAACTTTGACTGGTAAACCTTTCATTTGATATATTTGTTTCTTGTAGATGTAACATGTATTTTAAAGGTATAATGACTTGGAAATAATTTAATATTAGGCTCAAATAGCAATTATGTTCTTAATCAATTAAAATAAGAAAACAAACATATTCTTCTTTCATTGCATTGTGAAATTTTATACTACAGATGAATTGTAGCACCTTATTTTTATTAAATATAATTCCTCATTAGTATTTCTATTACACTTTTCTAGTTATGGATACATGAATATTACCTTTCAATCGATAGTACGATATATAAAAACTAGTATTACGCATTTTTATTGTAAGATGCTTGAAACGTGATACATTTATGTGTTTTTAGTGGGTTATGATTTTTTTAATTATTTAAATTCCATATTCATCGTTTATGTAGACCATTGAATGCACTCAAATTAAATATACGTAATAATCTCAATAAAAGCATGTTGACGGTAAACCAACGTCATAGTCCCGCTACAATTATACTTATGACTGATTGAAGTGGGAGCTCAAGTTTATAATTTAACATCATAAATAACTTCATGAGTAGGTGACGAAATACTGCGACCGTTTAAAATGTTTCATGGCGTGTACTGGATTCCAGTATTGCGAAATGAAGGAGCGGCTATGATGCTTATTAGTGTCTAGAGATCGTATTAGAGAATTCAGAATAAGTTCAACTGAGGTCTGGCAATAAATTCTATTAGCACTATGGTACCTTAAAATAAACGTTAAACGTTGTCATATTTAATTCATAATAGACTTAAATTCCCCAAGAAAACGAAGCGAAGGAAAGTTTGTCTAGAACATATTACCTTCACAACGAAATATTTCTACAGAGTTTCTCAGAAAGACTGATCGGCCAAAAAGCGAAAGCAATGCAAATTACAGAATTAGTATATTCATTTCTGAAGGAAATGAGGTAATAACCGGTGAAGAAGCGATACGCCTGAAGCGGTTATTACGAGGCGCCAACGGCAATGGGAAGTTGTTGGAGACACCGCGCACTCAATCGATAGCAGCTCTCTGCTCCAGTGGTAGTGTTCCCAAGAGTCGCTGAGTCTGAAGCTGCTTTCGGCTGCTTCATATAAGAACTTACAAAGGCTTGTGATTCAGTTTAACGCGATATATCTTCCTTTCCCTCTTGTTTTGTTTTGTTTTGTTTTTTGCGACTTGTTCATAATGTTTGGGGTTTGTTATTATTAATCTGAAATTTTTACTGCATTTAATATCTACGATTTATTTTGGATTAATATACGGGTTACAGTACTCATTCGTTAAATAACTTCTTTTATAAACATTAAATCCACCTCTACACTTGATCCCTTGATAGGAATTGATGTGATGGTCTCTTGCTTATTTCCGGACAGTTACTGATTTTTTTAGATTAATATATTGTCATAACCACTTTAATTAAAATGATAAGAAATTTTTAAAATGTTTATCAATTTTATAACCCCATGAGGTTATACGCAGTTTGAAATTGCTTATACGGCAATGAAGTTTTTTATTTGTTTAAGTTTATTTTTAACCCCCATTATAAGTTGCACATGAGGATTGAAAACTGAAGGAGAATTGCTTTAAATTGCCACAAATGTTCAAAAAACACATATTTTTGTACACAATCCAAAAGATTGGTCAACAAAGTGAATGGAGACAGAAGTGAATAGATCTTGAAACATTCGTTTGAGCAAAACTCGAAATTCTGATTGTTTCGAAGTTTCTTTGAAGACATGCATCCAGTTATCTTTTTACTGTTCATCAACATCTCACGTTATAGAACAATGTCGAAAATTGTGTGATACATCGAGTATAATCTATTTTATTTGGGGCTTTAGGGATCGCCAACGTCTAAGTCATTAGAGCCCTTGCAGGTGGCAGTATATACTAGGGCTTAATAAATGTGGGAAAACTGGCTTCTTCATTTTTTTTTGTAATAAAAGTTTACATACATCACTAAAAGAGTACAGGAAAAACTGATAACCCAATGATAAACTTGATACTTTGTTACACTTTTCAAAAGAAGTTGGTTAAATGAAATGACATACTTTCGTTTATTATTATTATTATTGTATTACAATATTTAATTACATTTGGATTCTCGATATTTATAGCAAACAATTCGATATGTCTAAAATAATATTTCGCTTATATGAGACATTTGCATTTTAATTATTTGAAGAAAGAAAAAACATTTTAAAGTTTATTTATTTATTGGAAGTGGCATATAGAACGCATATGCTGTTTACACGACCTTCTCTAAAAAGGGTTGTACATTGTGGTAAACGAAAACCATACAACGAACTAACGTCTATAACATGTTTCACTCAATACTTTGAAACTTGAGCAAGAACATTGTAGTAATTACATCTAATAATAAACGAATAAGAACTTTCAAGTGTTTCACCAACTCAATATTGACTCTGCTGTTTTAAGGAAAGTTAATATTACTCTGGAGATTTCTTCATATGTCATCTACAAACCAAAAAAATAATTAATCAACTATATATTTATATATGTTGACATGCCCATCGTATTTTGAGTGAATCATTTGCAGATAAATTTCCGCTTGTAATGTTCTTGAACTACTGGAGATAATTTCACTTGCATCGGAAGCGTGGCGATAGCGTTATTGCTTCAGACCTACCGATGAGTAGGAGAATGGGGAGGGAGGAGGGGGTACGATTCTCCGCTTGGCCGAACTGAGGTTTCCTGTGGGGGTTTTCCTCACTCAATATTGACCAATGTCAATTCGTATCAAGTTTCCCGGAAACCTCATTGCCAATTCCTTCACTCATAGTTAAGTGCAAGAGAAAAAGCAATTCTTCCAGTTAGTCTTGCAAGAAGTTGAATTACAATTATAATAACGTCTCCCCATTACGAATTAGGTATCGCCGGATATTTCCGTACACCATACACTCGCATTACCTTTTGTCCCGGCAAATATGGAGACCACTTATCCTTTTCAATCTTTCAGTTCAAGGTATCGTAATTTGCGAATGGCAGAGTAATGACATGTACTTGGAAGATTATATCCCTCTCAACTTTCAGGACCAACTAGACTTTAACTTCCAACTGTTCGTTCGAGGAATACTAAGAAACGAAAAAAATTCTTCGTTGTCAGGGGCTGGTCAAGGTGGAAACATTGTTTCTATCTGCGAGTGAGTGTTCGAAATATGTTTTAGTTTTAATTTTTTATAAAACAGTTTATATACATAGTTTGTGCTCTCATTTGAACGGAGTTATTCGTTCATACAGTATACATAAAATTCGATATTCATACTAATTTTTACAAACTAACACAATTTCATGACACTTTCATGAAGTTTTGTATTGATTTTTTCTCAAGAAGCTGTATTTAATAAGTTTTTCATAATTTGTGTGAAAATTTTGACACAATTTACGTATATTTTTTACTTGAAATGTGTACTAGTAGTGATAATTCAATACAAAAGCATTGAACGTTAAAAAATTGTAACGTTGAACAAAATTAGTTTGTTCAAAGTTAAAAATAGACGATTGTTTTAGCTAGCTCATCTACTACATTTCTATTTAGACGAAATAATATTCTTCGTTAGAAAGAGTAAATCGTTCTATGTTGGTACTGTTCTAATGCACAGCGTTTCGTGGGTATGACTAATTACCGACCAGAGAGGGATCCCGAGCAGACGGTGCAAACGTTCGGTGGTCTCTCGCTAGCGTTTCGCGTTCTTGCAACAGCAAGCGCTCTGTTGGTCCATGATTTATGGGGAGGAGTCCGCCTCTGTGTCGCGCTATTGCTCCGCTGCCGGGGATGCCATGGCGAACGCAATGATCCTTTCAGTCCCCAACAGACGTTGGGATATCTCTCAGGACGACTTAGAGGTTATTCATTCTGATTGGTGCACGAAAATACGAATATTATCCAAGCAAAACATCGATAAACTTGTTAATGTACATTTCCAACATGTGATATGTTGTATTATATTTGACCTTTTTTGTTGTTTCACTCCAATTCGTGTTAAGTATAAAGAATAGAATAGTGAATACTCGTATGTAAAAAAAGAAACCGTACCCACGATTTGGCTTGGAGAAGGGGCATCATGCATCTGATTAAAGAAAACGGTGTACCTACATACATGTATAAATACTGTATAAGATGCATAAATATTTTAATGTGACCATATAATATTATATATTAACAGTTTTTTTACAAAAGATGACTGGGTTGTGTCCTTGGACATCTTAGAGAAAGCAAGCGCTGAATTTCGAAACCTTAAGCCTCTCTGTCTCGTCACTCCACTGCCGACAACCCCTAAAACGCTTAAAAATTATATTTAAAAATATTTAGGATGTTCGAATGCTTGGAGAACAATTTGGGGGGCAAGTAGCATCGATAGTTGAAGGAATTTAGGATTTTATCATCCCTATATTGCTAACTAATTGAGCTATTTAGAATTCACTGCCGGAACATTTTACCAATTTATGAGTTATTTTTATAAACGTTATTATTTCAATACGTACATTTTATCTTACTCTTAGAGGAAAAATATACTTCCCTATTTCCTTACTGAACGAGTAATATATAATTTATTGTTTATACGGAATTTACGAGTACAGCTTACAATTACGAATATAAATTTTCAACTTTTTGAAAAACATTTGTCGGTGTTTTATCATTTCTCATTAACTTGCTTCTCATCCATTGTGCAAAATGTGACATTCCATTCATTCGATTGCGATAGTAAGTAACTTGGTAATGTGTAACCCTTTCGAGAATGTCTTGAGACCCAGTCATTTCATTCCTCCTTGTAATTTCCCCAAAAATAATCGGAGGTTCAAATCCTTCTTCTATTTTTATATATTTTAGAAGTAATTGTAGGTACAAAATCTCGTCCACTTCTTGGTTATGGTTCGAAACAGTGTTGTATTGTTTCTTTTCATACTTCATTTTATCTATGGAGTACGAGCCGTACCCAAAAACACTGGAGCTATGGGAGAGGACGGCACCTTGATGTTAATAAGTAAAAATATTTGAATGGAATACCATAATTTATTAAACTAATACAATTTAAAAATATATAATCCTAAAAACTAAAGAACGTACAAGATTAATCTAAAGATACATGAGTATGTACAACAAATATTTGATTACATTTTATTGAACTCATCAATAAAGATAGATTAAACTGATCATGAAAGATCATACAGTTCGTGGACTTCCACTGGCCAATGAAATGCATATGAGCTCATAGCTACGTATTTGTAGAACATTTTCCGACGCTCATTTGGTGTACAGCGTCCAAGGCAGCTTGGAAAATGCAGGAGGCAGCGATGTGCATGGATCCACCAACAGTATTTAAAGTTTCACATAATCACAATGGTGGAAGACAGGAAACTGCAGCCACTGCAGTTTCCAGCCATATTCACGACAGTTCCAGATGGTCGCATATTTATTCAAAGACTGCTGCATCACATGGTTGCTGGAAATATATCGTTTGACCTCAACGCAACAGCATGCTTCACACACACAAAAATGCTCACATACCGACGTGCTCACAATTCCAGCTGCACTCGAAGAAGTCTGGGCAGAGAGTGTCTTCTGCTAGTGAAACTCCGGGGTCTTCCCTACTAGTTCGAGGGAATACACTCCCACGCAAATACATTAGTACTGAAATGTACGTGTGCTGATACAAATTAAAGAAGTGATACAATGTGATATTAAAATTAGAAAATTGACATTCAGAATTTATTTGTCGATTTTCCATTTAATAAACGGGTAATTATATACATTTTTATCATCACGAAAAGTCCGGGTGAGAATAGAGCTCTCTAGTGGCAAATTGACGTAGTTAAACCTTTTGGACCTATTGATAGTAGTTAGGTAATATTATTATCTTCTGGTGGAAATGCACCAATCTATATGAAGTTATTTTTATTGAATGTCTTATATAACATAAAAAGAAATAAAATAACACATTTATAAACATTTTCTTCCATTCTCCTTAAAGAAAGTTACCCATTTTTCGGACAAACCACATTGAAGTCGATCCATTATTTTCAATATCTATGTAGCAAATGGATGAGTTGGTTTATACGGCGCATAATAATAAGTAAGGATTGGTTTTATATAAGTATTAATGTTCTTTCTTAATCATCATACAATACAATAAGAAAAAATGAACGAAATGCATGAAAAAATATGGTTATTGGCTGGATATTTTAAGAACATTTTGGTGAAAACAGAGAAAAATTAAAATTTTTAATAGTAATGGCACCTCTTGCTTTCAAAACATAAAATATTCAATATGCTCAATATTTTGCAATTCGCGTGTACGAGTGTTAAAAACTTGACATGTGTTCTTGTTTGATAATGTATGGTGTCCACAACCGAACATCGATGGTTTTATGACTTGGATATTGCAGCGGTGTGTGCATATTGCATTTGTTTTCGCCTATTTTATTCCCCTCGCTCACTCGGGTGAACATACGGAGCGTCGAAACAATACATTTCCTCATGCGGAGCGTCGAAACAATACATTTAATATTAATTTAGTGAAATACTGAAAATGATTACAATATTTATGAGTGGATATTTTAGGATATACTAGTACATTTGAAATCATTAAATAAATAATTTACGAATTAATTTCGGCATATACGAAAAATACTTGATTATAGTTCTTTCACGTTCGTTATTAAGATAAGAATGAATAAAAACTGTATACATAAAAATGTAGTGATGGACGAAGTTATGAAAAGTGCAGTGGAAGGGAAGAAAAGAGGTATTGTCTGGGGGATATCTGATCAACTGGAAGATTTGGACTTTGCTGATGATGCATGCATACTGTCACTTTCAACATGATGCAAAACGTAGAGGAAAATGGGAAAAAAGTCATAAAAGTAAATTGTAATAAGACCAAAAGTATGAGAGTCAACGCCAAAAATTCTCGAAAATTCCAAATACAGGACAACGACATCGAAAATATGGAAGAATTCATTTAATTGGGGAGCATTGAGACGGAAAATGGTGGTACCGAAGAATAGCGATGCAGAATTTTAAAAAAGCCAAGTCTGCCTTTATTCATCTGGCGAGCGTGAGAAATATCTCCGAGAACTAAGTTTAAAATATTTACCAGCAATGTCAAGTCATTGGTGTTATATGGGTGTGAAACGTGGAAAGTAACAAAGAAAATATCTAGTATGTTACAAACATTTGGTCGTGCGCTAAAGAAAGCACCTTCGACCATAGAGAGGATGGAACCCCCCGGGGACAGCGGAGAAGAGGTAGACCACGGATAAACTGAAGAAGTATAGAGGATGAAATCAGGAGAGTTGGCGAAAACGGGGAGAAGTCGCGGCCATGGCACAAAATAGAGTTAGATGGAGAAGCTTCGTAGACGCCCTATGCTCCGAGAAGGAGAAAGAGGAAGTAAGTCAAATCATGAATAAAAACTTATCTCATTTTTCCGTTTTAGTTAACTTTCCTATTCTTTTATTTTTGATTGATTTAGGTATCATGGAGATAAAGGAGACAAAGTAAATCACGAACATTGGTTCAGCCTTCTGCGCGATGGTACAGTGCAAGTTTTTATTCTAAACCCAATTTTTTTTTTCCTTTCAGCTCAATATTTTCTCAACCGTTGATTTTCTTTCAGTCTCTAAACACGAGAATATCAAATGTTATGAGCTCGAAGTCTGGAGTATCTACGATGCTACATTACCTTTCCTGATAATAAAGTCACATCTGCGTTCAAAGAGAATTTAATAATATCATATTATATCCAGCAACTTTCATTACTTCTGCCAGCAAAGAAACCGGAGTGTCCAATGCTGTATAGTTTATCTAAGACGAGAAGATGCATCTCCTTTGATTTTGAACGTATATGTTCTGAGAGTATACCGCATTTGAGTTGCACGGGATCTTCTAGTAGCATTACACTGTAAATGGATAAAGAATTAAATATTTCATTATTCTATTATCAGTAATCTTTACCTATATAAGATATGACTTCCTTCGTATAACTCAATAAATAAAATTAGAATTTCAAGTTTTTTGTTTTGAAGTTTGCGGGATTTATCAAGTTAATTTTTTTTTGTCTTCGTATTCTCAAATTTGAAGAATTCTCAAATGTGGGTACTTTATGTATAAAATGTATACATGATGTGCACAATCTTCGTTTCTTCGTTCCTATCCTGTTTTTCTCCTCTAACATTCCCTTCGTAATTTCCATCAAAGGATAACAGATTGTGACTCTCGCTTACAGACAATGAACCTTCAATTTTAATTTTCATACAACCAATCATTATTAATTATGTTATATTGAATAATTACTATTAGTCACTGGTTTTCTGACTTAAATTATTTTTCTGAAATGCTTATATACTCGTAGCAATAGAAACTCAAACATTCTCACGAACGTTTTTTTGCACAATGTATAAAATGACATACAAACGCTGTGTTTCAATAAATGTTAAAATATTTGAATGCAAAATCAATAATGTGGTATCTGATAAAACTTCAGTTTTATCTGTAATTGGTCAAGGCACACATCTTGAACCAATCCTTTTTACCAACCCAGTATATTAATGATGTATATCAAGCAATGAAACTATCACTATTTTCGGATGATACTAAACTTTTTAAGTTATTTGCAACTCTTACATGTTACAAGACGAAAAAAAATTCTCGGAAAGGTGTCTGAAGAATTGGTGTGTTATATAACATGAGCAAATGTTTTACTATTAGTTTTGGCATACCATCTTTGTCTACTTTTCAATATATACTTAATAATTGTAGGTTTCATCATATTGACCACGTAAAGGATCTCAGGGTAATATTTGAATCAAACTTGACATTATGTTTAAATATCTTATCATGCTTCGTAAATAAATCTTAATTTTATTAAGATATTCTAAGAAATAATCAATGATCGTTTAGTCGTTCGTTATTCTTGGTTTAGTCGTTTAGTCTTGGTTATTCCTACATCCTTCCGCTTTGAAGTGTGTATGGCGTCCCAGATCTTAAAATTAGTTGTAAAATTAATGAGCTTAAAAATTAGTTGATCAGTATATTAGATATGCTGCTTCTAAAACAGGTAATGGAATTCTCTACACTGAACATAATTATGTCTCCTATACACACTATTTAATACTCTAATCTTGGACTCTAGTTATGAACGCAGTGATGTTATTTTTACCCTCAAGATAATAAATAATATACGAAATAATTGCAATGATTTTGTCTGAGTTTAATTGGCGTGTACCTGTTAGAAATTGCCTATACTTAAAACTCATAACAAGGTTATCAATAATTTGTAATGAATATAGTGAGTGCCTAATTTACATACCACTTGTTCAAGTCAAAAATAAATCAAAGTGTGTTTTAAAATATGAAGGAAGTATGTAGTGATTATTATGATCTCATTATATTACTTTATTGTAAGCAATGGTACTAAACAATATTATTATGCCATATGGTAAAAATATTTTTGTAATATAAATTAGTCTTGTCCTATTAATGATCGCTAAAATAAAATGCTATGAATAATGTATAAAGAATTTTGAATCTTTCAATAATCTGCATCGAATCTTTCATGAATGCAAAACATGATTTGAAGATATTTAATAAATTTCTCATTAAGAGTTAATATATAATAAGAAGATGTATACTTCATAAACAGGTTTTGACTTCAATAAGTTTCGTACATTCCTTTTAAAACACTATAATACAATTTCTGCCATTAACAGAAACTAAAATCTTCATTGAAAAAATTATTTAATAATCCTAATTTTAGAAACTTTTTAAACTATTTTTAGTTACATGTTACCCAAATATTTTTATCAAACGCAACTTAAATACTCGTACAAAGAAGGAACTGAACTTGACAGCTTAGATTTTTTTATTGTGATTATTTTATTTTAAAATGCATTTTTATGAGAGTTTAATAAGTGTTAAAAGAGTCACACTCTTTTAAGACAGAGTATTCTGAATGGCATGCGTTAAGAAGAATGTCAAATTCTTAAAAGCTTATATCAATTATGAGAAAGACATATTATACATATTTCTAAAAAAGATGTACATAAATATATAAAATTCTAGGTAATCCTTCATAAATATAACGTAAATCTTCGGTTAATTTCTTCAAACCACAACAAATGTAACTCAATGCGACTCACTGCAAATCTCTGTAGTAAAAATAATATTTGGAATGTCTTTTGAGCTTAGATTTGTTGCACTGTGAAATTGGGACTTAAGATAACACTCTGTGGTATGCCTTCCGTTCTGTCTACGTTTTTCCTGGAAGATGAAGAAAAACTCCACCTCTATCCTGTAACCAAGGGAACAAGCTTCTGTTGTGGTCGAGGATCAACAAGCCCCACGTTTCCGTCCACCGTTTACTTATTCTCGTCTATCAACTGCCCATGCGCGGTCCCATGAATAGAATTACAGCTAGTCGCGCGAACCACAGGACCAAGCTCGCTTCGCTAAAAGATGAATGCAACCCTTTCACACTCTCCTGTAACAACTGCCGACGAATAAATCAAATTGTGGGGGAAGAAATTCACATTGTCGCTTAAATGGTAAAGTCACCACTACCTCGTCGTTTGATCGTGATCTGTAAATAAATAAACTTCCTTCTCTTCCTATTAGACCATTAAATGTCCCATCAATTAATAATATCCCAAATCGAAGCATAGTCATGTGGCTACAAGTGATTTATTGCTTGCACAAGGATAACGGCGGGGATTACTGTGTGCAATGAATGAGCGATATGGTAATCGAATACAAAATGAGATGTGAACATTGACCTACATTCTGCTCATGTTACCCTCAATAATTGCTTTACATCCATATTTGAACATGCCAAGTTCGCCCAACATTGATATGTTTGTATGATCAATTTTTTTAAATTTATTTATTTATTCGTCATAAAAATTCATTTTCTACAAAAATGTAATGAATATACATTCATCCATATGTATCTTGTTTTAATCTATATTGTCCACGACGCAGTTATTACAAGATTTATTTTTCTATTCACTACCCAGTAAATGTTTTAGTGATCATTGTCAGAGGTCATGACTTATTAAAAGTTCATGAAAGGAGCAAAGTCAATGCGGTAATGAAGTACGGTGCGCCAAGCAAATGATTGATGGGAAAGGTAGGGGAATTGTTTCCGTTTATATTACGAGAGGTTGAAAATAACTTCGAAAAAGTGCTTAAAGCTCAGATGAGATGATGGATGGAGAGTCGTTATATTGGAAGCGATACGTTTATGGCTAAAATTATTTATAAATGAATATTTGGATAATTATTTATCTACGAGTATCTACGATTTTAATTTTCTCAGAACGATGTTTTCTCAAATGATTTTAACATAAAATTTGTTTCAAGTTGAACAAGAGTCAGCATGTGTGCGTAATTTTATAGCTATTTCATTAAGAATATAAAATTAAAAATTTATATGACGTATTATTTTAAATATTTAAGATTTTATATTTATATGAATTAAATAATATTTGTTGTGCATATTTCAGAGGGTATTTTTGTAATTTTTGTGTTTCCAGAAAATAGTATATCCAACCAATACCAACTAATATTAACTGTGTATACACTAGTAAAGTTTCTCTCAAATCGGTTTAATTTCAACAACAATAACGTAATAGGCAAAAATACTTTCCTTGTATTACTACTGGGATAACTGATGTGATTCTAATTTCTTTTATTCGAAGTATTGAGAATTTTGATTATCGTAAAACAAAACGATTGTGTGGTTTTGGTTCGTATTTTTTCTTTCTATGATACCAAAATGTTAGATTTTGAATTTTGCCAGTTTGTGTCCACTCATCTAAAAAGTGTGTGAGGAAAGCAGAGTGAAAAAATATTCTAAAAGAACTATAATAGCAATTTAATTTTAAATGGCTTTTGTATTTCTAATGTAGTTTATGGACGAAAATATGGTCAAATGTGCAGTATGGATGCAAATTCTGAAGACATCTAGAATTTACTGGATACTTCTGATGAATTTACTGTTGGCTAGAGTTCTGAAGAATTTTTAGCCTGCAAGTCTTTCATATGAACATCGAGGTACGTTAAATAATCTCGAATTGCTCAAAATTGACTCGTCGGATTCTTTTGGAAAAGGAACATTTAAGTTTCGATAAAACCTCAAAAATGGAGTAACACAAAACATATAGATAAATTTAAATATAATTTATTATTTTATTTTCAATTTTAACATGGTTGAACGAGATACCCTAATCGTCTTCTACTTGTGCTTAGGACATGTATACTCGGATATGAAGGAACGATTTCTAGAATAAGGTCTTGGTTAGTGTTCTGAAGCGGTTTTTGATGTCAGTTCGTAAATAGCTGAAGTACTCCTTCCTCCCTTACGAGTCCTTTATAGACCCTTAAGAGAGTTACAAAATATTAAAACTACGTGGTTCTAGCTATAGACCGACCGAAGGAATCTTTCACACGAATCGATCGCCACAGGTAACACGAGGCTGGTGTCATATAAAGTTGATATTACATGCAAGAACAACGTCGTTCAGGTACATCTTAAAGCGCTGTTTTTCTGAAAAGTTAAAATATATTAAAGAAAAAATTACTATGATAATAACGGAAGTTTTTCAGTCGAGGAAATTACTTTGGAGACAAAAAAATTACGTACAAGATATAGTAAAGTAAGATAAAATGTAGTGCTCTTACTTTTTCTTACACAAATTATAAATTGTTTAAAACCTTTATAAATAACAATAATTAATCTGTTTTAATCTTTCATGGTATATTTCAGTTCCCAAGAGCTCTGCGGTCAGTAGAAAACGCGATGATAGGAAGTTCGTCACTTAATTAAAAGCGATAGGGAGGATATAAGAAAAATTCATCGTACGTATTCATTATTCAAGGGAAAAATGCGTAAATTATGAATTTTTTTCTTAATGTTGGAGATATTTTACAAAGGACTCCAATGACTCAATTTCCAGCAGTTAGTGATTTTTAATGTATCTCGATGTTCAATTGAAATACCTATTAATTTAAGGTAATTGACATTATAGAGAGTTTGCATCTACATTAGGTAAGAAATATTCAAAATATTAAAAAAAAATCATTAAAATGTAATGAGCATTGTTACAATATTTTTGCCTCTATCATTGTTCCCAGACGGGTTAAAGAATAAATATAGGAGAGCATGTAGCAACCGTTGTTCGACACGGATCCGTTATTAAATAACAATACTCCCATATTTTCCTGATCAACCTTTGTAAATACACGTTTTGTTATCTGAATGCACTTCATTACCTTTGTATAATTTTAATTCCATTCGAGTCATTGATTTTCTTCCATTGAATACGTATTATTTATGTTTGTTATGTTAATTTCTAAACTAGTTCATGAGATGCAGAACTGTACATGGTAAATCCACAATTAATAATTGTATTAAGGTATTTCGTGATTTTACATTCAGTGAATTTTTAATTAAAAGAAATATTAGTTTCCGAAAGTTCAATGAGGAAAAGTTTCGAAAGTTCTTGGTATTCCTCTGCCACGAGGCACCCAAACTCCAGCACTGCTATATGTATTAAACAATTCTGATAGACAATATGTTTTCCTTATTGATTTACGAAAACTCTATCACCACTTCACCTAATATAATATATTCTCAAAAGTTCTAACGTAAGGAATTATCATTAATTAAAGAAACTCCTTCGTATACTCAATGTCATGTAACTTTACCAAAAATAATGCAATATGGCTGTCTAACACTAATATCCAACTCTAAGTACGTAATAATATCCGAATGAATATTAATAGTAGTTACAAAATGGTTATTTGTTGTAAAGAAATAAAAGTTAAGAACACAAGCTAGACACAAGATAATATTCGTCCCGCACGATGCAGAAAAAATGAGCAGAGCCACAAGAGCAAGCGAATTGAATTGATTCCGAAGTTGGTGATAGATTCAAGCTTTAAGAAATTCGAATGTACTGCCAACATAACGCGGAGTACACTTATCATTACCCTTATGGACAATGGAGAAGTAAAAACGTTGGATCCTCTGTCTACAAGCCCTGTACCAGAATAAGCTAATTAAGCTACTACTTTACTGTAAACTAATAAATACGAGTGTTAAAAGTGTCAAAGTCAGTGTCAAAGTGTGTGGTTGTCCATAATAGTCAGCATAGAACTTCACAAGATTGATCATAATTTTCTCAGACAACCAGATATAAAATAATAAATACGAGCGATCCCGTTCATGTTTTTTTTCCTTACGATACATTTTTTCAGAGTAAAGTTACACGACTTAGTTACCCTGTTCCAAAAAAAATGTAACAATTTATGTAAGTAAGCATGGATTGCATTGTATCGTGTGATTCACCACTACAAAGAGACATGATCTCATCAAAATTTCAAATTGGTTAACTAGAATAATTAAATATATTAAACGACTATATTTATCATATTGGAATTAACTAGAATAATTAAATATATGAATTGTTCATAATATGTATTGAGATAGTTTCTTTAACACACGACGTTCAGAGGTATATTGAATGTACTAAATTTAATGAATCTTTTCTTCTTCTTTTTTATTTCTTTAATTTACTTCGCATAAAAGTTATATGTGTATTACCATTACATCATAAATTTTGGGATTCTGAGTCCTCGTTTTTTTCATTAATACATTTTTTAATGAGTACATAAGAGAAAGTTTTAAGGTTGCCCCGATAGTCGATAAGATTAAAGAGAAACGCTTACGGTGGTATGGTCACATCCAAAGACGCCCGAACGATCATATGGTGAAGCTTGCCCTGGAATTGCCAATAACGAAGCGTAAGCGCGGAAGACCACCCGCCACCTCGCTGCAAAAGAAGAAAGAAGCCCTCATAAACAAAGACGTAGCACAAGACCGTGCTAAATGGAAAATGCGGACAAGGAAGACCGACCCCAAGTAAATGGGAACAGGTCTAGCAGGAAGAAGAAGACATTTTTTAATGTACTTGCGTAATAATAAATAGTGGAATAATATCAGAATTGATTGTGACTACGCAGTCAAAGTCCACAATAAAATTCATTTTATTTTTTAACCGACCAAATGCTTCAGATCCCAATTGGACATATTGCTTACCAGAGTCCAGAACTAACGAGACACGCCAGAGAAGTGCAATTATAATTTTATCAAACCACTTGTTTAATCTTGTTTATAATAATCAAATACCATCTTATATAACACAACGTGTTCTTATTGAATATGCTGATTATTTTATACTCATCAAATATACCTTGCGATCCGTCTGTTCACTCGAGATGTGTAGGAACTGCGTTCAGCGGTCAAGGGTACGTTCAATTGGGAACACTTCCTCCTCAAACAACACCCACGAGTGAGACCGATCTCTGAGAATTAGGTTTTATACTATTTTCTGTCTGGAGTCGATAGGTAGAGCGCTGAGATACTGAGTGAACGGTCAAGATCCGATCCCCGGAGGGATGTGGGATTTCATCACACCTCAACGTTCAGGTTGCAGTAAGAAATTAGTATTGTCTATCTTGGGATCAAACTGATCGGAGGGAGATGCTGGCCACATCACCTCCTCCCTGTGCTAGTAATTGTGGAGCTCTACAATCCGTGAACCCCTTGGGTTCCCTCATGGAACAGTTTGATTTTTGACTCTTTTGAACCCAATAAAATTCCTTCGTACTCGAGTATACTTTACAGACTTAAATACTTTAAACAGAGACAGTTTTATTCAAGTGCCTACTGAGCGACTAGTGTTGTGATGTCGATAGTTCTAAACAACTAGAAATGATGTGAAATGTGGATACGCCGAATACGGTCCGTATAATTCCATTCGGTTTCATTCGTCCGGAAATAATCACAGGATATTAAAATGAGACTATTCACATAGTTCCGCTATCGTATGCTAGCTGGTGTGAGTAAACCTGTTTCATCATTCTGTGACTATTTCCGTGCGGATGAAATAGTATTGCGTAGTATGGACCTACCTTAGTGTATTTTTGGCGAAGACCATGCAATGTATCCACTGGGTGCAGTTAAACAACTACTTTTCATTAAAAGAAAATTTACAGCAAAGATTTCGCTGGTATCTTTTTCTTATAACCAGTAACTTTTTTATATGAAGCATCTACCCATATTGGAGTTCATTTTCATTGTTTATGTTTTAGAATGAGGTAGATTACTCATAGCGCACTTAAAACGTTCACGCATTACATTTTGTCTTTCCATTCTACATCTCGCAATTCTTAATTTCTCCAATTGTGGCAGTGTGTAATCTCTGTAGCCCCACCCCAACCAAGGATTTTCCCAACTGTTTCTTTGGATGCCGTAATGGGAATCGGTGCAATGGTCGATCGTTTTCTCTGAAGAAGCAAGTACCTTATTCTTCAATGTGCACATACACATTTTTAACCGCCGGAACCAATTATTTATTACTAACTAAAAGGATTTGAATGAAATTTATATTATGTACGTTTTCTTTTATTTAGCAAGACTATTTCATTTACCTGGACAATGAGGCTGATACTTTCTCCCATCTGATAAATGAAAGCAAGTTTTACTTGATTTCATATTTAGGACGAAAAAATGTAAATAGGGTATCAGATCTGTTATGAGTTATATGTGATGAAACACACTGAAGCATCACGTAACACACGTACTATTCCCTACTATATTCATTTCAAATAAGTGAGTCAAGTAGCTTCTATTCTTTAATGTAATTTTTAAATACTGTTATTTCCGAAAGGAAAATATGAAATAATAGGAAATCATCAACACATCTTTTAAATGTTTAAAGTTTCAATACTTCATTAGTGTGCTTTGCTCCGTCCGGTTACGCAGAAAAGGAACTATAATTTTCTGCGTATTAATGATTATTATCGAGAATATGATAAATATTTGAAGGATCTGTACCACAATCCACCAGCCCTTCCCAACCTCATTTCTCGGAAGCTGAAGCTGTCGCCCGCCCTGAGTGTCCCAGCGGGGGCCACCCTCCCTCGGCATTGCGAGTGCATATCGCGACCTCTCGCCCAGATCGATGACCTTTGGAGCTGCTGTGCCTCTAGAGAGCAGCCGCGCCGATCTTCCGATACGCCGCGTCGAGCCGCCACCGCCGCCGGTGACTGCGGGGTAACTGAAGGGAAAAGGGTAAGAAGACAAAAGATGCGTGGATTGACGTACTCGAAACAGGATGAAGTGCTTGTGGAGCGACCACGCTATGTGATTGGGGTTCGGACAGTGGTGACCTATAAAGTAGTGGGTCAGATATTACGAAATCATAGATTTTATGAAATCAATCTAATAAATTCACTAAAGATTTTAGATTAACTATTTGTATAGTTTTTGAGTCGAGACCTTGATTTAGAAAATCTCAACTAAAATATAATTATTCTGGATTTCACATTTTTCTCTTACGTGTGTAAATTAATCTGACAATTTTTCTGACATCTCTCCAAATCTATACGAAGAAGAACGTTGGAGTGTTAGAAATTTTACAATGACAGATGTCTGGTGAGAGTACCACATTTGTATATAAAGGCGCGTAAATACGGTTCTTCATACAAAATTCTTGTAAATTGAATTGGAGAAATTTTCGTGTTACTTAAAAATACAGAATAATATGTAACAAAAGGATCTTGGAAATCTCATCTCGAATAAACTTGTAAAAATAAAAAATAGGGAATAAATCTCAAGTCATAATTCGTAGTTGTGTGAATTTTTTGTTTTTTGTTTATCAATACTTGTTGAGGTGCATTCAAAACCGACTGAGGAACAGTTTCTTTTGATTTAAATGAAGTACTGAATATGTTTTAATGAATTCGTTATCACAATCTTCGCTCTCAGGAAGTTAAGTGGGATACACTCCAAATACTTCCTTTTATTATGGATATGGGGAACCATAAAAGCTCAATTTATCAAAATCGGTGTATCATATACATTATACACACATATCATTTAATAATAATAATAATAATAATAATAATAATAATAATAATGTACATTAATCCGTAAATGTTCCAGAAAATTATAGTTCATTTCCTGCGAAATCGGACGGAACATATCACATTAATGAAGTATCGCAACTTAAGTAATTATTGCTCCTCTGCAACAATTAATCCTTTTCTCCTCTACAAAAGTCTTTTATCAACTCTAAGAAATATTTCATTGCATCTAGCGATACGTTGAGATAATATTTTTATTATATATATATTTAAATATAAGCAAAGAATCCTTACCCCAGAATGGAATTGGAATAAACGTTCAAAGCAAGGACGGGAGCATAAATATTACGGCGTTCTGCTTCCTTAACAATGATAGGGGGATAAGAACACACGAGACTAGAGCTTGCAAATATTGGCGAGCAAGCTAACAGGGAGGAACTAGGTCATGAGACGCGTTGCTGTGCTGAAGGGAGGGGGGCTTTGTGACCGAGCGTTTGCTACAACTGACGTGGGGAGGGGGAGGGGGTTATCTACGTCACATCTCATCTAAAAACAAATTGCTGTCCGGGAAATGGAAGTTGAATTCGCAGTTACCTCATAAGGGTCAGGTAATTTAAGAGTGAGTAGTGTTTATTTTCCTTCTGAAATGACCTCACGATATTTGAGGTTTTAACGTCTAAACTGTACTCTACGGGAACATACAAAGAATTAAAATTTGTACGAATAAGTAAGAAATATATTCATTATTGTGAAATATATATTTTTTATTTTATTATAAATATGCAATCTATTGATTACCTTTTATATTATATTAAATATTATCGCACAGTAGTGTATATTGTTTATTTTAACTTAATCCCACAGAATTTTTTATTATTTACTGAATTGCAAAGACTCTAAATATTATATTTATCTTTAAAATACATTCTGATGATTATTTTGTAGTTCATAGTTGTTCCTTGTTTCAGAAAACAATGAAGTCATGAAATTTGCAGACTAATTATTAGAGTTTTTATGAATAGTAGAAAATATTGGTACAAAGAGCTTTACAATATTTAAAAAAGGGATATTTGAAAGACAAATATACAAAAATTTTAACGTAAAAGAAGATAAAACCGTTGTATAATCATTAGTTTATTTCAAATATTATATAATTCACTAAAATTTTTACCATTGTCTTAGTATCTTATACATAACTCATTCCATGTCACTGATAGTAAACTTTCATGATTCACAGGAAATGAAGGAGCCGTACATGAATACCAAACTCCATTCTGTATCAGAGATTTTTTCTTGTATTGTAATAGACCAGAACGTTACGAGAATGATGGATCACAGTAGGGTCTATTCTAATTCTGCAGCCATAACATCTCATACATAAAAGAGCTCCTCGCAACATTGGAGAACACGTGCCACACTGAAACCAAAATAAAAGAGGAACGTGCGCAAATCAATCCCGTGTTAAATAGGAAGTCGCACTATTCGTCGTGTCTTGATCACGCCATCCCATGCACACGGTTCTACGATCGAGGTCTAAATCTCATTTCCATTGGAGTTCTATAGCATTAAAGAGGCTTCCTCGGCACCTTCTTCCGAAAGGTTGGGGAGCGGACGTCGTAAAATTGGAGCGAGTCGACATGCATCGAACGATTTCATACTCGCTGCTTTTCACTTCCTGTTGGAACGTCCTTTTCCTACATCTTTGGTTTGAACCAAAATCTCCTCTTTTTCCACCTAAATATGTTATTACAGTTGCTTCCTTTATTCATCAATCTACCACAGATAAATTTCTGTCACCTTCGTCAAAACGTTCTCATTTTATTTCATTTTATATTACAATTATCAGATCAATGTATTACAAAGGCAGTTTTAATTATTATATAATAATTAATAATATTTTTATAATAATTAATAATATTTATATAATATTTATATAATAATTAATAATATTTATATAATATTTATATAATCATTAATAATATTTATATAATAATTAATAATATTTATATAATAATTAATAATATTTATATAATAATTAATAATATTTATATAATAATTAATAATATAATTTAATTAATGGTAAATATAATTAATTAAATTTATTTAACAGTACAACCAAATTTTGAGATTGGAAACAAAAATCTGTTTGGCGACACACAATATCTCTAATAAACGTTTCAAACCTAGTAAACGAAATTGGGGGTTCATTTATGTTGTTCCCCTTCATATTGTTTGGGAGCGTATACAATAAATGTGACGTCATTGACAGTTGCTCATCCTCATATCACCTCATACTGAACCATCATATATCGATGGAACGCAAATCAAAATTGAGAGAAAACTACTTCTTGTGTAATTCTTTCAAACGTACCTATATTTATGTAGATGCTGTGAGAGTCAATTAACTTAAGACATGTAACTGAACTTCAATTATCATTAGATTAACTTGACACACAACAGATGAAATATTAACACACGTCACTTCTTAAACTCATTCCTCTTTTGAATTTCTAGTCCCTACCCTTTCCCATTCCCTCTCTTGTCTTCCTTCTTACTAGCGGTAAATAAGGAACTCTCTTGCTCTCCGTCATAGTCACGCCCGGCGCCTGGTGCTCACCGGTCTCACCCTTCGACCACCACAGCTCCACCCTTCGTACTTTTACTCGCCCCACTGGTCCCCGCGGCACGCGAATCGATAACCGACGCTGGCGGCGCGGCGACCGACAACGTACAGAAGCGGCGGCAGGCGCTCGGCGATTGTGATGACGGGGTCGGCCACGCGGACTGAGCGGTTGCGGTAAGGGATGGGACGGTGGACAGCGGTGGATGGACAAAAGATCGTTTTTATCCACCTGTCTCCAGGTCGACTTATTCGTTTAGAAGTACATATCAATATTTAACTGTCATGTCAACTTGTGATCTCTTGTGAGCCAAGTTATTTTCGTTTATTAATTTTATACTATCCGGTAGTTCTAGGCTAGTAGTTTCGCTTACTTTTGAGAACACCGGGTTCGATTCCAGACGGGGCCAGAAAGTTTTTCACTTCAATATCTGAATACATATGTTTGAGATAATGGAAAAGTGAACCCTCTGGGGCTAATCAATGTATTTGTAATACTTGGGTTCGGCAATCTACGAACTAGACGCTATTCCCAAAAAATGTTTTACGTGTCCAGAGATTAAACCCACGTAGAATTGGGCCTCATCAGTGCTCATTATCGTGGTCGAAACTAATACCTACCTGGTATTTTAATAATTTATAGAGTTTACTCTAAACGAAGCTTAGTTTTGTAAAAAAAAATTTAAAATAAATTCGATATTTTTTTTAAAAAAATACGAGGTAAAATACACGCGAAATAAGAATTTCAGTGATAGAAGAATACGCGTCCGAACATAAGTATGGAAGTTCACATAACCGACTTTAGCACGAGAGGAAACAAGTTACTCTGTTCTTGGCTACGGATGGGGAGAATGGAAAGCAAAGCAGTGAAGGGTGGGTAACTAGCGGTGGGACGGAGCGAGACAGTGACTGTGAGCACGGGGTTAGAAATAGCTGTCCGAGTGCGATGAGGAGACTTTAAGAGGTCATGGCCAGAGTCTTTTCCACACGCTCCGCTAGCGAACTTGCTTCCTTTCCTTGCTGAACGAATGGGTCTCAGAACAACATGTCAACAATGGAAATAGGCAGGGAACTGACATGGACTCATGCATCTCTAAGACCAATTTTGTTCCTTCAGTCATCTACTCCCAACAAATAGGCTCATACTACATTTCTTAATGTTTTTCTGTCGTGTAATTGTCTTTTATTCCGATTGTATGTTAAATATTATTATTCCATAAACGATTCTGAAAATTGTAAGAGAATATAATTCTAAGAATGTTAGTTTGCTATCGATTTTTGATTTATTTTCAGAAAGATTTTCAATAGTTATGGATTAAGTGGTTAGTTTCAAATAAATTAGCAGACGAAATATTAAAACTACGAGGAAAAATTACCCAATTACAAATATTGCATAATGATGTGAGAGATGTTATAAGGGAGATAGAGAACAGTTTATATAAATATCAAATTTATAATAACAATAAGAATATACTTGATACCTACAAATAAAACAAAATACAAGTGAAAAGTTTCTTATTTTTGATGCCTTTGTGTAGGCCTTATGTAGTGGCGTAAATGAACAAGTGCTTGACTGCACCAGTGCTCGACACTTCCTGTGTAGAATCAGATAGCAAAGTTTCAGAATCCTTTTTGGGATTTTAATTTGACGCAATATTAAATATATTCTTATCAAAAAATGTAAATGATATCCAGAATGACGGAAATGAAGCTCAATCGGAAAGTTTGGTCATACATCTGAGTGACAGAGATAAGTGTTACCGCTAAGTCGTGTTTTATTTTTTTCATCTAAACATTATTATCAAGACTACAATTTCTTATTATATTTTCATAATTAGAGTTGCTTCTCATGAATTGCGGGGTTTATTGTTGAATTTAAGTGTTTCTTAAGATGGGATCAGCACTCCAAATTAGTCAAACATTGGTATATATAATTGATTTCTTTATTTTTAGTCTATTTATTAGAAAACACATCAGTATGAATGATAATGATGCGAAAGCACGATTTAATTTCTATCAGTTAATAATTAGTACAAATAATATTCAAAAACTCTCTTGACACAACAGCTCGTAAAAACAAATAAACAAGAGAGCTAAAGTGAAACCTTTACACAAGAAAGGAAACAAACTTAATATTGGAAATTATCGACCAATATTTCTACTACCCACTTTTTCAGAAATCCTACAAAAATTGTTCTATAAGCGTCGTCTAGATTTTTTAAATCGAAAAATAACATTCTCTCTGACGATCAACACGGTTTTCGGAAATCCTTTTCCACTATGAGCGCCATATTTTCTTCCTTAAACGATGTTACCACATCTCTTGACCGTGGAGAAAATCCTCATGATGTTTTTCTTGATTTATCCCAAATATTCGAAGTCATCGATCACCTTTCCAAATTGCATTCTTTAGGTATTCGTAGACTTCCACATCAATGTGTAACTTCTTATTTAAAATATAGATATCAACAGGTCGAAAAATAAAATACTTGAGCGTTGTCTTTCAGAAACAAAGTCACTTACTTGCGGAGTACACCAAGGTTCAATTCTCTGTCCTATACTCTTTTTATTGTAAGTGAACGACGTCACCATCCACATCAGATTGCAAAATGGTTCTTTTTGCCGATGACACTAATTTACTATGTAAACACGCCAGCGTTCAAAACGTTTTGTCTAACCTTTCGACGTGGTTCCATGCAAATCGTATCATTGTAAACACTGACAAAACAGTGTCTATGTCATTTTACAGTAGTACTACAAAATCTTTACCCCATGTTTCTCTTTCTTTAAACGGAACACAATTAAAAACTGTTACAAATACAAAAAATTCTTAGTCTCCACATTCAAGACAACCTCAAATGGAATTGTCACGTTGACAATCTTAATTCCCAATTAAACAAATTGTGTTACGCTTTCCGAAACTTAGTTAACGCAGTTAGTTCACGTATTTTTCGTTGCGTATATTTTGCAAACGTTTACTCCCATTTACGTTATGGCATTACCCTCTGGGGTAATTCCGGTCAGAGTATTCAAACTTTCAGAATTCAGAAGAGGATAATTTGTAAATCTCACCCCCGAAACTCTTGTAAACCTTTATTAAAGGAATTAAATATCTTAACACTTCCCTGCATTTATATTTATGAAACGGTCTTGTTTGTTAAGACCGAATTACTGAAGTGCCACCCTTTCTTTATACGAAACAGTCTCGTTCCCGAACACAATACTCGCAATAGTAATAATATTCATCGGCCTAGAGTGTCAACCACTCTTTCCCAAAAAGGACCTTATCATTCGAGAATCGTTCTATATAATTCCCTCCCCAAAAATATAAAAGATATTGTGAAATTGAATCTCTTCTAATCCGCGGTGAAAAGTTACCTCCTACACAAGTGCTTCTACAACGTAAAATAATTTATTGATTTTAATAAAAGTTAAATCCGTCTTGTACTTTATCACGCCATTACTGTAGTACTTTTAAAATAACTTATAACAATATCAAAAACTATTTTCTTGCATGATTGTGTTGTGTCTTATAATTCATATTAATTTAGTTTTATGTGTACTCAACTTTCGCACGGTTGTGTACATTAATTCTGTGGCCCCATCCTGGCCCGTGTTTTTCTCCGGTTTTCCTTTGGGTAGAGGCGGATTTCTTATACAGGTTCTCTAGGCTTTGTCTACGGGCGGGTCTATTGTAACAATAAATCGTGAATTTAGTGTTATTTCAATTCTTATGATTTGTAAACACTATACTCAGAATAATTTATAGTTCGATACTAATTCGTACATTTAAAATAATTTTTTTGAGTTAAATTACAAACATGTTTATATTCTATTAGTATCATAACTCGTAGATTACATTTTATCTTATCTAGGAATTTTTGCTGAAATTTTTGAATCCGCCTCTGCCTTAGGGACCTTGATAGGAATTGATGGGATGGTCCCTTGCTTGCTTCCGGAGGGTAAATTAGTTTATTGTCATACGCATTTTGTACTGCTTTTTTGACAATAAACTGATTAAATTGATATGTGACATAGCGGTCGAGCGCGACGGTTTCGTGATTTATGTATCTCACCTCGGAAGAAGTGAAATATATGTCTCAGACGTCCGGTGACCTATGGATAAAAGTGATGTAAAAATACTCCGGAAAATTTATTACAAATCGTTAAACTTCCATCACTTTCGTGATTTAAAAGTTGGTCTTATTTTGAAAATATTTTTTTCCTCCGTAAGACGCAATGTCTTTCAACATCAATGATAATTGAAATTATTTCATTTAAGTGGTCGATGAGGTATTTTTTCAAGTACATGTTACTCTGTTTATTTACGCCGATTTCAGATGTTTTAGTGATTTAATTCTACCTGCGCTTGTACTACCATAGGGTATAAGAGGTATCGACTAAGAGAACGACATTTTCCTCTTGACTTCAGAGGTCTTGCAAAATTAAGAAAATGAGTAGGCATCAAATTATTTAAGAAATATCAACACCAATGTTCTTCACGAGCGCACTAGATTTCAATTTCTAAATCACTTCAATTTCGATTTTTAAGAATAAAAGTTTTTTTTCATATTTTATAATACGAAAATATATTTTTCGTAAGTGTGAGATATAAACAATAAATAAATTTAAATAAATAAAAAATATAAATAAATAATTCGAAATGGTATGTAAGATGTTTCAGTGAAATTATTTGTAATATTTATGATATAAAATTTTTATAATATAAAGGATATCTAATATTTTGAAGAACTCACCTATGTTGAAATAAACAGCAATATCAAGAGAAAATCAAAATTGTTTTCACCGTTTTAGGTTCCAATTACTCCTGTCGCCTACAGACCCACCCACTCTCGAAACTGTCTTCTGTTGATGCAAAAAATTAGTGTGGGAGTAAAAGTTAGTGTTTTCTATAGCAGTTCCATTATTTTTAGTTTAAAAAAATACGAGGGAAACAGAAGAGTATGGTGAGGGGAAAATACGAAACTTAAATCACATATTTCATCAATTATCGGAAATATGAAGAAAGTCATATTTTGAGTTTAAGATGTCAAGCGCTAATATAAAAAACATGAATGATAAATTATTAAATTATTCAAAAATAATTTTAAATTAAAATTAATTTAAAATCAAAAGTGTATAAAATTAGTTACTAATTTTGAAATTGGAATAACCTAAAAATAGAAATGAAAAATATGTCATTACAGCAAATGGTATTCCTGTAACAAGTCTTTTCCATTGCTTCCGCTGTCTCGAATATGCTGCTACGGTTTTTAAATTCTACGCTAAATTCAAGTGACTTCTCCCTCAAAACTTTCATTCCTTTTGATCTTGTCTAAACACCTCTTTCGTTGTTCCCACTATTGTAACCTGTGAAATAATATTGTTTTCTTAACTTAGCCTCCACAATCCAGAATTAGCTGCAGACAAAAGCTTCATTTGCTAACAAAACAATCTCGTTCTCGTCCTTCAAACATTTTCTGGAAGCCACCCTGAATGCTCTCCTGCGTGTATTACTACCGTTTCGCACATTTCGCTCTAGTCGTGCGTCAGAGCTTTAGTGAATTTTCACGTGACACAACGAGGAAACAATGGCGGACTACATCGAGCAGCTCCGTCGAGTACTCGCTGACTCTACGAAGAGACCCTTTTCCTTCGCACGACCAGTTCTTATCACGTCCATCTCTCTCAACATTCGAGGGTGGGTCGTAGGGAGACGTGGAAGAAGAGAATGCGGCAATTAGTGCCACATCCCCGACAGGAAACAAAGGCATTCGTTCTCTTCCTCGCAATTCGGATATTGCGAACGGGCGCAGACGAGATAGAAGTGGTGTCCTCACAGCTTGCGGCCGGGCAGATAGCCAAATACGTTACCTGCTCGATGAGAATGAGAAAAGAGTAGAATATGAAGGGAGTGCCGGAGGGAAGGGTTTATGGAAAGGGAAGGGGGTGAGGAGATTCGACTCGTGCGGGATGTAAAAGTATCATACTGCCAAGAGACTCGGGGTTCATCTTTTGGCAATAAACGTGACAGAGAGGAATGTGTCGTATTTGATCGCTACCGTGTATTCCCTTCTCCCCAGATGAGTCTCGGGATGAAACTCATCCCGGATTTTTTTGCGAACGCTTGCACTCTCACACGCCTTTCGGGATTTTTTATCGACATTACATGGAAGCCGTGGCAGCAATTTAAGCAGACGGTCGCACCAAGTCGTCCGGATTTACGATATCGCTGCGCCGTGGTGAATCTTGTCGCGACAAAAGTTGACTCATTATTTAGTGACGTCTGCGCTTTGATCACGTATATTATTTCAATTTTAATACACGACAGATGAATCTTGGAATTAGAGAGAATATTTTGATTTGACGGTTCATATTCGGTAAAGAGAGTGCTTTGAAATGACTTGTTTAGTTCAATTTGATAAATATTAATATGACTATATCTCATAATGTAAAACCAACCAATACCAATTTACAATATGAACACTGTCGTGTTAGTGCCACATCTCCTCAATTCTTTTAAACCGCATGGTAACATGACGAATTTTGATATAATATTGTTTCTTCCTAAAAAATGACCAAAAATGCATTTATTAACAAAATTTTTACTGAAAGTGTGAATCATATGAATAATTAAATGCGATAATACTTTTTTATTTTTTGTGTATTAGTGTAAGAGGCAACGAAAACTGTAATAAAGTTTGGAATGACCAAAAACTTACAACTGTAAATCCTGTGTACGTGAAATGATCCTCTTAAAAGCAAAATATTCTCCTTAAAAATAAGTTTCCCTTATCCAGCAATTGTTACAAAGAATATTCTCTTGAACTATCTACAGAGGGAAGAATAAAATTTGATTTAACGAGTTTATCCCTCGACATTAAGAACTTGGAAGGAAAAGCTTTGTCTGGATCGTAATTTCACGAAGAAAACAATCACTTAACAGTTATTTCCGATAATTTAGTACATCAAGTATGTTGTTTCAAGTACAGAATAATTACCATAATTTCTTCATTACTTCATTCTTTACTTTATTCCTCAAACGAAGTGTAACTAAAATAGTTCGGTATTAATTTGTAAATGTTAATGAAAGGAGTATTTGAGGAAAACTAATGCTGTATTTCAGATTATTTTTTACCCTCTATGAAATAAAAAAACGTTGTATTGTCTTGATAAAATAATTGGGAGTATATAAATAATTTCATGGAAATAATATATACCTATAGTAATGAACAAAGCCGTCGTGTGGGTGGGGTGTGAAATAGAATTGCCATGTGCGGCGCCGCGGCAAAGTGATTTGAAAAAAATAGTTGAAAAATCAATTAACTTTATGGAATTAAAAGTGTTTTGGTCGATGAGCTTTTTTTCTCAATAAGTGCATTAAATGAAGAGTTAACGACAGTTACATCGAAAAGAACCCAATATTTATTACAGTTCTTTTAAACCGTGGTTGCCCCTAGAACGCAGAAAACTATTGTGACTATGTTAATGGTTAGATATGGATTTTTTTTTCACTGATAAAATTTTAACAATTGACCACGTGAATACAAACACACAAATTTATTTTTATCCTATTATATTGTCGCCATGTTTCCTTTAACGTCACTACTTACACAGCTGCAGTTGTTCGAACCATAAACGTACTTATTAAATAATTTATTTTATTTTTTTAAATTCTCTCTAAAATTCTTCTTATTTTTTCCTATTAAATTTTATTCTATTCTGTTAATTTCCTCTTTCCCAAATATATTTTAACTCTTTTATTTGCACTGTATATTTACTAAAAAAATCAAATCTTTGTTTTTTAGTACGATCGATTTTCTTCTTACAGGGTGCTATATATTGACGTGAAAAATAAGAAAAAAAAGAACGTCCGAGTGTACAAGTGAGTGGAATTCGAAACCTGATAGCAGGCGTCGTCGAGCCATGCCGTACTACGCTTAGTGATTAACAGCAATGGCGATGCGAGGCAAACGAATGACTCAACGCCTCTAAGTGCGCCCTCCCTTGGATTGCGCGATGACCCTTCGGCAATCCAGCATGCCATTCAGACTGTTTCTACCGCATGCACAAACTTCGTCTCTGACATTACTCTTGAAAGACAAGAGGTGCAATAGGGCTCACGCAAAACAACTCGGAGAGATGTTTCTCTGACATGGTGGTATTATAAAATGTGTCCTCTTTTTCCTTTTCCGTTTACGGGACAATGGCCCGGACTTAAATAGTTCAACTTAACTACCTCATTCTTAGACAATGTCTGATTGTTTTAAATATTCCTAACAACGTTTCGACTCTTTTTTGAGTCTGTGTCAGGTACAATTGACATACACAATTTTTTTATTACATTGTAACATGCCAATAGAAATAAATAATTGTATTCTGTAAATATTAACGAACAATTTTAACATAATACTTTTTGTTTGTTTGTACGTTTGTTGTTTAAATTAATAACAAACCATGGCTTCATTCAATACGCTACATCCCTGATGTGTTTCTTTCTTTAATTTTAACGTTGCAAGAATTGTGAATAAAATGTGTAAAAAGTCGTTAAGCTGAACAAACAAATTAAATAAATTATTAGACGGAAAGGAGTAATTAGAGGGCAAATATAGCTCCGAAGGGAAGTTCTAAACAATGATGTGGGGAAATTATATTTTGTGGATGTGATTGTTTACTTTGAAAGACATTATACATTCACATTTTATTGGAAAATGTTTATAATAGATTCACGCGTTCCATACAGAATTAGAATCACAAGTTCTCAAAATATATTTCTACAAATCACTTCAATGGAAGTGTTTTAACACAGTTATGTTTCATGTATCTCTGATGGTCATAAAACAATATATATGTACACATTTAGGGAATTATTTAAGCCATCTCACTACTAAACATAAAGCGTTCCGTGGCTGTTGGTTAACTGATAAAACTGTCTTAAAATTTTATGGAAAAGATATTTCGAGTCTGTCAAGAAATTTTGCTCTGATTTTAAAAATCGCTAATCAATGTGAACTATTTTCTTATGACTTCAAAATGTTGATTTACGCTCATAAATCATTTTATTTACTCCGATAATACCGATACAAAATGTATTTCCCGAAACTTTTTCTCAGCGTTATGTATTCAAATTAGAATTTCGAGTCTAACTTCAGTTGGCATCTTTTGAAATTATGTTCTAATCTTTCATTATATCATGAATGGAAAATGTCACAATACTGTAAAACTGAAATTACCCGACAACCTTTACTTGAATTTTTACCACATATATTTTTTTTAAGTTATTGGAAATTTTTGGAGAAGATCCATTTTTTGGCCCTGGAAGAATAATTATTGAGTAATAATTTCAATTAATTTTAATATCATTATATACACTACTAAAACATGTGAGATGATATATTCGAAAAATGTTCTTAAATTAATGCATATCAGTTTAGAATGTGATATTAATACTTTTTTTACTATACATGGAAGTCGAATGTCCAACTGATTTTTCTGAGAATGAGTTATTTCATTTAAGAATTACGATATCCAGGTGCAGCTCCGTGCGAAAATTGTAACGCCGTGGAAAATACTGTGAATACTTCTCATAAAGAGCACCATGAATAAATCAACTACTCTTTAAAATGAATTGGAGGCGCTTCCTCTGAAAGACGTAACAGATCTGATCCACGTATTGTCCCGAAAATAATTGGAGAAAGAATTAGTGACACGACAAACCTTGTACTTCTTCATTTAGAAAATCTGGGTCGAAAGAAAAAATATCTTACATCGTAAATCACATTTAAAAGGGACGTACGAAATGGAAGTTGAAGAATTATAGGAGCAATTATTACCTGAGAGTAAATTTCACCATGCTTTCGTTATAGTCCAACCTTTTTGTGTAGATAAATTAAAAAATACCCTTTGTAACACCAATGTATTTCACAATGATGTATGTGCATTGCATAGCACCTACTTACGAAAACTTATTTGGTAATTGATTGGCATTGTCTCGAATGTAAATAATTCATTGCCGTTTGCTTATTTATGTATGGGAATGCTAGTATAGTTTTATACTAATGACTCTTAGCAAGTTGCTTGTTTCTTCCTTTAACGTATTCCATCCGTCTGATTACTAATTCAGTAAAACAATTTCAGCATTTTCAGACTATTTTGTTTGTTTAACACATGATAAATTGAAAGGCGTTTCTATGTTGCTCATTGTTTTATTGGTATAAAGCTTTTTCGGCTGCATAGCAGCCATCGTCAGTAACATACACTGAGTATTAAGGAATATATTTTGACACTCGCCAAAAATATTCCTCAATACTCAGTGTATGTTACTGACGATGGCTGCTATGCAGCCGAAAAAGCTTTATACCAATAAAACAATGAGCAACATAGAAACGCCTTTCAATTTATCATGCTTTGATAATGTTGCTAAAGCTCCACAATTACCAAGTTGTTTAACACAGTTTTTAAATCGTATCGACTGCGGACACAGTCCTCATTAGGTGAACAAGTTTGTATCAACAGTCCAAAATTAAATCAAAAAAAAGTGTGAAAATGTGAAATTCTTTATTGTATGATTTGATTCGTATATCTCTACTGAAATACCAGCATCGCGAAATAAACATGGGTAACAAAATATTACGTGACTCTGTTCTGAAAAATCTATTTAACATTAATACCACGTGCTTCAGCGAAACCAAAATCGGATTTCGTACATCGTCATTATCATGACGATGTTTGAAGAAAATTGTACTGCTAGAGGTAAGAAGTGAAGAATATTGCGAGCCAAGAAATACTATTTCTTAAATTTATACTCACGTTTGCTATTTTTTTGCTCCTCCAGTCCCAACTTTATATGTAATATCATATCTAATTACAAACATATTGACATTCTATTAGTATTACAACTCGCAGCTAACTTTTTATCTTTTCTAGATATTTTTGCTGAAATTTTTGAATTCGCCTCTGCCTTAGGGCCCTTGGAATTGATGAGGTGGCCCCTTGCTTGCTTCCGGAGAGTAAATTAGTTTATAGTCCTCCACGTGGTCATACGCAGTTGTACTGCTTTTTTGACAATAAATTTATTTATTTATATTTGTCTAGGTATTCTATAGGTATACCGTGAGGTTTTCACTTCATTATACACGGTGGTCCTGCCATGCATAGATCCAATGATACTCTGAACTTTCAATGTTTTCCTTCCAATTTCGTGTCTACTTGTATAAGATAATTGAGTTGTTAATAAGTTTGAGGACTACGTCAATTTTTATAGAAGTAGAACTAGATATTTCTACTGAGGGATAGAACGTTTAAATGTGTTGTTCACAACTGATTACCATAAATTTTTATTTTTAGAATGAATAGAAAAATATTGTTTGTTCTTCTCGAATATATCCATGGAGTATACATCAATATTTTATTGTATTTTACGCTTATTAAGATCATGTCATTGTAATAAATACCCCTTGACTGAGTATTTCCCATCGGTGGCATAATCCTCTCAACGACAGCTCAGGTGCGAACGTTCTTGCACTTCACCAAGTCATCCCAGGTTCAATTCCCGGTGGGGCCACAAAAAATTGTAGCTTTTCACAATAATGTCCCAGTTCATATAGCTGTGACTTCTGAAAAGTGAACCCACCTTCCTCTATTCATCTCCTATTACTATCATTAACTCTTAACTATTACTGCCTACTTCTACTAACCCCTCCACGTGGGTCAAGTTGTTGGTAAATCAATCTAAGCGGTCCACTACCTCCTATCACTCCATCTAGATATGCTTCAACAGCACGCTACAATTCCCATTTATAAATATTACAATAAAAAAATTAAAAAAATCATTTTTGAAATAAATGATAGAACGATCGAATTAATTCAATAATTGCAAATAAATTACCAGTCTTATTATTTTTGTATCGAATTAAATCAAAAAGTTTTAATTTAAATTAGGTTCTCAACTGGAATACATAAAAGTATTTAATTATTAAGATTAAAAATTGAAGGATGTTCAAACTGATGTATTTACGCGATTTAGTGTATTACTTTTTATGTTTATTTAGATGTCTCGACGGTTGGAAGATAGTGTCCTCTGAAAAATCTGTATTAAAAAATTCATTTTAAAAACTCATAATTTTATAAAATTAAGTGTTTTGCTTTATCAAAAATTTAAGATGCACCAAACTCTCTTTGTGGGTTAATTAACGTGGACTTCATCCATGAATTCTTCAAACTGAATGTTCCCGTAATAATACTAGTGAATTGTAAAATGTGAAAACGTATTTGTAGAAACAATAAAAAAATTACAAAATTGTCTGTAATTTTATATTCAATATGGGACGCCTAATAGCTATTATATCCAGTAACAAAGAAAAAAATTCTAGACAATATTACAGTAAATAACTCATTCCAATCTCTATGTTTCTCAATTATAGACAATCATTATACAGGCAGAATTACTGGTATACCCTTCTTTAATTACATATGATTATTACATTACTAGATAATATTAGTTTCTTAACTTAAATTCTTTGGTAAATCGTTTATGAAGACAATTGATATCCTCGCTATCAGCCACATGAAAGAAGCATTGCGTATAAATTAACACGCCTCAAAACCGAATTAAACCAACTTCAATTTAAAATACGTACGTGATAAGTTTCAAAATCATAATTATTTTAGAGAAAATACCGCTTCTTTTCCTCGAGAGAAATAATGTACAGAGGTCAACTAGAAAACTTCTGAGGCAACAATATCAGATTCTCCGCTTTACACCTCATTAGCTCAAACCACAAATGGCAAGTAGGATCTACTCGCTGAGCTTTTTGAAATAATTGTTCATCTGAGCTAGATGATAAGCCTTTGGTCTTGCTCCTACAAAGGCAGTATGAAAGCTATAAAATATCCCTTGTGTTGTTGGCTCCGGAAGTGAAATGGGCAACGTGAGTAATCTGACCAACAAGGCATTCGCACACGAGAGCAATACAAACGCGATAAAATTACATTCGTGCTTCCCAATAGGAGTTTACCCATACAGAAAGATAGTTTTACAAAATTTTTCAAACGAGTTTCATTTCAGATCTTAAATTATTTTTCATGTCGACTGATTTCAGTAATGAAGGAGTGCATTTTTCTTGTATTTTATCTTCTTTGTTAGTATTTTTTTCATTTAGTATTGATTACGTATATTTTGTGTGTATTTTATGATATTTATTCGTCTTGTGTTTTATTTTCAATAGTTCTCTATTTTGGAACTTAAACTTCCCTGGAGCTTCCTTACAGTTTCTATCCTTCAATTTGTAATATGGATATACGGTAAAGGGGATAATGTATCTAATAAATATTTTTCAAAAACAACCAATCATTAGGCTAGGTATACATGAATACAAAATTATAAGTATTTATGTTTATCGTACACCTCCTGTTAAACGTTCCTTCACAGAAATTAGTTTTCATTGGCTTTCAAGCTGAAATTGGAAGCTTTTAACTCGCTAACAGGAAATATCTACCAACTCTCTCTTAACTAAGTTTTGTTCGTTTTTTTTCTTTGTGCAAGTGCTTTCATAGTCTTAAAGAACTAGTAGAACGATGGTATTAATAATTCGTGGTAAGTCAGGGTGAATATCTTAAAGTGCAATACTCTGAGGGACTTACATGTTCACATATTACGTGTAGGAACTTGATGAAACCATTTGTACGATTAAGAGAGTTGTTTGGCTCTGTATGTGAAGAAAAATTAGTCATTACGTAATATGTTTGACGGTCTTCACACGTTATGTTAACTTCGCAGCTTGAGTAGTTGGAGGTTTTCAAAACATGTTTCTCTACGCAGTCAGAGTCAAAGTTAGAAAGTGCTATTCGTTCAAATTAATTGCTCACTATTGTGCCTCTTACAAAACGGGATGACAGTTGGTTTGAAACTGCTTTTGAATGAAATACATCATTTTATACTTAGCTATTCGGTTGAACACTTCTGATCTTCTTTATTTCTTGCCGAATAAAACTAAAAATATTTTTTTCTTCATATGTCTGAATATGATCACTCAATTAATTTCAGAGATATATTATCAATTTAACTAAAGTATCATTCACTTGTTTGTGTATTTTAACTCCCACCTTTTTTATAACACTTTGCCACAAATTTTTGCTCTGTGAACGTAACAAATTGCAAGAATTTAGAGAGTAGTTTCTGAGAGAGGTTTCCGCGAGAGTCGCTCTGTTCAGTACTGAATTTAGGTAGTAAATTTATTCATTAAATTGAGAGATAAAATAATTCATCTCACATTTCGCCACAATTTCCAGATCCCCCCCACTCGATAGTTGCGACGTAGTAATACATGAATGACTCTTAAGAGTGTTTCAAGTTATTTCGTTAATTCATTATCTATTCATTCACATATTTTGCTGTCAGTGATATTTGTTTTCAAATACTGGCGTTCCAAGCTTTGATAACCTCTGGTTTCTCTCAATGTATTTCATTAATTCTCTTGAAACTTACTCCATGTCACATCTAATCGGTCTTCTACTAAAGTTCATCATCACCGTTTTGGTACCATTGATTGAAGAATCGGCTTCAATCAATGTTAACAAAAATATGTTTTTCACCCTTCTAGTGGATAAAGGGATTTTGTATTTTGTATCTTACTGTTGATTATTATCGTAACCTCGGAGTACCTCAGACATATTCGTCTTTAAGAATTATGAATAATAATTTGGATGAAATCTATCTTATTCAATAGTTCTCCTATATGTAACAACATTTATGATTTTTTTTTTCGCCATTTTGGCAATCACTTCACGAGTTATTTTGTTTTTCTGAAGATGGGTCTCTTTGAACATTATTTAAAGTACATGCTCTATTAAAACTCACACGATGTAGGTTAGTATATGGTGAATAATCATTTACAAATAAATATCTCTCTTTTCACGTATTAAATAATTTAAAAATACCTAACATTTTTATCTTGTGCTTGATGTATTGATATGCTTAATATCGTGCTTGAAAATAATGTATTATTTTCAACATGGTAGCCAAGAATTCCTTTGTAAATTTTTAGCGAGCGTTTAGCATCAAAGATCTGTTCAATTACTATCAGGTTCACCTCTATGCGAATAATAAGAATTTTTGGCACAGTTCCTAATTATAGAAGAGAAACTCCCGATGTTACATATTAAATTAATGGCAACGAGCCAAGTGAACGATGAATCACGTCGTTGGCAGAGAAGAGGATAAAGTCCAGTTCACACATTTTTATTTTCTTTTGCTTGTCTCAAGATCGTTCAGTCCTCCCTCTGTCTCACACCCCGCCATCCGCCCCCGCGAACACCAAAACGTCTTTCACCGTCTCCTACCATGCGTCCAGATCTGCTTTCCTCCACTTGTACAAACAATATTGCTCGTCCTTCACTTCTCCGCTAGATGGGATTTTTGCTGTGCTGTGGAGTTTTCTTTCCAATGACTCGATTAAAACATATTATTAATGTTTCTGTCCAACATTTTGATGTTTCGAAGTTTTGTATTACGCGAGTAATGGTCCATAATTTTTTCACAATATATATTCTAGGTTTTTTACACCCAAACCGAAATACTCAAATAATATTACCAAATAAAATTGCAAATATGTCTAAAATAGCATTACCCTCATTATGTTTTCGAATTGCTCGACACATATCTAACAATGCGACAATATTCCAAATTTATAACGATTCTTACAGTTCAATTTTGAAAAGTATATACTTTTTTTAAAAAGTATTTTGACTCTTAAAAGATCCATATTGGAGACAGAATTCTTTATTTTCCTATTTCCATTCCCTGACACTTACTGAGTTCATATTTTACGACTCCTTCTCGTCTTTTCTTTTTTGACGTTTACATACTTCATATGGAAGGAGGAGCAGTATACTTAAGCAAAGTCAACACAAACAGTCCCACGCGTTATTTATAACGCTCAAAGCCATCTAATCCTCATCCATCAGATCGATTTCTTTTGCGGTCAACCATGTTTACGGGAGTTCTGCTAACAGGTTCACACACTTCCGACTTTGATACATGTGTTCTTACGCCTTAGGTAGTAGATAAGCAGATATCTGTGAGTTGAAGGTTAATGAATCTGAATGAGGATTAACCACAAACGACTTCAGTTTAGGCTGCATGCGTCACGAAATTTTGGAATTGCGAATTTAATTTATTAAGATTTATGTTGTTTGAGATCAACTCATACACGTTCTTCCAGCACTTACGCGTCAGGTTTATAAAAATTCACAGAATTGTTTTTGTGCAAAAAATGAGTTAAAGTTGTTGACCGAAGTGCTAGAAGTTAGCAAAAGTGGTTGGGGGTTAGATTGAGAAAGAGCATTAATGTCATAATTAGAGTCAGTGGGTATACTAGATGTTTCAATGAGTGATTTCACATCATCTAAGCATCGCCGTACTAAACATTGTCAAATAAGTCGTCGTCAGCAAGGACACAAAAATGCAAATACTTGCTATTAAATGTAATTTTTATAAGCGATCTCACAGAAAAATGGAAATAACTGAAGACGAAAAGCTGAAATCGTTACATATTAAATTAATGGCAATTAATTTAATTCCTAATATTTATAAAATTATTCGCGTTACTGAATCTCTTCGCTGTTAAACTTATCGATATCGTATATACTTCGTTGATAACTAATCATAATCACCTAGCGACAAGTGCGAAAATATTTATTTGCTGAAACTTTCCAGAAAATTTATGTATTTTATTTAACGATTGCAAAGAGATCAATTTCTTGATTAAGATGCACTGGAGTGTAAACAAAGTTTTAAATTTGAGAACCACGACAATATAGAAAGAAGGAGAGAATGATAATGAAAAAACCGGGTCATCATTTCACATAAATTTGATTCACAAACCCACGTACATGTAAACGTGTGAGACTCGATACACTCCTGTTGTATTGTGTTTTCTTTTCTCGAATTCTCTTTCTTTGAGATATAACAGAAGTCGTAATAGTATTAACTGCTGCTTCTTTATTTTTCTTTTCTTTATCTTCTTTTTCCTCCAACCTATTATTTATCCGCCCACAGCCTTTTTTTCTTTAAATTTCCCTACATCTCCCTCCTTTCCTCTTAGTTTGTATGCCTTCCCTTTCCTTCCATACACATCCTCAATGGTCCGTTCTCATTTGCCTTTTCCCTCCCTTCAGCATCGCTGTAAGCTATTTCAGCCAGCAAATCCCTCGTCTAGGCCCGAGTGCCCTGCTGCTGCTGCTGTTTCAATCTCCCGTTGCACGTCACCGCATCCTTATTCTTAAGCAAACGCCTCGTGGATGCACTAGAGACGGAAATATCCCTCCGGGACTGCAGGAGGTGCTCGACATTCCCGTTATCTTTGCATGGGAGGCAATACAGCGGGAAATTCAGTTTTCAGAAGTATGATAAACGAACCGTTAATATTATTGACGTTATTTATCTCGATTTGTCACAGTTTATTTTGGTTAAATTTTGTAATAACTTGTTTTAGAATTATTGAATCCTCCAATACCTTTGATCCTTGATCGGAATTGATGAGAGTGTCCCTTGCGTGCTCCCTTTAGGAAAGTAAATTAGTGTATTAACCAGTGGTTAAGCGCAATTTGCGATTGTCTTTTCGTTAATAATTTTTTTATTAAAATTTGTTGTCATTATCGTGAACCAATATCCACGGAATAATCATTTTAACTAACATTTCATTACTGAGGTACTAATGAAATGTTTTTCACATATCTCTTAAAAAATATATTATTAACTTATTTACATTTCCTGTACTCTGAAACTTACTTGTGCCATGCTCCTTCCTTTCTCTTTTCTGACCTTCCTTGGTCACCTCTTGTTCTTTTCGATCCCGACGCCATTAGGGCTAGGGTATCTTTCATTTTCCTGCCTCGCCCCAGGGGACTAACATCTAGTAAGTACGTGTTTGGCAAACACGGGGCCCCGAGCTGAGTCTGGCATTGCTTCCACTTGCTTGTGCCATGCTCCTTCCTTTCTCTTTTCTGACCTCCCTTGGTCACCTCTTGTTCTTTTCGATCCCGACGCTACTAGGTTGCGAGGGCTAGGGTATCGTTCATTTTCTTCTTTCCTCTNTTAAATCATCCGGTCACAGAACGCTAGAATACTATAGACACAAAAATTTGTATTTAACGTTATTTTTGGGGTGTTGTAATTATTAGGTTAGGTCTGGATAAATCTATACCAATCTATGTACCTCGATATTGTGCAAATTGCAAAATGAAATATGAGATGTCCTATTTTCTACCCAATATCACACAGTCCCATAGTGTTTATTTTCATTAATTATTTGTTGAGAGTTCGAAAACAAAAAAAAAAAAAAAAAAAAAAAAAAAAATGTACTCTGAACCTGCAAATGAATTTATTGGACTTTATTAACTCTCCCGCTATGTTTTTAATATTATTTTATGCACAAACTTTATTTCGTAAAGTATTTAGAAATAAGTTAGTTGACTGACCGTACTATGTAAAATCACAATTACTATTGAACAATCGAGATTGATCTCATTCCTATTCCTAGTCAAGAAGGTGAACAATTCGACTCTTCTCTCAAATTGAGGTATGAATGTTGTAAATAGAAAAAAGAACTCCATAGTTTGATTGAATTTAAGATGGCCTCATTTTATCGACACAGGTTTTAATTTATGTCTCTTTGTACTACGAATCTCCAATGAATTTGACTACAGAATGAGTAATATTGAGCAAATATTGAGTAATATTCGGTTTTAATCGCCAATTAAATTAAGGAAGAGTATTTTTTAGAAGTTTTCTACTTTTCGGAGATTAGTGATTCTCAGTAATGTTCCCAGTCGATTACATTCATAAACATTTGATATACGTATGCCAATTCTTATATCGTAAATCCTATCGAGAAATTGTGAAATGTCAACTGCCAACGAATAAAGTAGTACAAAGTTACAGAGTTCAGTTGGAAAATAAAAAATATATTTATTACGCTTGTGAAGCCTTCTTATGTAGTCATTGATTCACGGGAGTAATCATGAAACCATATTGAAGAGGTAAAAATTTTCGTAAAAATTTATGAAACCTTGGCCGTGAACGTAAAAAGATTCCATTCAATCAAAATAAAATTTTGTGGATTTCTGATTTATAAAACGTAAGAGTTACGTCAGCGCTGCCCAACTAGTGACCGGCGGGTCGTACGCGGTCCGCGAAATTTCTTTTACTCGCGGCCCGCGAGTTATAATACATTTTACATCACATTTTTCATAAAACTTTGGGGGGGGCACAACTTAGTCATAAATCTATGCCGTCTGAATCAATACTTGACGTGGCATATCCGGTGAAAGAAAATAGAAAATTGTGTTCGGTGATAAATAATAAACTTTATTGTCAAAAAAGCAGTTACAAACTGCGTATGACCGCGTGGAGGACAATAAACTAATTTACTCTCCAGAAGCAAGCAAGGGACCATCCCATCAATTCCGATCAAGGACCCTAAGGCAGAGGCGGATATAACATTTCAACACACTCCTAAGGATAAAAATAGTTCGACACATGTTATAGTATTAAAATAACATCAACAAATATTTTATTTAATAAAACACAAAAAAGTCATTTCGCAAGTACGTATTATTATCAAACTATAAATCATTCGGAAAGTATTGTTGATAAATCGTAGCTATTAAATAACACTAAATTCGCTAATAATTATTTCAATTGATGCCGTCCCTAGGCAAGAGCCTAACGAGTCTTTATAAAAATTCCACCTTTGCCCGAAGGAAAACCGGAGAAAAAACCGGACCAGGATGGCGTTACAGAATTAATGTACACAACCGTGGTGCCAGGGTTGAGTGCATGTACAACTAAATTTATATGAATAAAAAGACACAATACAAGCATGCAGGAAAATAATTTTGAAATTTTGTTCAGATATTTTGAAAGTACTACAACAATGGCATGCTAAAGTACAAGACGGCTTTAATATTTATTAAAGTCAATAAATTCTTTTACAGTGTATAAGCAGTGGTTTCGTTGGAAGCTCTTAACCGCGAATTTGAAGAGATTCAATTTAATTACATCTTTTATATTTTTATGCAGGGAATTTTGTAGAACGATTCCCGAGTGATACGGTCCTTTTTGGCAAAGTGCGGTTGACACTCTCGGACGATGAATATTACTTATTTGCTGCAAACACTGCACAATAAGGAGGGTAACGACTCATTTAATTTTTGTGTAAATTTGGATTGATTTAAAATCTTTTAATATCTATTTCTGTCAGGTTATTGCTTTATCTACCTCTTTGTATTTGTCTTATTTGTTCTCATGAATACAATATCATTTCACCATTAATTTATATTTATTATGATTGATGTCACTTGATGTAAATTTTTTAGGAAAATGAAGGAGATATGGTAATATTTTTATCTGAGTGCTAGTAAACTTCGTGTAGACGTCCCATCTGCTCTGAATCTCAATGAATACACGCCAACACATGTGACTTCACTCACGACAATAGTGATATGATTCGATCGTAGTACTATTTACAACTGCTTGTCTTCTGATTGCGAGAGACGCATAGCACTTGTAAGATTTCTTTAGAGAAATTTCCCAGATTTCAATCAGAAATAATTATACCGTCCATAAATCTGTTCCTAACGCGAATTTCTGGGATGGGTACCAGAACCGTTTGGGGTGAACGCAGACACCCCCTTCCCCTTTCTATAGTTACGCCGCAGGTGGAGATGAGTGAGTGAACGAATGAGTCGTAGTTCCCCTGTGAGGAGACCACATGGTCCGTCTCGGGGAACCGGTTGTTCCCACGTGGCACATGTCCATCGCTTTCGCGTACTCACCAACGCATTGCTTTCCGCACAACGAGGGTTCGAATTAAAAAGAGGAAAAGAGTATTATGACATATTCCCCCACTTTTTTTTCCAATCTGGGGACAATAAAGATAGTCGTGATTAACATTGATAATTATCAAAATTAAGCATTGATTTTATACATGTTGGAAAAATCAGTTAAGTGAGTCATCTTCTTTTATCTATTTATTTTTAATTCCTGGTGCAATGTTAGAATTAGCCATATTGAATCAATTCATTTAAAATATCTCTAATGGAAATTATTCACTGTCCATCAGTAAGACACTCTATTTATCCCTTAGTACAATAACATTTTCCTAACGATTTTATAAAGAACTGTATTGAAATATGGAAAGACAAAGTTTTAAAAAATTTCTCCTTTACATTTTTTAAAAATTCGAACACTGCGAACATCATATTTCATGAGACCGATATTTGTTTATATGGGAAATGGCTGTCCCCTCACTGTTTCTTAGATCTTATAAATATGAACGAGTGAAAATACTTGAAGACGCCTCAGACCATCGTAATTCTGTAAGTTGAAATGTCATCCACACCAATTCCAACAAATAGATATTAATAGCAATTTACATACTTCGATACTCATTGTATAGCAGGCTGAAGTAAAGTCGATTTTGTGTAGCATGGGAAGACTTAGTTCTTGTTACTCCGTAGTGTTCTCGTGTGACAATATATGCATTTTTAGTTTTACGACACCAGCCAAATACTTTGAAAGTGTCTCCTATTAACTTAAGTACTTAGTCACTCCAAACCCAAATATTCTATTTCGAATCCACTAGATTGCAGGATACTCAGCTTAGATTGTCAGACTTCCAGTACAGTACAGCTATGACATTGTTAATATTGATAAGTAAACATAACGTTAGGAGTCAACGTGGCTCAGTGGATAGAGCACTGAGTTGATGGCTGGATGGCCGGGGATCAATCCCCGGTGAGGTGGGGATTTTCATCACGCTTTAACATCCGGACTGGCTCCCAGGCCTACTTAGTCTGCTAAACAATGAGTACCAGGATCTATGTCGGAGCGAGATGCTGACCACATCTCCTCCTTCTAGTGCCGGGGTCAAGAAATCGCGCGAGCTCTACCCTCCGCGAAGGCCAAAGCCCACAAAGGGCTGTAGTGCCAGATAAAAAACATAACGTTAATACTCAGCCACTTGAATTCTCAGGAGTGAATCTGGAGAAAAATCGTACGGGATGAGAAAGGGAACCTCTCCCTTTTTCTGTAAAGTCACATCATAAGATTAAAAATGTTGTTTTAAGCAACTCTACAACTTTACATGCTTAGTTTTTCATACATACTATATTTTCCTCTAAATACATTATTTATTTTTGATTTTACTTTCCTCATTGTTATTAGGTATTAGTGACTACAAAGAATAATCCTGTCATAACCCGTTTCCGAGAAACTAAATATTTATTTTTATACGCTGAAGTAAAGTAAAACGAACATTACTAATTTTCCTTTTATTCACACATTCTCTTACGTTCATCACATATTTATGAGTTTTGAAGAAGGATCAGTCAGATTCGATTAGATTCAGGAAATAGACCAATATATGTAGGAACATTAATTTATGTAGGATATGTAGGAAATTATATATTTATATAATTTATTTAATAATTTCTAAATTATCAGTTCTATAATAATAAGAAATAAATTAACAAGATCTTCAAAATTCATCATTAATTAATTCAATACTTTGATCTCGTCATGCTGTCAACCACGGAAAGTGTACTGAGTATCATCAGGAGAAGATAAGTATCCCATGATCCTGTTGATCATGGGATAGATGACCTTGTCGCAGAGTTCTTAACAGTTTTAATAATGTGTACAAGGTTCAAGAGATAAATGTTCCCTCTGACTAAAGACACTTGCGTTTTCGGCGACTATTTTTTTATTTTTTAAATAATAGAAATAGACCTACTACACACAGATGTCAATATAACAGTAATAGCGAAATATACTTACATAAGAAATAAATAACAACGTAGGACCTTTTTACGGACGATCACGATATATATTATGCTTACTAAAATATGTTGCTACGTTCATGTTCATTGTTACAATGTGTTACCACCAAACGACGTCTCAAACCACGAGTCATTACGTTGTGCATTTTAATAATAACAATATGTATTGTAATCGTCAGTAAAAATGTCGTAAGTTGTAATTTATTTATTTATCATATAAATTATAATAGTAGAATACATAATTATTTAATTCAAATACAAGTCCCTTTTATAATGTACTCTTACCGAGTAATTTATCAATAATTACCGATAACTACCCTCCAAAATACATAACATGGTTGACTCAATATTTTTTGTTTTAAAACCGTTAACTTTAAGTAGTAATACAAATTTTTAATTTACACTTTACATAAGGCCAACTGTAGGACAATCTTTCGTCTATGTTCAAAAATTGTTAATATCACATAATTTTGATAATTAAAAGCGAACAGACAAAATTACCCAGTATTTTGAAACTTCCCTACTCAACAAGTTTCTAGGGAGTCGGTTTAGTTCGTTTCAAATACACGGACAATCAAAAACACAACACAATTCAAATTCACAATATGACACAAAGATTCACAATTCCTTCACAAAAATAGTACACATAAAACTCAAATTGAGGAACAAATGTTACAAATAATTGAAATATAAAGCTTTAAAATGTAGATGTGAAAATGCTCATTTCTCTCTTTTTAACTAAAACCACACTAAAATGTTTGACAATTACATAACGAAAATCTCAAAAGACTAAAATACAATCAGAAGAATACACGAAGAAGTCAAAAATAGTAACACATGAAAATAAGAAATCTTCAAGAAAACGAACTTCACTAAACAGGACACGAAAAGTTTTTTATAAAGAAGTGAGGAAACACTAAACCAAATACTCAGTGATATTATAACTCAGTGTTGCAATAATTAATATGAACATTGATGTAATTAATAATCAGTCTGTAGGAATTGAAGGAAATGATAGTCAAGGAAAGCATCGTGAAAGCAATCACCCTCCGTCTTAGCTTCTCTCAATATGCCCATCTATTAACACTTGTGATCTTCAGCAGGTGACAAGGTCGCGCAGGAAGCAGCGATATCCGCTCCGCACCCGCTAGGTATGTCTTTGCCCGTAAGATAACACGTGCTGTCTCCCCGGCGGCCCCCAGAAATGAGCGGAGATCTCCGCTGCAAGCAGCGGGCGAAAAATCGCTACGTGCCTTTGCCCATAAGATAACACAGATCGGCGGAAAAATCACTCCGCTCCGCAAACACAAGTATGTCTTTAGCTTATCGTAGGGAACAAATCCCTCCCTCCCTCCTCGAAAGAAAGGAACAGAGAAAAACACGATCAGTCGAGAATATTCTGACACTGATTATGAAAACCAATTAACTGCAATGTGATGAAATGTTTCAACTAAACCTGTATAGATGAAAACATCCTATTGCGTCATAAAATGCGAATTCAATGTCATTATAACACGTCATCACTTACGTACGTCAACGCGTCACAAGAAGGCGCGTACTCATATTGCTGATTGGAGAGATAGAAATCCATGACTCCTCATCGTGTCTTTGAACTGAGTGGTGCCACGCCTTCTGCCACGTTCTCTTCGTCCATTGTGCATGGTCGTGCTTATAGGCTACGTGGCATCACGTTTGTTGAACGTTGTCATCTCCCATGAATTATTCAGTTTCGTCTCGTCCTCCCTTCGCTTCGCTCGAAGGAAACATAGAGAGAAACTTCTTTCTCAAACGAAAAAATGAAAATTCCCAGGCTCTGAACATTCGTTAACTCCTCCTTTTGCTCATGTGATAGAAAGTCATTCTGAAAACTGGAGCAGAACGTTGTTGAGCACAGTGGCAATATTAGAAAAAGAATTGCTTACAAAATATTTTCAAGTTCATAAATCTGATATAACCAGTATACAAAAAATAAAATAAAAATGATTAGCCGTTTTAAAAAGAGGACACAATTCCCAAATTAAATGCAGCAAGATTGTCGCACGTGTCTCTATTTCATAAACTCCTACAAACAGGAGAAAGAAAACTCTTATGATTTCTATATTTAAAAATGTATTCGTATCCATGTTGTCAGAATTAAATATTCAAAGAGTGTCTCTTCTATATTACAAAGGAACAAATTTAGTTCTTTTTTTTCCGGAATATCATTTACTACCTCACATTGCTCCACTTCAAGATCACATTACAGTTTCTGATGGAAAATAAAACTGGATTGATTCTGAAGGATTCTTTGTCACGTAAATCTAAAAATTTCCCATGTACGTTAATCAGTTAATAAAATTATGACTTGCATTCAAACTAGTCACCCACGTATGAATAACTAAATTGACAAAAATGCACAACGTCATATGTCAACAAATCATTTTCATTCTCTCATGCAGTGACGAATTTTGAGGTGGGGGAGTTTTGGGCTCACTAAGAGAACCCGTACTCCCCACCCACCCCCACCCACCCATGGGGAAAAATATTATGAGTAAATATTTAAAATTTTATTATATTTGGTAAAATACATTATGTTTGGTACATAAGAAAATATTTGTACCGTACAGTAAAAATATACTCCCACAAAAATGAAAGTTGTGTTAAATGTGGATCATTATTTCCGATTTATAGACGATTATTCCCAGACACCATTAACCCCATAACTTTAAGCTCAAATGATTTTCCTTGAGATTTGGAATCACTCATCATGGCACTTGGTAAATTTGAGGGAATTGCGGAAGTATTTCCTGCTGGAATTGTGGTGGCTTTTATTCTTTTCCTTGATTTTCATCGATTGGGACGTACAAAGTTTAGTTGGCTGTTCAGAAGATTTAATACATATTAAAACACTAACAGAACTACCTGGCGTTGCCGGAATTTGAAAATAATCTTCAAATAACCACACTGGACATTCAATATTGTAAACCTATTTACAAATAAAACGTAAAAACAATATGTATTTGCTTTATTAAACAAATATACAAAAAATTACAGCAATATTTTTTAAAAAAACTGGTACTATTTATTAATATATTTTACCCTATAGATGATATTAAAATAAACTAATTTTGGTGAAATCTCTACGTTTGTAAGTGAAATAAATAAAAGTATTCTTTTTATTGGTGTGTATTTTACAATTGTTACAAGTGTATATTTTACATTACCTTCAGACTTAAATACTACGAAGAAAGATAAGAATTAAGGTTTATTTATGAATACATTCATAGCCGTTCCCAGGCACTAGCAATAAAACAAACGCCTCAGACGGCATTCTGGACAAATTGTCGGACATATCCATTCCATTCAATACCCACGATCATAAACAGAAAACTGAAATTTGCCTTGTAACATATTTCGAATGAGGCTGAAATCTACAACGAAACTTGGATAATGCTACATATCATCATAGTATCACAATAATGACAAGAAAATGGATTGAGAATACTTCCAATTTTCTATTCCAAGTCATTGTAGAGAAATGATACAATCAATGTTCGTGAATGACCAACATACGGTTTGAAGAAACTTTTAAAGAATAGCAAGATTTCTATCGTTTTTTTCTTCTTCTTTTATTCTTCTTTCTATTANATATGAGAAATATATATATATATATATATATATATATATATATATATATATATATATATATATATATATTGAATTTTTGAACAATATTTTATTTCTTAAGAAAATAGCAAGTAATAAGCTACAATTTTCATTTCGTTTCAAATAACCCACAAGATGATTTCTACCTGATTTCATGGCCAAGGTATCCACATATCAGCAACATACCTGAAATGCTTTTAGTCACATTAAAGAATTAAAAGTTCAAAAACCGAAGAATCGTTCATAAAAAAGCTGTGTATCAGTGACAAAAGACTTAAGGAGTTCTTTATAATCTGTTACACGAAATCAAAGAGGTTCCGACTTTCGTACACAGTATATGATGACATACTCTTAATGTTTACTTGTTTTTCATTTATTTTGGTTGTGTTAAATAATTATACGAAATGAGATTACCAATAAAGTAAAGAATATGTGAATTTAATTCAATACCAATTAAATATATGAAATTACTAAAGTAGTGTCACGTCATAACAGTATTTACGTTTTAGATGCAACAACAATGCTAAATATTAATCAAACAATTACTACACACTATCTAGAAATCGTTGTAGTGTTTTGTTGAAAAAAAAATATCTGAAGTGACGCCACTCATGACACTTTGTATGAAGAATGCGGTAATAATGACGGCATGTTGCACCATCTCCTTTTTTTAATAGTGTAATTTCATTTATCCTTCTCAGTTGCCAATATGTTCACAGATTCGTTTCCGCATGTGCCAGGCAAATGTGACCAGTGTACTTTAAGAGAAAAGAGTGAACGGTGCACATTAGTCGAAAGCGAGGAAGCGACTGCGGTGCCGGCCGCCGCGTCGAGGCGCCAAGTGGGAGGTGAACGGTCACTGGCCCCCACATGGCAGAAAGCGGGTCGCACCGTAACTCCACCGCCCCCGCCGTGCCGCTAGACTCCCGCCAACGCCCATTGCAGTCTTGTCCATGCTGCTGACGCCCTCTACTGCCATCTCTTCTAATCCAGCGCTCGTCGTGGCCTTTTATACCGGCGTCAACAAGTGAATCCTAGTGACTCGTCAGTAGCGCCTACTGCTGCCACGTGGGAAAGGAATACCGTTTAGCCACAGTGGTCGTAGTCGAACTGCTGGTCACGTTAGATTCGGATGTTCAATGGACATCGGAGGAGTTTTCTTTCGAGCTGTGCTTCGGTTGGTCAATAGAAATTGGTCAAATTCGGGTGGGAATAAGAAACACGTTCGTTGTAAATAAATTAATTCTGAATTATATAATATTTAATAACGACGTTTCAACTAATATGTATTAAGACGTGATATAAAGAATTTAATAGCTAAAGACGCAATGTTATTTTCAATTATTTGATGGATAGTTTTTTTTATTAATGTCAGATAAATGAATCAATGTGGAATTCATTTTTCATGCAATAAACGTGTTACTATTTGTTTGATATTTTAACATTACAGAAAAAATGAGTACACAGAAATCTAATATTTATGTTCCATTACAATGTCAAAATTAAGCTACGATGAAAAGTATAATGCAAATTAAATTATGATTCATCAACGTTGGAGACGAGTTACCTCAGAGAGAGGACGAGAGATAATAATGGAACATTAAGGAAAGTAATGATTAGATGTAGTTATCAACCAAATAGTTTTTGTCACCAAATTAATGTATAAGGTAGATAGTGTCATTATCTTACTCACTGACATAATACCAGAGTCGTAGAAAGGTGTTTGAGAATCATTGTAATCGTCTCAAAAATACAGAATCGTTGCATTGCGGAAATTTTATACTATCGTTTCCAAAAGAACAAAAATTTGTTGTATTCGAAAAGTCATGGTGTTTAAAAATATATTCTTTGTTATGTTAATAAGGACCTATTTTCCCAGAGAAAATATTTCATTTTTCTTTTTATACAGTTTTCTTTCAAATAGTTCAAATTGATACAACCCTAACGGTATATAAATGTTAATAATGAAACTCGTTTAAACCCCATCCCATTCAATTTTGAGAAATTGAAAAACATTAGCAATTTTTCATACCCACACAAATTATAGAAATATCGCAAATCAACAGAGAAACAAAACATAGCTCTTCATAAAGCAATATAACAACCAAAACAACTTTATTTTGTCTATTTTTTGTAACAATTTTTTTTGAAATCATTTTCTAAACAATTTATATCTTTTTGCAATTTTTTAACAGAACAGTTCTAATATATGTTTATATTTCAAAAATTCTAATTCCTAAAAATACCCTTCCTATTACTTAAAAACCCTGATAATATCAAGTTTATTCGTTCTCTGGTGTTCAAAGAAATGGTACATTTACACCGAAAAATATTGTTTTCAGGAAAACGCAATTGATATGTATTCTACATCTACTATTACACTGGTAACTCATAAACAATTTAAATATTGAAACACTTTGAAATGTCAGATTGTCGTAATATTTTGTAATACTGTTATTAAGGCAAATATTCATAATCATATTCATAAATATTCAAAACTATCATAATATGGAAATAAAACATTTTCAATCAAAGCAGTGACACCCCTCCTTAAAATTTTCTATTTTCTCACTTTTAACTTTCAACAAAATAATTTAGTTTCAACTATATACAGCGACAGCACTTTGTCAGTGTAGGCAACCAACTAAACGATTAGGCCTATGAATGCAACCCTTTATTGATTTGGTCTCTTAAATATTTTACTCTTCTTAATACCTACATTCGTGGACAAAAATTTACAGTCGTGGTACTTTTGAGTTTTCACATCCGATTGTTTCCGTGAATACTGCGAGGATGGTATTGGCAATAGGAGTGGACATCGATTCCGGTCAGACGGGTTTCGAACCGAACCGAAAAAAACATGAAAAATAATGAATGCTTTATTTTATCACCCCTAGTTGGTAATATAGTGAATGAAATTGCTTGAAGAATCACGCACAGAATACATTTTAATAGACATTAATTGCCATATATGGAATTTTTTTTAACCAAATCCAAAATTTACGGATCTGAAGATGCAGGTACTCAACCAATTAATATAAAATGTAGTACCAATAACAACGGATTGTATACATAATAATATACTTTGTATACAATTTGGCTTTAACCGAAACAACACTGAACTATATTTCAATGGGTAAAATCTAATAAACATGAAAAGTAGTTGTAAAGAAAGAAAATTCACAACCTTGTAAGCGATCGAGATTGATAATCGATAATCGAGTCGAACTCAAGCTTAAGAATCATAGGACCTGTCTGACCATAGGACCTTAGACTTTAACAGGTAAATAGGAGAACTCACTAGCCATGAGGTTCAATGTTTATTACGTCACTACACATAGTATTTTTTTTTACTTTTTTATTCCGTGTTAAGCAATGTTAAGCATGGGGAATATCTGCGTTTTTCATTTTTTTAATTGGAGATCACTTAAGATGATCATGTTAACTTATTGCGTGGACCTCAATAAATATAAAATGACATTATATACCTCTTATAAATCATATCTATATTGAGCTTAATGAAAAACCGGTCAACCACACATAATCATGTGAATACTTTTAAAAGTGAATCCAAGAAGTGTTACCATCTCTGCACGTGTTTAACTTTAAAACAAAAAGAGCTTAAATTTCAAGAGATACAATTTGTGATTATTTAGTTTTCTGTTGAAGCACCATGTTTTTCAAATATAGAAGGAAAAATGAAAATGTATAAAATCTTTAGGAATAAATTTCCTACATTTAAAAATTTTATCATGAAAAAAAAATCAAGATGAGTCAGATAAAAGAATGTCTCCAAGATAACAAATACAATGTACTTCATATGTTGAAATAATGTGTTAAAGAAGTTCAATTTATTTACATCTACGCAATAATTTTCATGATTTTGTGAAATAATTTAAAGTCCTTTATATTATCCATTCTGTAACTACACAAAAATGGCATCATTTTAAAATTTTAGTCACATATGTGATATCTCAACTACTCTTTAATTATAAACGATTCACTAACGTATGCATTCATTTCTGATACACCCTTTGAATAACTATCTATTTTTACACACACTCAAGTGTATTCTTGTAACGATTGAGTACTTTCTTACATGCATATTCATTACTGATATAAAATGTATTCCTCGAAATATAGCAATGCTAAAAACTTAATTTTTCAGGCGTAGATATGGTAAAATATATATTTCTGGTGTATGTACGAACCCTAAAATTTGATTCGGAAAATGTATAATCAAATGCATTTTAAGCTTTATCAGCCATTTCGATACGATTTAATGTATAATGTACCTATTTACATCCACTCTTGGTAGTTATTTTGTTACGTTGTTATTTTCACTGATATGATAATTCATTGTTGTAAAACACGTTAAAAATGGTTACTCACTAAACACAGTATCACTTCATGTCACTTCATATTATATGTTTAAAAATGTTATATTATCTAAGACCTCTACCACGTTAGCAACTTCTCGCGGGTAACTATTTCACAGTGTCCTTTACGCAAGTTGTGGCGGGTTACTCTCAGAACACATGTTAGTGATTAGTCGAGATAATGACGTCAAGGAATAAGGTCTTATGCTACTCGCTTTGTTATTGAAGAAAAGAAGAAGCAAAATTGTGAGAAGTATGTTCTTGCACCATCCTTATATCATAAACAAGGATACATAAAGTAATATACTGCACACTGTCCGGTGATTGATGCACAAATGTATTAGCACGAAAAAGGACAATATACTAAAAACACCTAGACACTAACTGAAGTTGTGACGTATGTATTGAATGTGAAATGACTACTCCGGATCTATCACTTCCGTTGTGTGTGAATGTGCGGAAGCGGGAGTTTCGCACCGCTAGTGTAATAGCTTCCATGTGAAACAATCCCCACGTCCGCCGCCAGCAACTAACGCGAGGGATTGCGAAGTTGCTGAATCCGTCCACCATCATCCACACGTTGTCATCCCATGTCAAGTGTATATTACTGACTTACTGTCATAAGCTTCCATAATACAGTTCTAGTAGATGACCTCGGCAAATAAATTGTCCGCGACTAGTTGACTCCCTAAATGGTCACTACCGCAATCCCAATAAGAAGTATTTGAGTATTCATGGATATTAATGCGCCGTTTTCGTAAGCATAGTAGTCTTCGTAAGCATTCATAGTCCGGGGCGAAACTATAGGGAGGGGGGGGGGTTATAGCCCCCTAGAACTCGCAACTGATAAAGGCATACTTTGCCACTTTAAACAATTAATACATTTGGTTACTATTGAATATTGTTAATTGTTGATTATATATTTGATGAGTTGATGTATTTTATTGAAAATAAAATGTTCCTAAAATTTGTGTTGTAAAACTATGATTGTCAAACAGAAATGCTTCCCAGATCCCTCCCCAGTTAGCCCCCCGTTGACTACAGTCTAGATCCGCTACTGTTATAATCATAAAACTATTGAAATATATTAATGCAGCAGAAATATTGAATTTCACAACAATTAAACGTGCTTAATGAATTTGCCAATATTTCATAAAATACTTATCCATCAGTGTTAACTTCTCCAACTTCCAAAATGAAACTTCCAAATGAATTGCACTCGCCCCATATTCTGCCCATACGAAATCGTCCACTTGACGGTATTCCGAAACTATATTTATTGAGCCTGATTTCAATATCTTTCCCGAAGATATTGAAAATATAATGTTTCCCCTTGTGCTCTGCGAAGCAAGATATCATTGACTCCGAGCAGTCTGAAAGGTGAATATAAAAGATAATATTGTACCTCGTAAAGCTCATCTTAAAAGGTTTTAATTCTGAATCTTCCATCCATGCTAGTTCAAGTCAAGTACTAAAAGAATGAAAATGCTTTTATGGAAAATTACTTTTATATGAATATTTTATTTATACTGTTGTTATATTATTTTCTTAAAAAAATATTCCATATTTCTTGTAGAATGTTGTAATATTCATAAATGAACCAGTAACTATTATATTTCGAATTTACAGCACATTTGATCGATTTATGTGTGGTCCTTAATAATAATTCAATTAATTGAAACAATGAAGTCGCTCTACTCAACTTATCGTTGCGTAATTGTTTTGAGTAAAATGTCTTCAGTTTAGGAAAACAGTTTCCGTAGAAAAATTAACCAATTGACTCAGCCATTCCGATACAATCCTTATATTCAATTTCTCCATTTTTGCTAGAAGTTTGAGTATTCAAAATGGTACCAGCTTCCCTTTCCTTTAAGTCAATGCCCGGGGAGAGTGACGTAGTATGTAATTGTATGATTACGGTGCGATCTCCAGCGTTCCGCTCCCGGGATTTACGTCATCCAAGGTTTCATTTCCTGACTTCGGCTGAGGTTGGTCGACCCACGAAATAAGGACTGGGTATTAGACAACTTCACGAACTCCCTGTTGAATGGATTAAGATTACATAAGCCACTGCTCTTCTTTTAATGGATTTGCTTTACTGTGTCACACGTTCCAAAAATGCTGTTGTACTATTTCGGTACATTGAACTACTTCATTTGTTTTGTAACAGAAACTTTCAAATTGAAAATATTGACATTTTTTGTAATAAATTATACTAACAGTATAAAAATTATGCAACACAGGATAAAATTATTAAATGTGAACTGATCATGATGCTATTGAGAGGTCGAGTCTTTGGTGTCTTGCCCATGTAGAGTGAGCCTAACTCGATATTATTCTTTGAAAATGAGAAATGGAAAGCATTTCCTTGATAATTTTTTTTAACATAATTGCTCATTATGTGTACAACTTAATGTCATGTCACAAGAAATAATTAGTAAAAAAACTGACGTAATTATTTTTCAAATAATAATTATTAAATTATTCCAGACCATACAAATTTCAAATCCAATAACACAGTGGATTCATTTTTTTTTTTTTTTTTTTTTTTTTTTTTTTTTTTTTTTTTTTTTTTTTTTTTTTT